>JAAEAF010000941.1:25580-203820 GCA_011037195.1 Triatoma infestans
ATGCAGAATTCTCCCAATATTTATATAAAAATTGTAAACTTCCGGCTTTTATTTTAGAATATAAATCTCTGACTGTGCCTTTGAATATGTTTTCAGCCGCAGATTTGGTGGATGGCGCATCCCACTATCCTAGTCTGGAAATGGCAAAACTGTTGGCTACAAAAATGGATGCATTTTGATACTATATATACAGATGGATCTAAAATCAATGGCAAAGTTGGCACTGCCTTTTTCCATTCAAATAAAAATGTATCTAAGAAATTCAAATTAAACGATTACATGTCTAGTTACTCCGCGGAACTGATAGCAGTTCTGGAAGCACTTAAATACAGTCTCACATTGGAAGTCAACAAAATTTTAATTTTAACAGATAGTTTAAGTTTAATAACAAATCTTCAGAACATCTCCTTAAGAAATGTTAACAACATCTCCTTGCCTATATTTAAAATGGTTATCTAAAACTTAGGGAAAGTGGTAAAACAGTAGAGTTCCTTTGGGTGAAAGGCTATATTGGAGTAACAGGTAATGAGAGAGTTGATAAGCTGGCGAAGGAGGCAGTAACGGATGGAAATTTTGTGGATGCTAAATTGAATATCGGAGATTTAAAAGAGATAATAATAGATAGGGCAAAGAAGATATGGCAAAATAATTATAATAATTCCAATAAGGGAAATTTTTATAAATCTATCCAAGAGAAACTAGGGAAATACGGTTTCAGGAGCGTCCCACCTCAAAATTAACATGTAAAACAATCTGCCGTTTAAGAAGGTAACCACGGTTTATGACGGACATACTTAAATAAAATTGGAATTACTTAATCATCATGATATGTCATTGTAAAGCCACAGAAACTCTGGAACATATTGCAATGATATGCCCCCATCATCAATTAGCTAGAAATAATTTGTTTCATATATTAATATTCCTAATATTTCTAGGAAGTATATAAGTATACGAAAATTTAGTCCTTTACATATTCATATTTATATTTACTATGAATATCCTGTACAAAAATGGTGTTTTAAACGCAAAAGAGAGCCAAGAATCACACCCTCCAACACCGCTGCTGAGAAACTAGTGCCAAGATTGATTGTTTACATAATTCTACAATCTAATTATTCTAGAAAGCAGCAGCCCAAATTGATATTTCCTACTCTCTTTGACGCCTGCGACACCACAGACTTGATTTGTTTATCAACATATTTTATATAGCTTTGAAAATTAAATTAAATTATATTTAAACAAAAACTTTTCAATAATTATAATCTTTGTATTTATTTATCTTCAAAAATATCTACTGAAACTTATAAAATATCTTTCATTCTATGATATTCCTGAACAAAATTTTCATTATTTCGTTTATAGTATCGATTAATTGATTTTGAAATATTTCCTCTTTTTTTTTTTCTTTTTTAAATATTTTAACATTTATTTGACCCTTGATCTATTGAATGATTCCTTTTCTTTGCACATAAATTATCCTTGATTAAATCGTAAATAGAAAAAAAAAAAACATATTGAATATTTCAATAATTTCATTTTATTTATTATTAATATAAGTGTAGGGAAAATATCATCACGTCATTCTTTCTGAATTATTTAATATTATAGTCCAAGAAATGATTTTTAATAATATATAAATTTTATCCAATACATTTTTTATATTATTACTAATTCAGTAGAAATAACCTTAATTAAAAAAAATCTGATGTGAAACAATCACACAACATTCTCTTACACCAGTTCTCAAAATTATAATTGTCAAATTTTAATAGTTAGTGTAACAAATTTAATGAAATTTGTGGAAATTCAAAAAGAACTGTTCAGTAAAAGCGCACTTCCGGTTTACTAATTTTCTTGAAACTGTTCGTAAAAAATTTGGCCATTATGTATTTCTAATTAATTTTGTTTGGGCTGAGAGAATTGTATAATCAACCCCTTATGAAGCACTTAGAGAAACATTATATCACCCCATCCCTGCCCTCCTGCCCTAATAAAAACGTGCCCCCTAAAAATTACTTTTTTTTTCCGTCGTGAGTAGAGCGAAATGTTTTGTATTTTATAAACAGTAATATATCTTGGTATGTGTTAGTTTATATATGGAATGTTTCAAGAAAATCATCACGGACTGCCATTGTTGAGAGGCGGGGAACAGGCAAAATCGCAAAACAAAAAAAAAGTGAAAAAAAAAAACAAAAAAAAAAAAAAAAAAAAAAATCATGTAAAGTGGTAACAGTGTACGCACTTTTCTGGGGTTCAACCGATTTTTTTTCAACTCGGAAATCATGGTCAAAAACATATTTAATTCTAATCATTAACAGTACTTTAGATGGGAAACATTTCGGCTCATAAACTCGAAAATAGCATTTTAGAGAAAGGCCCGTACACCCTCCCCCTCCCCTGGCGGATATGAAGTTAATGTTTTCTGGGCAATATCCTTCAAATAAAAGTTGTACGCTCTTTATATGTTGTAGTTGATTGTACGAAGGTAGTTGCAGAAAATCATTGGCACCCGCCATTTTGAGCGGGGAGGAAAATTGCCCAAAAACGTACAAAAAAAAGTAAAAAAAAAAAAAAAAAAAAAAAAACTAGTTAAGTGGTACTTCCGGTTGAGGAAATTTGACGTATAACGTACTGTCAGATCCGATGGGGATACCTAAACGAAATCTCAAGTTTCAATTTTCTACGGTTTTTCTTTTTTGAGCTATGCTGTTCACATACATACATACATACATACATACACACACACACACACACACACACACACACACACAGACCATTTTATAAAAACCACTTTTTTGGACTCAGAGAACTATAAAACGATTATTATTTATTTAATCTTGATTATTTATTTTAATATCATCTCCAATTTGCTATTTGCTGACAACCTTCTTACATATCAATTTACTTATATATTCTGTTGTATTAACCCTGCTTCTATTTCATATTTATTTCTTACTTGTACCAGCTTTTCACTGTCCATAAACTTTGCATTGCCTTTCTTTGAAATTCATCCATTAATTGCCTTTCCTTAAAAATTTATCTACCCTTATTAGTACAGTTTACTCCTGAAATAACTTATCGCCCACCCCCCCCTAAAAGAAATGACTTGCTACAACACTGAGCATGCTTAACAACCCTCTTAAAATTTAGTTTTTAAAGTATTCTTCAAAACATGCCATTTATTATGCACTATTTTCTAATGCCTAATGTGATGGATGCAAGAAATTATATCTATTTTGATTGAAGAAAATTATGAGAAAAATGCGAGCTTGTTGGCAAAGGGTAACCCAGGTAGAAGAGAACAGTTACTGGAGAAGTTCATGAACCTTGTTAGCATTGTTTACCCCTTCTTCTCACAGGGAAAGATTTGAACGAACAATCAGAAGACATTCCTTCAAGATAGTCTAAAACAGACATTCAAGCAGAACACTTGTTTTTCGCTCTCTTAGAATCAGTGGCAGTTTAAGTTATAACATAAGAGTTTATTCCAAGTAATTGGGCCACATATGAGGTGGCTGGAGGACGTAGAGAAGGATTGGAGTCAAAAGATGGAGGAGGGAGGCAGTTGATAGAGAGGAATGGGGGAGAATTGTTGAGCAAGCCTTGGTCGCGCACTGGCCGTAGCGCTAGGAAGAAGAAGAAGAAGAAGAAAGCATATTGCTGTGTTATTGAATAGCATTTAAATATCTTTAAAGAATATATTTTATTTAATCTCTCAGTGTTTTCTTAATTATTCTTATTACTTCTCTCTCTTAAAACTTACAAACTCAAGCCCTTTTACTAAACCACTCGTGCTACACCAACTACCACAAACATACAACAACAACACACCTAATTCATTGCACTAATCACAATTTATAATAATTTCACTTTGTCATGAAACACATACACATAGTAACATAACCTTATGTAATGTGATAACAAGAAGGAGTGATAACAAGAAGGAAAAGATATAATTTTTAAATTATAAAAATTATAACTAGTGGTGCCAGCCAGTCGCTATTATTCAGGTCAAGAGCCGCGGTCAGTGCAGGGTCAAAGGGAACGCCAAAGACACACCGCTAAAACCCTTTCAACAAAAACCCTTTCAAAAGGATCATTATACGGTCAGTCACCACCTGGCCGATATACAAGGATAAACAAACACTCAAAAGACCACCTGGCTACAGTCCTTTGATAACCGCCATCATCTGTTGCCACACTGGTCACCGACCTATTCAAGACCTAGGGTCAATACACGGCAAGAGATGTTTTAGTGTGACCCGTAATTACACACTTGTCAATGTGTGAGTGATGCCAATATAACCGTCTCTCCACAGGAGGAGGGGATGAATATTCTTCAGTATTTTATCAGCGTTTCATCAGGATTCTACCAGTGATATACGACATCAGTTCATACATTGCGAGCGCGTCCCTATCTAAGGTTTTAAACATATATTTATTCATCAATCATTATAGTTGTGCATTCTAGTTACCATTTAAATCATTTTAAATTAATAGTAGTTTATCTTTTCAAACGTTTAAATTATTGTTAAAATATATATCTATTTTCGTAAATTAGTAGTTCATATTTCGAGTAACAACTATCTAAAAATCTCTAACTAACTCCCAACCATTCATCGCAAGTTACCCTCTTCAAGACATCTGATTCCACTACACTTATAACCTCCCCACATATATACACCAACAAGTGTGAGCCTACAGAAACATTTCGTTGAACTCACTACACGAACTTGGTGAATTTGCTCTGACGATGGATGAATATCCGAAACCGGTCAGAAACAAAACCAATATGCATGCTACGACAGATAAAATACCGGATAAAAGATAATTTTATACATTATTTGATATTATTAATAAAAATTAACTATCGTATAGATGATAATAATAATCCGAATTTATTAATCAGTTTAATTTTAAATTATAAACGACTACATCTTATTTAGGCTGTTACTTAATTGATTTCTCTTAATTAAAAGTTTATACAGTTGTTGTTATTTTAAAACATCTGTATTTATATTGACTATGCTTCGTGGGGGGGGGGGTCTCCAAAAATCTTGTTTTTAATTAAATTTTGTCTTTTGGAATGTTTGAAGAATTTAATTGTATGTTTTACACAGTTTATCATATTGGTGATTATTGATGATACAACATATAATATCTATTTTGTCTACCTCAGTTTGTTAATCTAATTTTATTAAGATTTTCTTAGTTTATATAATAACTTTAAAATCAACACTTCTTTGCCGTCACTTTTCTCTTGACTATACAACCTATATTTTGTTAACTGTACAGATATTTTTGAACCCTTATTGGCCTATTATCGGAATTCGATAAAAAGATCTTGGGATGTTCGAAGTTTCAGTAGCTTTTAGGAAGTTCGACTTCACTTAGAATTGTATTTTTTTGAAAGTTTCTCGAAAATGACTGTAATGATTTCCATTAAACTTGGAATGTTAACTGTACGGATAAAAACGTATAACTTTTATTTGAAATATTTTTCTGGGATAAATAAATTAAGAGGGATTTCGGAGAAAATTGTTAGTTAGTTCAAATAAACTTCGTTGGTTTATTTCAAGGCATCGCCTTATAAATCACACTCAGATATACGTACATGTGTAATGCCTACTACTTTTTGACTTTCTCTTACTCCTAGTAAGAGGAAGTATTGTAATCGTATCAAATTTTCGATATCGAGTTTTCACCGGAAATATCCGTTTTGAGGTCCCCGGAATCCAAAAAAGTGGTTTTTAGCAGAAATGGTCTATGTGTGTGTGTGTGTGTGTGTGCATAGCTCAAAAACGAAAAACCGTAGAAAGTTCAAACTTGATATTCCGTTTTCGGTCACATCATGTGATTGAGCAGTAGGTTATCTGTCAAAATTCCTCAACCGGAAGTACCACTTTACTAGTTTTTTTTTTTTTAACTTTTTTTGCAACTTTTATTTGAAACATTTCTCTGTTAAAATTCATTTAAGGGCAGCTATGGGGAAGAGGTGGGGTTAGGTTTTCATCTAAAGTGATATATCAGTTTATTAAACAATTCTATCATCTAAATAATGTTAATCAAAATTAAATATATTCTTGAAAAAGACTAAGTATGTAAAAATTCCAATGACCGGAAGTGCGTTTACTTTATCACTTTACTAAATGATTTTTTTTTTCCACTTTTTCGCGATTTTTTTCAAAAATGGCTTTGACGATTTTCTTGAAACTTCTTATATAAACTACACATACAATGATATACAACTTTTATTTGTAACATTTCTTTGGGAAAATTAATTTAAAGGCACTTTTAAGGGGAGGGATGGGGGTTATGTTTTTCTCTAAAATGCTATCACAGTTGATTATACAATTCTATCTATCACCTAAAACAAAATTAATTAGAAATAAAATAGATGGCCAAAATTCGGAGTTTCAAGAAAATTTGTAAACCGGTAGTGCGCTTTTTACTGAACAGTTCTTTTTCAGTTAAATCGACGAATTTCATTAAATTTGGTACACAAACTATAAAAATTTGTCGAGTATAATTTTAAGAACGGGAGTAAGAGAAAGTTGTGTGAGTGTTTCATACCGGATTTTTTTTTTTTTTTTTTTTTTTTTACTTTTTATGGCCAGCTCAACTAAAAACATAGGTAAAAATTGCAATTTTACTTAAACTTTGTCAATTAAATTGTATTATTAATTATATTTAGAGAATTCCGTTTGGAATAAAAACTGATTGCTTAAAAGCAGACTTGTTCTAACAATCAATCGGTATAGAGTGATAGATTCACTTTATGAACAGAGATTGTTCAAAAGTGAGGTTGCTCTACTATGTTGAGATTCTACAAAAACAGTGTTGTAATCAATCTGCAGGGACATACAATATATAACAGTATAACAATAGTCTCTAATATTCAATACAAAGTCCAACGAACTGTAACAGTAAATAAATGTCACAAACGCATTTCCTTTTTACTTTCTTCGAATTAGATTATAATGTAACATTATTCGTCATTTTACTGAAAAAAACTGAATAAAGGATTAGTAAATTTATTTATATCAGTTATACAAATAAAATTAACAAATAGGATTTATTATCTCACTTAAAAGGTCAAGTTGTTATCATGCACTTTTTATAATAACTTAATAATTGTTGGGTGACAGTAACTGTATCTTGTTAATTTGTGGCTGTCAACAATGATAAGTGATACTTTATAATAATTCAACACTTGATAGTCATAAATTAAAAGTTTTTATTCTACAATTTATATACTACACATTTTTATAATTTTTCTCGAAAACTAAGATAGCTAAAAAAAACAAAAACTAATAAATACGTGTCCCCGTAGTTTTTTTTGTTAGAAATACAAATTTAATTTGCAAATTTGTTTTGATGTTTCGAGAAGCCGAGATATAGGCACCAAATTTATTTTTTCAAATGGGGAGGTGTGGTTTTTATTTAAGAAATAGATTCCTCTTTTTTTTTTATAAGAAAAATTTACTTGAACGGTTTTTTTTTTCTGTGAGTGATATTTTACAAGTTATGAATGAAAACATGATTTCTTAAAGTACTATTTTATTATAAATTTTACTCCTCCTCATTAATTACAGATCTTGCTCGAACTGGCCCCCCCACCATTAGAGATGTATTTCTTTGGTCGTAAGGTACAATTGGCAGGAAAAAGCATGTGTATGCATCTCTAATGGTGGGGGGGCCAGTTCGAGCAACATCTGTAATTAATGAGGAGTAAAATTTATAATAAAATAGTACTTTTCTTCTTATTCAATCAAAAAAACCGTTATTATATCATTTTGAAATTTCTTATAGGAATCATGTTTTCCATTCAAAATATCGCTCAAAGAAAAAAAAAAAACCGTTCAAGTAAATTTTTCTTACAAAAAAAATAGAGGAATCTATTTCTTAAATAAAAACCACATCTCCCTATTTGAAAAAATGAAGTTGATGCCTGTATCTCGCTTCTCGAAGCACTAAAATAAATTTGCAAATTAAATTTGGTTTTCTAACAAAAAAACTATGGGAGACACGTATTTTTTAGATTTTTGTCTAGCTATCTTAGTTTCCAAGAAAAAGTCGTGATCCATATACCTTGGGACACCCTGTATACTTCCAACAACCTATCAATAACCAACATGCACATAATTTAATGTATGTTCCCCACTATGTATGTTGAAGTGTTTATATAAAAAAATTATTTTAATGTTTGTTTTTTTTTTGGGGATGATAACTGTTTTCTTCGAAAGTATCAATTGTATACTTGACTCTATAATATCAAAGCGGTTGAAAATAGAATTGTACAATTGTACGTCCTATATGGATGTATTAATTATTAATATTATTTTCAAGTGTGGAGAAATGACTATATCATTAGGTATTGAGGAATGCGCAGTGAGGTGTTTTTCACTTCATATTTTTTTTTCAGACAATAGAAGTGGATGAATAGAATGTACGATGACATTGCTTTCTGGAAAATACAATGAATCATAAATTTTTTTTTCAAAATTGTGGAATTTGTTTTGTATAAAAATTTTATTCTGTTATTGTTTAAAGTTTTATAAACATATGTTTTAGAATAATTTATACAATTGTGAATAAATTAATAATTTAACTAATTAATGTAATTACGTATAGTAATACCACTACAAATAAAGTATTATATTACTTTTTTTGTCTCTTTTATTTTCTTTGAATTTTCCACAATTCGAATGATTCCTAAATCCAAAAAAAAACCTATTCATTTTCTGACGTCTTGCTTCCCATTCTCGAAAAAATCCTAGAGAAACTTCTAATTAAATGCCTCCACAATCACAGATCTCTCAAAATTTTACTAATCATCAGTTTTGGCTATAGATCCCTTGATTCTTCCATCCAACAAGCTCATCGCGTAATAGACACCATTGCCTCCTCCCTAGAACTCAAGCATTATTGCCCAGGCTTGCGATAGAGTATGGCATGACGGTTTTATTATCAAAGCTCAAGGACATTCTTCCTAGTACCTACTTTTTAATCCTAAAGTCTTATTTCTCAGACAAATCCTTCCAAATTTGTGAAGGCACCGCATTCTCTTCCATGCATCCAATTCACGCCGGCATACTCCAAGTTAGCATCTTTGCATTCCTTTTTTATTTAATATATACAGCTGATATTCCCATTCACCCAAATATTTCAGTATTCACCGATGATACGGCAAACTTGTCACCTAACTCCGACCCTATTTATTGCCATCCGTTCGCTGCAATCTCATCTTACACTACTTGAAACCTGGGTTAGAAAGTGGAAACATCAAAGTAAATATATATATATAAATGCAAATACCCAACATACACCTTAAATCATAAAACTCTTCTTCCTATCTACCTAAATGGAACGTCCATCCCAACAGCTGAACATATGCGTTATCTTGGACTATACCTACCTAGACAAGAAGCTTACATGGAATCCTTACATATGACACAAACGCTGTGACCTCAAAAATCGTTTTCACCTCTTCCATAGACTTCTTGGTAATCGCTTTAAATTATCTCTTTCTAATAAAAGATTTTTATATTCTCTTTACTGAGACCTCTATGGACGTCTGGACTAGTAAAGAGTTCCAAACTGAACCAAATCCAAACCTTTCAATCTAAAATCCTCGGATATAGCAAAGTTTGCCCCGATTAATATATCCAAACTCACGTTGCACACTGTGATCTCAACATTTGCTTCCAGTTTTCAATCTCACTCTAACCTTCTAGCCCAGGCACTCTCCTTTCAAACTCTCCCAGGAAATACGCAACGACGCTTAACACAATGGTATTCATCACTGTTTAATTACCATTCAAGACCATTACGTCACAATTTTCTATTATAATAACACATTTTTACTAATTGTATTTTGAATGTAAGTTGTAAAATTTCAAATAACTAAAGACAAAAAAAAAAAATTAATATATTAACGGTAACACTACTATAAATATAGCAGTATATTACTTTTTTTATTTCTTTGACTTTTCATATTTTCAATATATATTATATTTAGTATCTTATCTTCACTCCCATAAATACCCTTGTTGCATTAATTATATTAAGCATTTTTTTATTGTATTAATATATCCCTGATGATGGTTTAAATACAAGCTGAAACGTTGATTTGTCCAACTCCCAAGAACAAAATTTCATCAAATATTGGGCTTAACACTAAATGACTTTTTATTTTGCTGAGGATCGATTCAGGCATTGCTTTATGGTCTACATATAGTTATCTTTCAAGTGCCATCTATATTCTAATAGATATAATGTACGGTTTCTTCTCCGTTTATATTTATTAAAAGCAATTTACATGACTAGTAAAAATTCCAAGTTACATGAAAATTTGAAATTGCAACTAATAGGCCAACCATGAAAATATACAGATTTTTTTTTTTTATATATTTTTGTTATAAATTTATAATATATGGTAGATAACTATTTTAAAATTGCACTTACGTATCATAAGGGTTCTTTTGACCAAAAAATGCATTATGACTAGCATTTTTTCCACAATCTAAAGCGACAGTACCTTGAGGACACCAGCTAATTGAAACTATTATTGACAGTATTAATGCACCAATTGATGATGATATTATATTGACGTGAAACATTTTAAAGCAAAACTTTAAAAAGGCGCTTATTTCTATTTTACATTTGTTTTAAAACATTTATATACTGAAAAATTATCAAAGTGTTAACTATTTTTACTTTTTTTTATCTATAATAAATTATCTATAAAGTGGGGGGGGGGGGGTCTTTAAAAGATAACGTCCATAAATTGTTCACCTGAATTATCACATCATATCATTGTTTCGTATAATCATTATTATTATTAAATTCTATGTGACGCATCTGTGAGTTCATAGCTGTAAATAAGAACTCTATATGGCAAGGACTTTTATCCTCTTCAAAAATTACCATTTAAAATAAAAGTATTCACCGATGACTATATGTAATCTAACCGATATTTATCACTTTTTTTTTTACTTTCTCTTACTCCTAGTAAGAGGAAGTATTGTAATCGTGTCAAATTTTCGATATCGAGTTTTCACCGGAAATATCCGTTTTGAGGTCCCCTGAGTCCAAAAAAAGTGGTTTTTAGCAAATGGTCTGTGTGTGTGTATGTATGTATGTATGTGAACAGCATAGCTCAAAAACGAAAAATCGTAGAAAGTGAAATTTGATATTGCGTTTAGAGGTCACCATGGGATCTGACTGTACGTTATCTGTAAAAAATTTCTCCACCGGAAGTACCACTTTACTAGTTGGATTTTTTTACTGTTTTGCGATTTTCTCAAAAATGGCTCCGACGATTTTCTTTAAACTTTAAACATCAACCACACATACAAAGAGCTACAACTTTTATTAGAAACATTTCTCCGGGAAAATGCATTGAAGGGCACTTTTGGGGGAGGGGTGGGGTTAGGTTTCCATCTAAAGTGCTATTTCAGTTTATTAGACAGTTCTGCCATCTAAATAATGTTAATTAGAATCAAATATGTTGTTGAAATTCCGAGTTTGAAAAAATCGGATAACCGGAAGTGCGTTTACTTTACCACTTTACTAAATGATTTATTCACTTTTTCGCAATTTTCTCAAAAATGGCTCTGACGATTTTTTTGAAACTTCGTATATAAACTAAACATGCAAAGATCTACAACTTTTATCTAAAACATTTCTCTGGGAAATTTCTTTTAAGAGCACTTTTAGGGGAGGGGTGGGGTTAGATTTTCATCAAAGTGCTATCCTAGTTCATTATACAATTCTATCATCCAAACATAATTAGTTAGAAATAAATAGATGGCTGAAATTCCGAGTTTCAAGAAAATTAGTAAACCGGAAGTGCGCTTTTACTGAACAGTTTTTTCAGTTTTCGACGAATTTCATTAAATTTGGTACACAAACTATAAATTTGTCAATTATCATTTTGAGAACTGGAGTAAGAGAAAGTTGTGTGAGTGTTTCACACCAGATTTTTTTTTTTTTTTAGAAAAGTATTAAGTCCAATAAGTTTCCTTTGTACAATAAATAAATGTATTAAAAAGTTTTATTTTTATGACTTGCTGCAGAAATTTAACATAGTTTTTCCTTTGATCTTCCTGTTTGCTATGAAATCTTTGAGTTTAATGAACCAAAATAGTATCAGAGACATTTTCCATGTGATAGCCTGTTTTTTTTGGCGTTCGCCCATCTTCAGGATGCGTGCTATCACACAGTGTGATAGCACACAATTCACACTGAAGTTACTCTGTGCAAGTCTGTGCTATCACACTGTGTGTGACAACAACGCATCCTGAAGATTGTTTACGAACACCCAAAACCGATTGATGACCACAAAAAGAAATAGGCTATCATTAAAAATATGTCTCTGATGCTTTTCAGCTCTGCGTAACCCCAACCACAACAACAATCAAAAAAGTGGTTCTTCTGCATCCTAATTAATATGTTAAAAATGTGCCTATTACAATATGATTTTGGTCGATACTACGTTTAAAGTTCCAAGTATTTTCTCTAGGTTTTCATGTATCTACTTCTTTTTCGCTACTAACAGATATAGTGGGGCATATGAGGATATGTAGGAAAGCATCGAGAGCGCTGGGTTTTGTAATTAGCCACACTCGTGATCTTAGAGATCCCAAAGCGGTGTTAACTGTGTATAATGCATATCTTAGAAGCCTTTTACGAGTATGCGTCTTTGATTTGGTGTCCTTACACTAAGTAGGATATAGCTAGACTTGAAGCTATACAAACCCGTTTTATCAGGGTCTTTTAACAAAAGGTTATCCAGCGGTGCTACTCATTTCTGCTCTCTACAGTCTAGAAGACATAATGCTGGTCTTCTATTTCTTAAAGAAGCTCTTGAATGGTGAAATTGATTGCATGGCGCTACTTGCTGCCATTCCTTTTCATGTACCACCTCGCTGCTTGCGCAGTATTTCGCATTTCGTGGTCCCTGCCGTTAAGACTAATGCGCTGTTCAACGCTGACATCATTTGTAGAATATGCACGTCATGGAATGAGTATATTACTAGTGATGTGGATTTTCAAATGACGTCTGGACTTTTCAGGTAACATTTTTTCACTACTTGAAGATTTACTTTTTAAATGTGCATGTATTACTTTACTATTATTACATTTATGTATCACTTGTAATGACTTAAACCATGAGGCTTATGCCGTTTGTTGAAAATAAATAAATAAATATATTATATCAGGTAAAACAACAGAATAATCTGACTGTAAAGTTTTAATATTTCAAAATGCTATTCTACGTGGGGAAACTGTTAAAGAAAATAATAATAATAATAATAATAATAATAATCAGTAAATAAACTAAGACGGCTAAAATTTGAAATAGTTCGACATCAAGAAAAATATTGAAGAGGAGAGATGTGATCGGAAAGAATTGCTAATTGCAACATAAATAGAAGAAGGAAAAGTAGATCTTGAAGTCATTGGAGAGATGACGTAAAAGAAGAGAAATATTGAAAAGGTTTGACAGAGAAATTGTGGGAAGATAAGAGAAGAGCAATGCTGAGAAGAGAAATCAGGTCAATAAAAATTGAAACTAATTTATTTTTTAACGGTTTTCTTTAATAAAGTCAAGAACAAAAATATCAAGAACTTTATTCAAATTTATCTGTAGACATTTAGATTACAATTCAGTCCAATAATAATTGGACAAATTATTCATATATTTGTATTTCATAATATATGCAAGTTTTCTTTTTTTTAATTCTATTCCTATTTTTTTTAACATTTAAGTATTCAAAACCTAGCTGACTAAGGATTATTGCTTACAATTATTAGAAAAGTTTATCTTCTTTATGCTGGTTTTATACCATAAATCTCGATAATAAAGTCTAGCCCACGAGTAAATTGTGATTTAGTATGTATTTTTACATGATTATATCCTACACCACCTTTAACAATTGATGCACATCCTCCATGACCATCAGTATATCTATCAGTAATCTTTATATATGTTATAATATATTTTCTTTTTTTATCTTTAGCAGGATATGTTACATCTTTTTGTACGAAACTTAGAAGTTTCCAGATAGATTTTATACGTTCTTTGTGGATCAATCTAAAATCAAAAGAAAAGAACCAAAAAAAAAAAAAAACAATGTTAAATACAGAAATGACTGTATTATTATACATATTTTACTTTTTAGTCAGGTGTTGCAAAATCAACAGATTACTGCATAATATTTAGAGTAGTTTGGGGGGGGGGGAAGGGCAGCCTTCAAGTTTGAAGATTAGCGTAAAATGTTAGGGTATGTTTTTTGGGAAACGTATTGAGTGTAAAAAGAACAGGGTTGTGGTCAGAAAAAAAAAGGTCCATTATGATGTAAATATTTTTGTAGATAGATATAATTTCAGAAGAGATAAAGATATCCAATATGTCTGCTAGTTTGGTTAATGATGTTGGCGGATCTGATCGAAAAGATGATCACATTGAGAAAATGAGAAGATATCATATATTGAGAAAATGAGTGGACATCCAAAAGTGTTCGTTTTTTTAGAAGTTCGACAGTCCCATTGAGGATGTTTAGCATAATTTCCGGCCCCAAGAAATTTTAGTACAGAGTCTGAAAGAAGTGATGAAATTCAGTTGATGAAACGGATTTATTAGGTCATTAGACTGATACTAGGTTGAAACCAAAAGGTTGGCAATATAGAGCATTTGCTGCGGACTGAATGAATTCATTTTGCCAGGAAGGTAATGTGTGATGTAACAAATAATTAAAATTGCGGCTTCATCATGGGGATATATGCCCGGTTGATCAGTTCTGTGTGTTCCGTAATAAGATATGTAAACATTGGAACGAGTTTCTGTTATAGGTGAAATGTCTTATTTATTTGTCATGAAGAAATATGGTCAATTCGTCTCCGTGAGGAGAATAGCGAGTGAATGTTGATAATTTAGGTTAATCAGAAAGTTTAGGAAGATTCTGTAAGAGGGAGGTAAGAAAAGATGTAAGAGAGATGATATGAGATTTGAATTCAGAGATAAACGAGGTAAGAAGGGAAATAAGATTATAAATTAGTGATAGAAGGGGGTGGAACAAAAATCGAACGAGCTGCAAAACGTCCAGGGGCTTCTGCATAGGAAAGTCTATTAGTGATAGATTGAGGATGCCTTGAAATTTCAGATCGAATATGAGGAAATTCAACAATTTTTGGTGTGAGCCAGCCGAATGGGACGATGAGCCATTTGATTGATTATGTTCAAGCTAATTTCCATGTCGACACAAGCGATTTCTTCTCCTGAGATGTTGTAACTTTTTATGGGCCCCTCAACCTTTGTAGCTGGCTGAATGATCCTCCAGATAGAGGGCCCAAATTAGTAGCTTTTCACGGGGTTTTGTACACTCAGATAATGGATAGGAGGAACCTGCATACTTCACACATCTAGGGTTATGTTTGCAGTAAGTTCTTGAATGGCCATATTGTTGGCATCTTTTGCATCGAATTATTTCAAAAGTTTCAATTTTTATTTTGATATATGCTTAAGTCTTTATGTGGAATATTTCCGAATTGTTTGGTTCTGAATTGTTCAACATCTACATAGAAAACTGGAAACAGGGTTTTTGTATTGGGATGCTTTACGTTCGTGATATTCTTGACTTTAAAATTCTGGTAAGTCTGGCATTCAAGTTCTTCTTTTATAATTGTGTTTGGGTGTTGTGTGATTGTAAATATCTATTAACTATCCTGAATGCGTTTTTCTGTTTTAATTTGGTAGTACCCCTATGGCGCAACAGCCCATGAAGGGGCAGACGGCGATTTTGTATAGGAGGGGCGTGTGGTAAGCACGCCGCAGTTCCCACGCCGTTTAGTTCCGGCTTTCGCTACCTAGGGCGCTACTAACTGTAGCATTCCACTTTTTATCACGATGCTGGGTCAACACCGACTTTGCCTTCACGGGAATCGAACACTGAATTCTCGCACGAAAGGCAAGTGCGCTAGCCACTAGACCAACGCGTAAGGACCAGTATGATATTTATTTTGCATTATTTGAGTGTAAGAAAATGAATTTGCTGTACTGTATTCATTGATCAACTTTGTAGAGAGCATTAAGCAATCTTGAACTGGCTGCACGATCTTTCCGCATAACTTGAACACTCTTCAGGGGGTTTTAGTACACTCAGATGTTGGAAGAGAACCGGCATACTTCACACATCTTGCAGTTAAGAACTTGAATGGTAAATGCATGAGATTTGCAGTCAAAAGAGTCTTGCCCCTATAAGCTGACTCAATGTCATGCAGAATTGGGTTGAGGTTTAAGATAGGTTAGGTTAGATTACGTGAGATAATCTGTTTTTAAATACCATTTAAATATTGGTGCAACAGATAGTTTTTAAGATAGAAAGTGACCTGTCTTAGCCCCTAAAAGGAGAAAACGAAATAAGTAAATAAGGAATCTGAAGTAATATGATTTATTCTTTCTGGTAAAATTTTTTTTTAAAAAAAAAAGGAAACTTACTTGTCACCCGGTTTTCTCATACCAAAGGTTGCATTATGACTCTTTCCTTCACACTTATTGGCGGCCCATGCTGGGCTAGGAATTATTAAAGCAATTACTATTCCTACTGTAAAGATCGAAAATAATGTTGTTGTTAATTGTTGCATTTTGTATAAGTAATAATTTGAGTTTAAAATTAGCTTTTAAATCACGTCAAACCCCACTTTCTATTTGCTTTCTATATAAAATTAATAATAACAATTAAAGCAATTGATGGCAATATTTACATAGCTGTTAGTTGAACAAATATTTAATTGAATATTTTTTAATCATTTTGTAAAATTTAATGAAATATGAGAGTTTTAATAAACATTTTATATTGTTGCATTTGATCATTATTACTAATGTGTATAATAATACACATTATTAGT
This sequence comes from Triatoma infestans, assembly GCA_011037195.1. NCBI lineage: Eukaryota > Metazoa > Arthropoda > Insecta > Hemiptera > Reduviidae > Triatoma > Triatoma infestans. The sequence continues at coordinate 42,498 of JAAEAF010000941.1, forward strand.
AATAACTAATAATTTATTTTGCCTGTAAAATGAAATATTACTAATTTGGCAAATTTTTTTTTTAGTGTGGTTGTGTAAATAGAATATCTCAAAAATGAAAAGGCGCAGAAAGCTTTAACTTGGTATACCGTTTAATTTTACCACAATAACTTACTACTTTACTGAGTGGCGACTGGTGCATAAGCACTGCGACACTGGAGCACCCCCCCCCCAAAATAATTACGAAAATTAATTTTTAAATTTATGATTAAAAAAATAAATAATAACATTAGAATCTTTGCATAATTATTATTTAAATAACCATTAATAAATCGGTTTTTAAAAAAGAATTACTTCATCGAGACCCTGCTTGTTGATGTTGATGCTGCGAAATTTGCCTTGTCAAGAAATGGTGATATTCGGTAATTTCCGACAAACTTCGTTTGCCTTAATAATGTTACCCAACTGGTGCAATTTTAACTGCTCGCCAGGCAACTTTGATTGTAATTGTGTGCAATATTTATAGGTTATATTAAATAAAAAAAACTGGTGTGAAACACTCACACAACTTTCTCTTACACCAGTTCTCAAAATTATAATTGACAAATTTTATAGTTAGTGTACCAAATTTAAAGAAATTAGTCGAAAACTGAGAGAAACTGTTCAGTAAAAGCGCGCTTCTGGTTTACTAATTTTCTTGAAACTCCATATTTTGGCCATCTATTTATTTCTAATTAATTTTGTTTGGATGATAGAATTGTATAATCAACTATGATAGCACTTTAGAGCAAAACAAAACCCCACCCCTCCCCTAAAAGTGCACTTAAATGAATTTTCCCAGAGAAATGTTTTAAATAAAAGTTGTACATCTTTGTATGCGTAGTTTATGTAGGAAGTTTCAAGAAAATCGTTGGAGCAATTTTTGAGAAAATCGCAAAAAAGTGAAAAATCCATTTAGTAAAGTGGTAAAGTAAATGCATTTCCGGTCATCCGATTTTTTTCAAATTCGGAATTACAATAATATATTTAATTCTAATTAACTTTATTTAGATGACAGTACTGTCTAATAAACTGAAATAATACAATAGAAAAAGAAGAAGCCGTAGCCCCCTTCCCCTCCCCCAAAAGTACTCTTAAATGAATTTTTCCGGTGAAATGTTTCAAATAAAAGTTGTAGCTCTTTGTATGTGATATACCAAGTTCCAAGAAAATCGTTCGAGTCATTAAAAAAAAAAAATAGTAAAGTGGTACTTCCGGTTTAGGAATTTTGACGTATAACGTACTGTCAGATCCTATGGTGACACCTAAACGGAATATCAAGTTTCAACTTTCTACGGTTGATTTTTTTTTTGTGCTATGCTGTTCACATACACACACACACACACACACATTATTTTCTAAAAACCACTTTTTTGGAATCAGGGGTCTTCAAAACGGATATTTCCGGTGAAAACTCGATATCGAAAATTTGACACAATTACAATACTTCCTCTTACAGGAGTAAGAGAAAGTAAACATAATAATTCAGTAAACAACAGCGTTCGTACATGATTTCTCAAATAACTAATTGTAATAAAAATATTTTACAAAAATTCTGTGAAGCTAAAACACTGAAGAATGGATTTTATATTAAATAATTATATATTAGTTATTTGAGAAATCATGTTTTTAATTGTTTACTTTCTCTTACTCCTAGTGAGAGGGGAAGTATTGTAATCGTGTTAAATTTTCGTTATCGACTTTTCACCGGAAATATCCGTTTTGAGGTCCCCTGAGTCCAAAAAATTGGTTGTTAGCAAAGGGTCTGTGTGTGTTTTTTATTTATTTATTTATTTATTTTTTAACATCTTTATTCAACATGCACCATTTACATATTACATGTATTGCAACTAACAACATTTGCAATATTGGTAATTAATATAACAACTTTTATAAAATAAAACAAAACCAATTAAAGAAAAAATAAAGAACAAAATAATTCTTATAAAATGAATTAACTAAAATCGAAGTAAGTATTATAGAAATGAATGAAATAAAAAATCAAAGTAACTCTTATAATAAAAATAATAAAAAATGAATGAGATAAAAATCAAAGTAAATCTTGTAAAATGAATTAATCAAAAATCAAGGTAACTCTTACAAGAAATGTATTAAATATAAATCAAAATAACTCTGATAAAAAATGAATTAAATATAAATCTTTGTAAAACTGTAAAAATTAAATAAATAAAAATCTTTTTAACTCTGATAAAAAAATGAATTAAATAAAAATCCAAGTAACAGTTATAAAAATTAATTAAATAGAAATCTAAGCAACTCTGATGAAAAAAATAAAATAAATAAAAATCATATTAACATGGTTAACAATATGTACTCAAAACTAAATCATAAATAAATTTTGTTTAGAAAATCCGTGACGAGGGTGAAGAATTCTGGAGAAATCAACTCTTGTTTTGAAAGTGGCCATCTTCTTCCAGTTGTCAGAGCTGTCCTTATTAGTTTATTTCTCTATCTTTCAAAATTGGTACAGTTGTATAGGATATGGTCCCAGGTCTGATCAGAACCTTCATCACAAGAACAGGAAGCACTTACATCTAAGCTGAATCTGTGTAGGTATGCTCTATTCTTCCCATGTCCACTTAAGGCTTGCGTGAGCATATGACAAATTGACATATGGTCAGCTCGCTGTCTGTCTTGGACAAGCGGAAAAAATTCCCTTGTGTTCCTTCCATTTTGTGTCTCCCTCCATTCCCTCTCCCACACCGCAAAGATTCTCTGTTTACACTGCTCCTTGAGCCATGAGATTGGTGGTTTGCTATATGACAAATGCTGGATATTAACTGCAGCTTCCTTTGCGAGTGCATCTGCTCGTTTGTTACCCACAATTCCGCTGTAGGCATTAATCCAGTCCATCTTGATAACACAATTAGTCTGTCTTAGCTCCAGTATACACTTCCGAATATTCTCTAAAAGAGGCAGCTTAATCTGAAAGTTCTGGATACTCAAAATAGAGACCCTAATATCTGATTTTAGGCTGACAGACTTCCTACTGGTATGTTCATTTTGTTTAAGCCATTGAAGAGCCCTCAGTATAGCATACAGTTCTGCTTGGTTGTTCGAGCACACTCCAGCCAACCCGAATTTAGCCTCATAAACTTGCAAACCCTTCGAGTCGTAAACAACGAATGCACAACCGACTGAATCTTCTATTTTACTTCCATCGGCGTATAGTGTAAAATGATAAAAGCCATCAGAAGTAGAAGCATCTATTCGAGAACACAGTCCGGGCTGAAGCCAATCTTTAGGTGGTACAAACTGCTCAAAGTCGCATTCTCTGATCAGATTAAACATATTTCTACCTCGTTGCTTTTCAAAGCACAAGGGAATTTACTGCTAACTTTACAAAAACTTGTAGATAAATAAACTACAGGCGCCTTCATCAAATCTTTACCTAGTACAATTAAGTCTCAGGTATAGATAAAACTTCAGAAAACCCGGATGAGGCACAAGCGTATGCCACAGCCCTTAAACGTAGAACCGGCGATCTCCAAGGAATTTCAACCTTGGTTGGTGTTCCGCATCAATTTTTGCATCAGGTGGAGATGGGCATTTGGAATCAGTCGTGACTCCTATACGACCCAGGTGGTGAGAACCGAAGTTATGGTTGAACCTCAGCTTGCGTATAAAGGTATAAAACTTCTTATTTTCGCTGAAGGCTTGGAACATGGCAATTGAACTCTTAGAGCCGTCTGTGTAGAGATAATATGCGTCGGAATAATATTGCTCTATTTTCGAAAAAAGTTCAGCATTATTAATTGAGGGTGGAATAGAATTATCAAATTTGTAAAAATCTGTTAGAATATGCTTCTGGAAACCCAAGGGGTGTCTAAATTGAAGTGATATTGTGGATGACATTCGGATCGATATAGCGAAGACGAAAACTGTGAAAAGGAACAGAATTGATCCACTAGTGTATGAGTGTTTTTTAGATTCAAAAATTTTTCTGTTAAGACCCGTGGGGAGAGTCTGCTAATCCTTGTGATATTAGGCTGATTTATTATATACATTCTATCTGCGATGAACCAAGAGACTAAAAGCTTCCTTTTGATAAGGAGAGGGGTCTCTCTCGCCTCTGCCAAAAGTGCATTAGTCGGGGTATATGTGAATGCGCCAAGACAGGATCGAAGTGACTTGAATTGGGATTCTATCAATTTTCTTAAAGAAAGCACCCATAATTCAGTCTAGAACGAATAAACTGGATGCAGCAAATGCTGGGTAATCCTAGAAGGAATCTGTAATATGATCATCTTGTGCACCAGCAGCGAAACATTAAACATTGATTGCACGCATTGGATTAGCAGTAAGTTTAAATTTCCTATCGGAGAAGCCTTGGTGTATATCAAGAATAAAATTAGCTAATGCGTCCTAGGTACTGTGGCTGTTTATATAGGCTTATTTACAGATCTATATTATGTTTCTTTCTGAAGTTATAAAGTTCTATGTATGTTTTGTTGTTACTAGCGTACTAGGTACTGTGTTTCTTACGAAATCCAGTTTATTAGATGGGTAGAACTTTTTTTGATTTCACCCACCACTCCAATCTTGCCTTAATAAGCCTTTTAAATGTTTTTCCTAACAGGACGCTAAAGCTATTGGTCTATAGGATTGGGCCAATTGAGCTTCTTTATTAGGCTTCATGAATGGCACCACTATTTGCTTGCTTCATTCATCTATAAATACATTATGGATCCAAATGTCCTTTAGGATGCGCAAAAATATTCTTTTCCGAGTTCTGAGAGGTGAAATATGTTATAGTATATGTTATCCTGTCCTGGACAAGTATTCGAATTAGTCTTTAAGGTTTGCAGAAGTTCCTTGTAGGAGAAAGGATCACTCGCTCCATAGGAACTGTAAGGAATGGTAGGCAGATTCTCGGGAATTATTTCTGGTATAAGGGAATTTAGGAACTCAGGAACCCATTTCCCGTCTGTCAGGAATTAAAGTAACCCTGTCTTAGAGCTACACCTTATAAAAAAAATAATATATCCGAAAATAATAAATGATTACATAAACTCATAAATTGAATAGTTAAAGAAAACAATAGTGTAATAAAGTAAGAATAATGCTATGAACGAAGGAACTTCGTAATTAAATGCAGAGTTGACGTAATCCCAACGAATAAATAATTACCATAAGAAGAAAGGAGAACTCTGTAAAGTTGTAAAGTAAATGATTTTAAAATAGTCAGTAACCAAAATTCATGAAATGAATGGGTAATAGCGGTCGTGTAGTAAAATAAACTTAACCAGAAAATAAATGGAGTGGATAATTTTAGAATATAAGGGTTGAATGAATATGAGAGCTAAGAATTAAAGGCAACCACTAATTCATTAGGAATAGTATTATTTGGCACTCCTAAGTGATCGCATAAGAATTCATGCCGAAAGATGAGAGATTCTGTAATTATTTTTAAGTGATTGACACTGTATAGGCCCGAGTTTTGACAAAAGTAATAAAGAATCCTGCTTACATATACAGCGATTATCTGCTTTTTAACAATTCTTAGAACTAGTGCTAATTAATTAGGGATATTAAATAAGTAAATTGTATCAAATTATGTTACCTGTTGGTTAATATTACTACATTGTATAGTTAGATTAGTTAAATTAGCTATATTAGGAGAGCCCCTGCCTTTGAGGTTCTAATACAATATTCTGTGTTGGATGTACATTTGAGGTTGTTAAAATTCCCTCAACTTTGTCTGTCAGTGACTTGATAATTTCATTTGTATTAGAATGAGCATTGTTTATTTTATGAATGAGTTGTAACAAGCATTCTATTCTTTTGTCTCTAGTGTTTGGTTCTGTATTTCTATATGGTTGTTTATTTACATTTGTTTCTGTGTGAGCTCTTTGAATTGTGCCTTCATCAGTTAATACAAAATGTTTGTGTCCACGAGAATGTCGCGAAATTATTTAGAATAATTTGTAGTATCAACAATTAATTTATTCTTATTTTTTTGGTTTTGTTTTGCTATGTTAGTAATTATCTCTGACTGTATGTTTCTGGTAATTGTGGAAAGGCATCCTTATTTGTTAACAAGGCAAATTTATTTTTGGTAGCTGCAGCAAATGAAATTTGTAATTTGTGATAAAATTTTATATTTATTTTCGTTATATTGTGCTAATTTTACTGGGCAAACTTTATAAGTAGATTTGTGGGCTCCATTACAATGAACGCAAACGGCTGGTCGAGTTATTTACTGGACATAGGGTTCTACTCTGCATCTTGCTCCATATAAAGTAACATCATCGGGTGATTTTTGGCAGTCGAATGTAATGAAACAGACCGGCATGTTTGAATAGCCATTTTATTGTCTGTTTGTATTTTGCGAGTAACACTTCTTACACCAACTACGACTATTGGCGAATTTAATTCAGTCAATATTTCTGTTTCACTGATTGTGATATCTAAGTCCCTGATGATGCCTGTGCATTGCACACGAAAATTGGATATATATGCCCATATTTCTCTTTCTTTAAATATTTCCAATTCAACCAGGTCATTGGCTGCCTGCGGGTTATATACAGTTATTTTAAGGCGGTTTTTACTTGTTACACTTATATTTGCCATCTCATTGATGACATTACTTCCGAATGACTTCATAATCCACTTACCAAGTGCCATTCGATGGACACTACCTAAGTTACCCCTATTGCCCTCTAAGTTTACTACATAGGGATTGACCATTATCGGATTGATGGTATCTGTTTTGATATATTCCATTGTTGATATTCCGACCTACGTTCCTGCGTCATTTTCTTTAGCAAAGATTTTATCTTTATTAAACTTAGCAGCCTCACCAGGATGCTTACTGTCACGTTGAGTAGGTTCATCATTGATAGTGAGAGAATTGTTTTGGTCAGTTATGTTAGATCCATCCTCTTCCATTTTCAAATCATTAGCATTCGAATTATTAATCTGAATGTTAGTTTATGGTAAGTTAGTTGTGTTAGCTAGTGTTAACATTAATTGTACTTTCCGAGAGGTATTTATCGCTTGTTGACCGGGGGGGGGGCCTTAGCCTCCCGCTGTTACTTGATATAATCTTGATGACCACCTATTATCTATCTACAATTCCACTACTCACTATAAAATAATCACTTTAAAAATTACAAATTAAAAATACAATCTTTTGTCTCCAGAGTTTTTATAGAGAAGTAAATATATTTATCTTATCCATATATTTATAAGAGGTAGGAAAAATTTAATTAAATAAGAAATATTTCATCACTAACATTCAGTATTACAAAATGTTAGCGTTAAAAAGTGTCATTGTTTACTTCATCATTTTCCTGATAGGATTATTGCCCATTGAATCAACATTGGCTAACAGTTGTGAAGGATTAACTCATAATGCAACTTATGGACAAAGAAAACAAGGTGATGGGTAAGAAATTTAAAAGCATCAATCAAATGATAATTTGTATCACTAAAATTTAATACCTAAACTGTGTGTTTCGAATAATTTCAAAAATGAATAAATGGAATGAAATAATAGGAATATTATCATTAGTGTTTATTGTGTATTTTGCTGCGCTTTACTTATTTCCATATTAGTTTTCCTTTGTAAGAGTTATTTCATTTTATAAACTGATTAAGTTAATAAATTAACTTCCATATTTGAAAATCGTTTTCAGTATCTTATATTCTATACCTGGTGCCATGTTTGAACTGATTAATTTGTAAAGTAATAAAAGATTGTTCATGATTAGTTAGCAATGAACACATTTATAAAAAATGCATACACATAGGGTGAGTTCAATATTATTCAGAGCTACAGTTTTTAATTGAACTAGTACTTTGTGTACTATGTACTTTAGTGGAATAGGATTCTTTCACCTGTCACTTAAATCGATTTTTTTTTTTTTTTTAATTAATGATGCATCAACGACTTTAAAATGCTTTATAAAATGAGTAAACAATAAAAATTATAAAAACTTTTGTGCCATTTTCGATAAAATTGCAAAAAAAAACTAAAAATTCAGGAAGCTTGAGTATTTGACTGATGGATTATGCCCAAAAAAAACTTTATGTCAGACTGCGGTGGTAATTACTAATTTTGAGTTTCCTGGGATTTATGCGATTTTTCTAATAAATTGTTCACACACACACACACATAGACTATTCGCTAAAAACAATTTCTTCATCCTCAAAACATGTAGTTCCGATGAGAACTCAACAGACTAAAATTTGACATGGTCGCAATTATTCCACTTACAAGTAGTAAGAGAAAGTAAAAAAACGTTTTACAAAAACTCTATGTTTGCACTTATCCTAAAATACTCGATAAAACATTAAAAAGAAAATCTTTAAAATATATTTGGCTTTATAGCTACGCCCTGTAAATATCAGCAAATTCTGCAGACTCCCATGTGCATGTTGATGTTGGGAGTGTGAATATAAATGCAGTTCATATTTTCTGACAAGGAACAAGCTTAGGAACGCCAAGATACCCCATCAGAAGGTGGCTTACAGTTTCACTTTATAGTGGGAATTTCAGGGATTAATTAATTAATAACTAAATGTTATGACTACTGCACTATAATTAATATTACAGTTATAATTCTAAGAACTTGACTTAATTAAGAGACTATAGACGGGGAGGCCAGCAGAAGCTCCTCAATTTAAACTCTCCATGGAGGCGCCCCTCTCCAAGCATCTCGATGGAGAAGCCAAGAGTTTACCGACAGTTTCCTGCCTCGAGGCTGCGCCCCCACTACACTCACCTCTATCCTCTATCTTTGTGGAACAAGTAGCCATGACTGCCGGTGCGCCTTGTTCCTCAATAAGACCGGAAGAGACCTTCGTGGTGATTTTCGCAGCCTCTTTTGCCAAGGAACGGGGGCCTTGATTAATTTGTACTTCCATTTTGTTTATTTGTAGAAAGGGAGGGGTGTAGTGTTAGTGATATATGTAAATGTGGAGTTGAGATGTATGGTGTATGCTGTTTCCCCACCAGGTCCCTACGACTACAGGTACCTGGCCGAATCTCCAGGGAGTGTGTCGCTCACCCACAGCCGCCCCCGGGTTTTCCAGTGTCCAAATAGACTCTCTGAAGTGAAAACCTGTCTTCAGAGGCTCGGAGTTGAACCTCGTCAGGGCGGCATGATGTGAATATATAAAGCTGTTCCCACGACGGGTGCAGAGTAAATGTTATGTAAACCCGCCGTGCTGCCAGAGCCCGATTGGCTGTGCAAAAGCACGATGTCCAGTCCCTGCGAAGTGAATACTCGGGTTGGCTCCAACCCCACAACTGGAATCGCCTAAGCTTTCCACCAGACGCAGGGTTGATTAGGGACCTAGGGACGCCAAGACACCCCATCAGAAGGTAGCTTACAGTATCACTTTATAGAGTTCAGGGGTTTATGACTACTGCACTATAATTAATATAAACACTTATAATTCTAAGGATTGACTTAATTAAGAGACTATAGATGAGGAGAGAAAACTAAATGAGAGAAGGCAAGTATACGGCGTGTAGACTGGATGTTTGTTGTTGGCTGGTTGAGCAGGGAAGGTTTCTTCGCTCTTGAAGATGCTGATAGAACTTCCACTGTCCTTTTTTCCTTCAATATAAACACTTGTGTTAGGGGAAGCAGGTCAATACTTCATTCCCCAACCCTTGGTTGGCTTTGTTTGAAGATACGACTTTGGCGATCCGTACGAATAGCAGGGAACTAATCTGTCGAGTGATATGCTATCACAACTTCTTCCTATTGTAGATTATGTTTCTCCCATTGATTATTATTAATTAAGTTGTATATAATATCAATTTTTTGTAATTAAATATTTTCCAGATTGGTATTTCGAGATCATATAGTAAAACGTTGGAAATTCTTACGCTATGCTACAACAGACGTAAAATATCCTTTTAGAGGACAAATCCCAAGCAATATTACATATATTGAAATTCTTGATCAATATCAGAATGGAAATGGTGGATGTCCTTCTATTATAGATGGTGGTATAGGTTACAACTATGTAACAATTCGTATCAAATCAAAATTTAATCGTGGATTTGATTTTCTAATTAACATTTATGGGAGAAGAAGAAGAAAAGTACAAAATTATCCTCCAGACAAATAAGCAGTAGCTGATTAGGAATTGGGCCACAGTATCGTCCGTTGTTTAACGCCTGTAATATATAATGATAATGTAAAATTGTCTTAAAATATGAAATATATGTACCAAAAAATTGTATTCCTTTTTATTGTAGTAAACAATATAAGTAAATACATAGTTGTATACAATTACATTAATAAAAACTTAAGACAATGAAATGACTGATGAAATATTTCTTACTTTTTACCTTCTCTAAAGCTATAACATATACTGGCCTCCAATTGGGCGCCAATCTGTGGATGAGCAAAATAACTGGGTTGATCGCTTACAATGAAAGTTAAAGATGAAGAATTGAAAAGATCAATCTAGTTTGAACTAAAGGTGTTTTTTAAGAAAATGACTGGTATTCTTTTCTTTTATTGCAGTTTTTGACTCATTATCTTCAAATTAAGAGTACTTGCTGGTGGGGTTACAGCTTCCTCTTTTGAAGTGTTATTTCAGTTTATTAGACAATTCTGTGATCAAATAAAGTTAATTAGAATTAAATTAATTTTCTTGAAACTTCGTATAATAATAATAATAACAATAATATTAATAATAATAATAATAATAATAATAATAATAACAATAGTAATAATAATAATAATAATAATAATAATAATAATGTTTTATCTAGAATCTAGTATACATAAATATTTACAATGTATCAAAAACATAAAAACAAAAATAAAATTATTTCGTCTACAACTAGTAATGTGGTATTTCCGGTTGAGGAATTTTGACAGATAACGTGTCGTTAGATCCTATGGTGATACCTAATCGGAATATCAAGTTTCAATTTTCTATGGTTATTCGTTTTTGAGCTATACTGCTTACATGCATACATACATACATACATATGTACACACACACACACAGAAACCATTTTCTAAAACCGACTTTTTTGGACACAGGGGATCTCAAAACGAATATTTCATTAATTAACCATATCCTGTAACATCTAGTAGTAGATTGTAGATTGTTGTAGGGGATTATTGCACTGCGACCTGCAAAGATCTAGTGTGCCTTTCGGAGCCTTCTCCATTGCAAGCAGTGATCTCTAGCTACAGACAACACTGCCCTCACCGGACAGTGAGTTGTAGAGGCTCCTAGGAAGAGAAAATCTAAGGGCAGCATGCTGGTTTCGAACCTGGGACTCCGCGTTGCTAGTCCAGCGCGCTACCATTGAGCTAATCCCTTCCTTCTCCCTTGGCTTTTGCCAGTTACTTAGGGATGGAGACCGTAGTTTGTGTACTGTGTTTGTCCTTGTCTGTAAAGTGTAGAGCGTATGTAGTATTGTGTACTGATCTGACGAAGTGCATGGAGTACTGAGCATTGGTAACCCGTAGGGTCGCTACTCCCCAAGTAACAGCATGCAAAAGATACCCTTTGCGGGCAAACTTCTAGTAGTAAGCTAGTTACAACATTTGATTTAGCTGAAACTATTGATTGACACATTTTAATAGTAATACTTGAAATTATTTATTAAACAGGATAAAGTCTTTATTTGGTAAAAAAATATTACCATTTCATCAAGCCTTTATTTTGATTTCATCTGTTTAACTGAAACCTGGCTTACTCAGTACATAACAGATAACGAACTTCATCTTTACAATTACCATGTCTTTCGTACGGATAGATCTTCAATTACATCTCAAAAATCTCGCGGAAGTGGTGTTCTATTGCTAGTACCACGCCAAATATCCTTCTCAGATGTGACCATGCAAGAATAATATTGAACAAGTGTTTGTTCTGGTTCATTTATATTACCACAAGTTAATAATTGGTAATATTTACATTCCTCCCGATTCCCCATATGAATCCTATGCTGCTCACAGTGAAGATATTGAATTGTATAAAAATGCCAGTTTCATGTTTTGTTGATGATATAATTTGACTAAAGTATCTCAGAGGTGTGGGCCCTCTGCTTCTGCTAGAGTGCTGATTGTCCGGCTTACATGCTGATTATAATGCTTTCTCCCTTTTGAGATCTAAATGTAAAATAGCTGTGAATATAAGGCATTTATTCAGAATGTTGAGATTAATTTAATTAATGATGTTAAAGTATTCTGGAGCTATACCAATAATCTGAAAAGGTCTCCTGGTTCACCTTCTAGATGTCCTACAATTTGAAACCTCCAACGATGGTGCAATTATAGCAGAATTTTTCAAGTTTCATTTTTCTTCTGTTTTTTTTTTTCTAGTAATCAGAGTTCACATTCTTATGTATCGGATTCAGAATGTTATTTTAATTCCATTAATATAGTTTGTTTTTAAGTTAATCCTGACCTTGATAAGTTAAATAGTATTCTCATTAACTAGAGCTCTGGCCCTGATGGGATTCCTTCTTCTCTCTTAAAAAACTGTAGCCTAACACTAAATATTCCTCTTACTGACCTATTTAGTATTTCCCTCTCAAATAGTGTATTCCCACAAATTTGGTAATCATGTTTTGTTGTCCCTATTCATAAAAGTGGAAATAAGTCTGAAGTGACAGTATCTGCGATGCCTGAATTATTTGAGAATTTAATCACTGACTCCTATTTCTGCTCAACTTCTAAGCCCTGTACATCAGTGTAAATATGATCCAGAGATTTTTTTTTTGGTAAGGTGCCCAAACTGGAGGAGAACAGTATTCCAGGATTCCTAACCAATGGTTGTTTTAAATAGTGATCATTCTTTTTATCCGACAAAATGAACAGCGATGAAGAAAAAACTTAAAGATTTTACAACTTTTATTTTTATTAATTTAAAAATGAAATAATAATTTTTAATTAATACTTTCCTACCTTGATTCTTGCAACTTAAAGGTAGATTTTTAGAATTTACCACCTGTTTGAAGAATTGGTAATAATTACAACAAACTTAACATTTTTATACAGTGTTCATTGTGAAGTGGTCATCGTGATGTTTAAAATACTTGGAATTAGAAATTAGGCCTGGAAGAAAATCAAGCATTCAGAAGTTGTATTCAGCTAAAGAAGTTTGCTCAATAAAATTGTTACAAGGCAGATATACCTATTGATTTTTTTTATTTTGTAATAGACTTTTCTAAGTAAATAATGTAAATGTTTCGTTGTTTAAAAAACAAAAAATTTAAAAAAATTACATCGCGAAATAAGGGATTTCATAATCGAAGGTCACTATGAAATTCTTTTAAGAGCTAATTCATGATTTATGCATATATTTAAGATAATATATTACATGTTAAGTCATTCTATCAAAAAAGAAAAATAAAAGGGGAAAAGAAAGAAATTCAGTAGTTGTTGTGGTTGGTTGGTTTTGTTGTTATTATGGTTATTATGTTGGGGTGGTTGGTCCAATAGTGTTTGATGAAATAACAAGGATATCATAAAAAACTGAATTATCTTCATTGGAAGCAAGATCGATCTTCGTACAATTGGGGAGGTATGTGATTTTTTAATCATAAATTCTTCAATATTTTCTAATTAGTAAAAAATTTGCATAGAAATACTTTTATAGGTTATACTTTAGAAATTATGATTCCACTTTAATCAAGACCGAGCAACATACACCAAGGCTCGGGTGCAAAAAATATTTTCGCAGAGTGCCTTCAAAAAAAAGAAGCTTATATTAAAAAAAAAAAAAAAATCTGGTATGATACACTCACACAACTTTCTCTTACACCACTTTTCAAAATTATAATTGACAAATTTTATAGCCAGTATACCAAATTTAATGAAATTCGTCAAAACTGAAAAACTGTACAGTAAAAACACACTTCCGGTTAACTAATTTTCTTGAAACTCGGAATTTTTGAAATCTATTTATTGCTAATTAATTTTATTTGGATGATAGAATTGTATAAATCAACTATGATAGATAGCACGTTAGTGAAATTCGTTGAGAAAATGAATTGTCCCAGAGAAATGGTTTACCCAGAGCAATCTTTGTATGCGAAGTTTATATATGAAGTTTCAACAAATCGTCGGAGCCATGTTTGAGAAAATCGCGAAAATATGAAAAAATTATTTAATTAAGTGGTAAAGTAAACGCAGCACTTCCCGGTCATCAGATTTTATCAAACTCGAAATTTCAACAACATATTTAATTCTAATTAACATTATTTAGATGACACAATTGGCTAATAAACTGAAATAGCACTTTAGAGGAAACCGTAACCCCTCCCCTTACCCCAAAAGTACCCTTAAATGCATTTTTCTGGAAAAATGTTTCAAATAAAAGTTGTAGCTCTTTGCATATGTAGTTGAGGTGACAAGTTTGAAGAAAATCGTTGGAGCCTTTTTCGAGAAAATTGCAAAAAGGTAAAAAAAAACAACTAGTAAAGTGGTACTTCCGGTTGAGGAATTTTGATGTATTACGTACTATCAGATCCCATGGTGATGCCTAAACGGAATATCATGTTTGAACATTCTACATAGTCACACACACACAGACCATTTGCTAAAAACCACTTTTTTGGACTCAGGGGACCTCAGATCGGATATTTCTGGTGAAACTCTATATCGAAAATTTCACACGATTACAATACTTCTTACTAGGAGTAAGAGAAAGAAAATATACATTATAATATAAAAGTATCATAAAGACTAAATTAAAAAAAAAATTAATAAAATTGGCCAGCTCTGCGGAACCAACTACCACAACAACTAGTAAAGTGGTACTTCCGGTTGAGGAATTTTGACGTATTACGTACTATCAGATCCCATGGTGATGCCTAAACGGAATATCAAGTTTGAACATTCTACACAGACACACACACACACACACACCATTTGCTAAAAACCACTTTTTTGGACTCAGGGGACCTCAAAACGGATATTTCCGGTGAAAACTCGATATCGAAAATTTGACACGATTACAATACTTCCTCTTACTAGGATAAGAGAAAGAAAATATACATTATACATACAAGTATCATAAAGACTAAATTAAAAAAAAAATCAATAAAATACAGAAATCATCTAATATTTCCTGTTAAAACTTCCTCAACATATTACTAAATAAGTTTAACTCCAGGAAATTAATACTCACATAATTAAAACAATAAATTGAATTAAAAAACAAAAAATGCATTTACAAACATTATTTTAAATATCACCTGTTCATTCACAAAAACAATAAACAAAATTTAATTAAAAAAAAATTGATCTTCATGTTAGAAATTCTTTATCTTTGTGAGTTAGACTGGTATATGTACTGTGCAGTGTTCACAGCCCATTTTTCAATAATTTCTTGGAAGTCTATGACTTCAGCTTAACAACGTATTGCTTTACTAGCAGACAAAATACTATCTAAAACATTTTAATTTATGCAAAAGCTTTAAGATTTAACAAATAATCTTCCAAGTACCAGTGGCAAACAACATAAATGGAATAAATTGGAAAAAATTGAATTATCAGAACAATACACCATGAACTGTAGACATTCTACGCGAAAATACCCAACACAAGAACTTTTTCTAGCAATCAAAGTTCATTTGTCAAAAAAAAAAAGCCGCCTTCCTTTTGTGTGCCGTCGGGCAGATCAAAGAAACTTTTTTTTATTTTTTTTTGTGTCACATCAAGTAATTTGAAATGTCATTCGTTTTTCTTCATAGGGAAAACGGGTTCCTTTTTTTGATGAAAAAAAATGTCAATACATTTTTTGCTCCGAAAGATTCTCATTTAAGATAAATGATAATTTTATTTCAATGATCTTACTTTACAATTTTAGTATTTTTATTTCGTAGCTTTTATTTACCATTTTATACTGTAATAAAATTATGTTTTGTATTTATGTATAAAATTGAATGTACCCTCTATTTAATTACTCTCAGTTTACAATCACTTATTGGATTCCACAATTTATATTTATTTCCAAATTTGTTAAAAACTTGTTTATATTATTTTGTACAATTGTTGTTTACACTTATCGTATATAAGTGTGTCTGCTTTTCTGGGGCCCGGGTGCCTTCGCACCCGTTGACTGGCCCTGACTTTAATGATATTAATCTCATCATATCTAAAATTCAATTATAGATCGACCATTGATTAAGTTAAAATCAATTTAAAAATTATTTTGTTTATAATAAAAATATTGAAGAAATAATATCTACTTTTAAATCTTATTACTTTTATCTTACTCCTAGAAGAGGAATTATATTTTTATGAAACCTAAGAAAGTAGGTATCTAAAGATCTTTGTCATAATTACGCCATATTGGATTAGTAGATTTCAGTTGACGTAATTATTCGTTTAATTTTCTTTGAAATCAGCATTTGATATTTTAAAAATATCTTTTAAATCCATTTTTTGTATTATTATAGTAAATTAAAATACTATTGTTCTGATGGAATTACTGTTAAATAGTAAATTTTAACTGAATTCCTCTTTACATGAAAAATCTTATAAATCCATTTGACCTAATTTATTATATTTATTTAAATCAACCGATAAAAAATTAGAATTATTAATACTAACTGTTTACATAATAATTTGTGAAATGAATTATCATAAATAACTATTTATATACACAAAATATAACGTTAATTTTACTTACTATAATATTAGTAGTGTTCACATCTTCAGTGAGCCCCTTAAAAAATGGCAGGGCGTTCTCAATGAGGATAACGTCCAGGATATTGCTATTGGAGGATAATTTTGGAGAAAAACTTATAAATGCATATTTTATACATTTTTTTCTATTATAAATTACTCCGTAATTAAATTATTAATTCAATATATTTTTTATTTGAAATAGTTACAAATCAGAGGTATTATAATATTTTAAAAAAATTCACGTAAATAATATAAAATTATTTTTAATAATTAAATTTATTAATCTTTTTTAAATTGATTTTAATTTAAATTAGACTTTGATTATAAAAATAAAATTTCGGGATTTTATTAAATTAATATATAATTTTTTCCCACGTTCTGAACCATTTTAAAGACGCCATTTTTTTTAGATTCTCCATTGACGAAAATTAAATTGAATGATTGATTGTAAATAAAAGATGAAAAAAAGTGCTACAAATGTTTAACCTTCATTTAGGTTGTCTTTGCTTTTTTAAATCTATTATATTTTTTCTCTTCCAAGTTGCATGTTATTAAGAGAATCTATTTTTCTATTTTATTATAAACTATTTTACTCATCAATTATCTGTGTCTTCTCCATTTTACCACAAGAGAATTCTTTTTTTAACAAGAAATTTATCTTTCTATCTTGCAATTCATTGTCTCTAACATATTAAGTTACCAGGCTTTGTGTTTTTTTTTAATTGCTGTCTGGTGTATGCCGTCTAAAAAGATGGAGGTCGATAAACCGCCTTAAACAGTCTGCCGGAGGTCGATATAACAACAAAAAATAAACAAAGTAAAAAAAGGTAAAAAAATAACAAAAAAAAGGAAACTATATTACAAAAATACAACATTAAAGGAAGTATAAGGTAAATAAAAGAAAATTACCATTAGTTAGTAACTTTATTGAATTGAAAATTGAACCAATTAACTAAGTATTTTCTGCAGTATCAGGCACATCTAACAAAATTTACAATATTTAAATTGTCATTTCTGTTTAGCATGACCAAAAGAATGGGTTTTGAAAGAAAAAGATAACCCCAAAAAGTAAAGTCTATATTCAGATCATGGTGTACATGTACTGCTAGGAAGAAAAAGTGAAAGTTCACCAACACACTAAGTATAAAGGCTTGGTAGACAAATATTGGAACCTTTATTATTTAAAGAATGAGGCTTTCCTTCTTGTTCACATTTACATTCCGACAATATCATCATACAAATTGGAGTCGCTAGGTAACCAATTTATATTATATTCTTTTTACTATTAGGTTTCTTTTTCTGGGCTAATTAATTGTTTCCATTTTGAATCTGATAAAGCATTTTATATAAGTCTAATATTCAGTACTTTTACATTGAATAACATTCGTAAGATGCATTACTTTCCTAATTTACATAATTATCTGCCACGTAAATAAAAACCAAAAATATTTTCTATACGAAATCAGTCTAGAATATTTTCTGCAAAAATGGTCATTTAAGTAAATAATGAAGTAGTTTCCATCAAATTTACCATATAGGAACATTTTTCGAAAATTTAAATTTATGGTTTCATTCATTTACCATTAGAGTAGCCTAATAAACATTTATATCCAAATTTTACAATGAATAGAGCAGAGCTCTCATCTCAGAAGAAAATTTAAAACACTTTCCAAAATGAGATTAGATTATTTCTTAAATTGGAAGGATGCTTAGAAGTTTTGAGTTATCCTGGAAAAAAAGAAGAGTTTTACTAAAAAGACATAATAAATTTCAAGCCTCTGAAACCGTTGAAAATGGTATAGGAATCGTGCGTAGTGTTAATTTTGTTGTAAATAGGGTATAGTATTATCCAAATTTTTTGTCAAGCAAATTCTTGGACTGATGCAATCTTTAAAGGATGTAAGAAAACTATAAAGCAGGAAAGATTAATCACGAGGTATAAATTGGGAAATCCTTTATTGCATCCTCATTAAAAAAAATATAATATATATCTTCCAATCATATTTGAAAATCCCATCTTATTTTTAACCATTTTTTTCCCCCCCCAGAGAAGTTTATGAATTCCAATGTTTTTAAATCAAATTCTATTATTCTTTGTTTGTATGCATAATATTAAATAACTATTTGTAATTCACTGTTTTTCTGTTTCATATTGTAATTACAGACTGAGTGGGATAGAAAACTTTTTATTTGGTTTCACATCACGAATTTATCCAGTTATATCAAAAAGTTTTCCATTAGATCCATCACTTATTGACGTTATATGATTTGCTTAGTAGAATAGAATAGAACAGAATAGAATGACACGGGGAGAGACTATAACCCAGGCACTGCAACCTCCCATTGAGGCTTAATGTCTAGCAGAGGAATCCTCCCCTCTTTATGAGGTCCAGGACCTTCCCCCCACCAGTCCTTCTTGAAGTTCGATTTCCTCCGGTCTCAACGGGCCTAAAGGGCGCCTTCCACTGCTAGCGAAGCGGGCTCCGTTCGGACTCCGTTCAACTCGCAAAGGTTTATCTTCATGTAAGTGCTTTCACTATGAAAAGAGTGAGCGGAGCGGACTGAACGAGTATAAAGAGTTACAAAAGTGGTCGCAGAGTTGAGCGGATTTGGGACGGACTCCGTTCGACTCGCAACGCCAAATCTCATAGAAGTGCTTCCACCAATAGATGAGTCAGCGGAGCGGACTGAGCGAGGAAAAAGGAGCCGATGTGTCACGCTGTGCAATGCTAGTTTTGAACGGTGTCCGCTAGCCCTTCCCTACCTCCCTCCCTACTTATGCGCGCCTTCCACTGCGAATATCTTTTTCAGCTCATTCTTGAACATGTTCTGTGACTGCAGTATCGTAGTGTATTTGAATAAAATGGAGCTTTTTATTGAAACATTGCGACAATACCCTTGTTTATGGAATACCAGCGACAGAGATTATCATCTTGTAAATCGTAGAATATCTGTAGTAAATCGCCTTTGATAGGTCTCTCTCTAATGTGGTAGCTCACCCAAAATCTTGGTTTGTTACGCTTCTTTTTCTTATAACTATAGATTAGCAAGCATTTACTTATCGTATTTATATAGTCATCATCACTGGAATCGTCTGACATTATTACTAGAAAAACGAAAAAGAAAACTTCAATCACGACTTGCTCGATCCAATTGGCTGTGATGAACTGGCTGACCATTCAGTCCGCTGATAATGGAAGCATCAACCCCTTCCATCTCATTTCTCGCTTAGCTCAATCCGCTACCAGGTTTGCGAACCCGCTGACAATGGAAGGCAAATACCTCTTTTATGTAAAACTCTTTTTTAGTGGAAGGTCAAAACTATTTTACTCCGTTTCGCTCAGCTATTTCATGCTCATTACCCTTTCGCAGTGGAAGGCGCCCTTAAGATCTCAATCATGCAGCAGGTGAGAAACCGTCTCCTCCTCCTTCTGACATAGTCTACACAAGTGCTCCGAATCAAATAATCCTATCTTGTGCAGATATTTCTTGAACCAACCATGCCCTGTAAGCAGGCCGTTATCTGACAAATCTAATACCTGCTTAGACCTAGGGGGTCTCTCTAATTATTCTTTTACACAGCTTTGGCATAACCATTTTGCCGTATTTTGCCCCAGTACTTAGCCTCCAGTGACGATTATGTTCTCTCCGAGTCCATTCTCTCAGAGACTCCCTCGCCATACTTTTGGCTATCCCCAGAACAGGTTCCGGCCCACAGAAAGGGGTGTTCGCTCCATTTCTGGCCAGTTGGCCGGCTAGTTCATAACCTTTTATCCCTTATTTATTACTATATTACTTATTCCATTTTAACATTTAAAAAAATAATTTGAAACCTTTCTTAATTTTTTAATTTTCAATTTCTTCATTTTCAATTACTTAGTCTCTTATTTAAAATAACATATTTTCTTAAGTCAATAGAGTTAGTTTAGTTGTAGGAGATTTTCAGATAATTTATCAATGAATCTAATAAATATCTCATCTCATTTCTTTCTATATAAAAAGATTTTTGAGTGTATTTTGTTTTTGTTTTCCTACGCCGATTTTACTGACATTGAGCCATTTGTAGGCAAACAGTCCAATGGAGAGCAGCTATTTGGGTAATACTTGGCTGCGCGTTAATGCCCAAATAATGGCGTGCACATTGCAGGGCAGTACATCTCAGTAGGTCATGTCCTCTCCCTAGCATATGTTTCGATTTCGACGAAGACTACTGAGCTTTAAATGCTTTCACATATGATAAGACAAATCTGGATTTAAAAGGGGAAAATTTTTTTTACACATTTCTTAAAGTGATATTTTAATAATACTTTATTTAAAAAAATAAATACATAATATTATATACTAAATATTTGGCATAGCAGCAACCGGTCTGCCAAGAGTGATATTGTTATTCTGCTTTAATTTAAATTGATTTCATTAAAAAAAAAAACAGCCACGAATAGAAGTTTGAACAGCATTTCATACATAAAGGTGAACCAATTTACTCTCAGTAAAAAAAGTCTCTGCACAGTGTATAAATTATTTAATGAAAAAAAATAAATATTGGGATTTTTTTTTTTTTTAAATGAAGGAGACGTATTTTTATATAGTTTATAATGAATTTTATTTTCCATTTAACAATCAAAAAGTAGTAATTATTTTTAGCACATTAGTTGGTAAGATCAGTAATGGCCTCAAAATTGAGAGCAAACAAAGTCTCTGCACACAATATTTTTATGTTTTATGTTTCCAAATTTATTTATTTTAATAACTGGTGGGGCCACCTTTGTTTCGTATTATTTCTCTCAAACGATTCTGCATTGAGCTGACTAACTTTTTTTTCAATTCGGAGGTTAGTTTTAGCCATTCTTCTTTTAAAAGGGATTTCAGCTGTTCCCTGTTTTTTATCTTTACTTTTCTGATGTGACGTCCCAATTCATCCTAAAGGTGTTCAATGGCGTACAAGTCTGAAGATTGAGGAGAGGTTCTGAGCTGACGGGGCGCATGATATAATAGCCATTCTTGAAATTTTTTTAGCTTTATGCTTGGGGTCACTGTGTTGTTGAAATAAAAAAGTGCGTTCCAAATTAAATTTCTGCGCGCTTTCTTTTAAATTTTTGTTTAAAATATCCATATAAACATATTGGTCCATTATTTCGTTAATAATATGTAAATTTCCCACACCACAAGTACTCATATACCCCCAAACTAACATGTTACCATCACCGTGTTTAACAGTAGTGACTAAATTTTTTTTTTTGTTAAATGTTCGTTTTTCTCCAGACTTTACCTCTTCCATCTGACCCATGGACATTGAATTTACTTTTATCTGAGAAAATTACGCGTTCCCAAAATGAAAACGGCTTGTTAACGTGCTCTTTAGCAAATTTCAGACGAAGGCGCTGATTCTTCTTCTTTCTTGGAACACGCCCATGGTATCCCAGTTTTTTTATACAGTTCCTAATGGTCTGGGGCGTGACATTAACATTGTAGTCCCTACGGATCATACCAGCACGTTCAGTGGCACTGGTTTGGGGTTCTAGTTCAACAGATCTCACTACTGCCCGTAAATGATTTGACTCAAGTTTAGGAGGACGACCAGAACGGTACCTATTTTTCACTGAACCCATCTCTTCAAATCTTTTAACAATATATCATACACTGGAAAACACTAAGTTGACCATTTCTCTTATTCTTCTAAAAGTATGTCCCTTGTTTCTTAATTTGACAATAAGTTCGCGAATTTCATAACACACTTCCATTTTATTTTATTTTAATTTCAAAATAGCATTTACTTGGAACGTTTCATACGAAATACTAACTATAAAATAAATAAAACTGAGACAAAAATGACCTTTCATCTTTATTTTGATTTATTCAACTGTGTGCAGAGACTTTTTTTGTTTATATATTATGGTTTATTTTTGTTATTTATCAATATTTTTTTTCTGTTAATGTCTATTAATATTTCAGGTATATATCAACAAACTAGAATAATTTCTGTTTTAAATAACATATACTTTATTGTTGTTATCCTATCATTAACGCTTTTTTAAATACTTAGAAAAATTCTCATATTTATGTGCAGAGACTTTTTTTATACTGAGAGTATATGCTATGATATGCTTTAATTACATTTTCATTACATATTACACTCACTGGACAATGGACGGAAACATGGTATTTTCAATCTTCTGGTATTCCCATTTGAGAAGATTTACTTTTTTTAACATTACATACCATAAACATTAATTTCAAAATCAAATCCACGACAAAATTGTGACTCAATATGAATATGTACATAATTGTGGCCTACGCCGCCTTCTGTAATATAAGGACAACCACCATGGCTGTTGTTATAATTATCAATAATCTCTATATATGTCAATTCCTCTACCTGGTCTTGTCCTCTCAAGGGGTATGTTAGGTCTTTCTTAGCATAACATAAGAATTTCCAACTTTCTGCTATGTGATCCTGTATCAACAATCTAGAAAAATAATAAGTTTAAAATTAATATTAGATAAATGAAGAAAAACATAAGGATTTACATTTAGTATTCATAAATTTGATTGTCTTCCTGGAGTTACTCTGTTTCTGGCATTAGGAAAGTGGTGATGGCAAAGGGATTTAGTGACGGGCAGCGATAAACCAGATTCTTTGAGACGAAAGGTTTGCATCCCAACAAATCAGGTTAGGAATGATGTAGTTGCATTGTTTATAATGAAGATTGGGCATGAAACGCCTGGAAAGTTATAACACCAAGTCCTCCAAACTTACAAGAAGAAATGTGATACCTCACTTAGATATTGCCCCGCCTTGCGGATACACGAAAAAATAATCGATTCAAAACAAATTTACACTGGGCTGCAAGAAACTGTATGACAGATTTTGCCTTGACAAGGTGGGTATATAATAACATGATTTCTGTCCGGAAAAATCTCAATAAAAATGAATATACTATTATAGTCCAACCATATGTATCCATTTTGGTAACTACAAGGTGGCAATGTTACTGAGGTACTTTCTAATGTCATGAGTTGGCTCATTTTAAATTAATATAGCATTTCTTCCGAAGAGAAAATTAATAAGGTATTGTAAACTCCATAAGGGAGATTTAAGATGTCAGATTTTCGAATTGAGTTTGTAAAAAGTATTTTGGAAAAGGCACTGTTTGTGCGCGTGTATATGTATTTGAATAGCATAGCTAAAAAATCGCAAAATCCGAATATGTTCAAACTTGACATTCCGTTTGGGTATTACCAAAGGATCTGACAATAAGTTATCTCAGGTGTGGATATACAAATGTAGCCATAGTAGTCTCATAATTATCGTTTAATAATAAAACTAAACGTTTCGCCAAACCATGTCGGCATCATCATTAAAGTACACATCTGTGAAAACCAAAGAATTTTGTTTATCAAAAACATAACGCTAAGAAACTTAATGGCACCATATAATAATAACTGAAATATTGTAAAAAATAACAATCATTGATTATATGTTGATCATAATCTCTATAATTACATTATTTATTTATTTAACGGGTTATAAATTCTTTATACATAGTATAATAGCATAAATGTACCTATCAACATTAATAAGTAGTTATAACATTTAAAAATGCCATTGGAAATCTAAAAGTAAGATACATTAGAATTGAAATAACAGTGTAATGTTATTGGTGATGTTTGATGTGTGTAGGTGGTCGTAGCGTGAGCGTTTTAGCGAAAAGGGCTTGTAATTATGTTTGAGATAGAAGTAATAGGAATATTTAAGATATCACCACTGTTAACATAAATATATTCTGTTAAAATAATAACAACTTATTTGGTTTATAACTGGCACAGATATTTAGAGAGCAATTCCTGAAGTGTCCTGTTTGAATGTTGAGTTTAGACTGTCTATTCTTTGCTCTTTTAAAGCTGATGGCTCTCTTCTTTGGAATTGCTCTCTCTCTTGCGGGGTAATTCACTTATACAAAAGAGTTGCCCTAACGGAATTTAGTGTCTTTGTTTTCTTAATAGCAATGACCAGATTTAATATACCTGGTTCTAAAATACACACTTTTTGAAGGTAAATTCACAGCACTAAAATAATTATAAAATTAACAAAAATACAATTTTGGATACTATAAAATATTTAGAAACTTTAAACTATTATTTTTCGATTTTGTCCGTTGTGGATGTGCGTGTATAGGTAGCTTGTGGCTTGAGCGTTTTAGTGAAAAGGCTTGTGTTTGTTTGAGGTAAAGCACCACTGATTATAAAATAAATATATTTTCTGACTGAATTTAAATAGCTTTATAATATCACAGCGATTAAGTATAAATCAATTAATTAATCTAGATTGAATGCTAAACTCTTGAATGTTTTAACTTATAACTGGTACTGATTTGAAGAGGGCGATTCCTGAAGCGTCCTGTTTGAAGGCTGAGTTTGAACTATCTCTATTCTTTGCTCTTTTAAAGCTGATGGCTCTCTTCTTTGGAATTGCTCTCTCTCTGGCGGGGGAATTCACTTATACAAAAGAGTTGCCCTAACGGAATTTAGTGTCTTTGTTTTCTTAATAGCAATGACCAGATTTAATATACCTGGTTCTAAAATACACACTTTTTGAAGGTAAATTCACAGCACTAAAATAATTATAAAATATTAACAAAAATACAATTTTGGATACTGTAAAATATTCAGAAACTTTAAACTATTATTTTTCGATTTTGTCCTTCCACTACAACAGGAACAGTGAGTATGAACACGAAAAAGTGTAATAAATTTGTGCACAAAAATTAAATAGTAGTGTAAATATAAATCTAGGAAGAAAAATATTTATTAAATAAAAATATATAATGGTCAAGGTGTTGTGGATCTTGTCTGTTGTAACCTTAACCATATAGTTTTAATAACGATTTACTTGTTGAACCTTTTGTGTCTTTTTCCGATCCCCTTCCTGTCAAGGTAATGTTAAACATATGTGCTAATGAATCCTGTGAACCCCGTACTAACAATATCCTGATTAAAGAACAATTTTTATGGAGGCCTGAGCTAAGTAATCAATTCAAGGAGAACCTAATGTGGTCTCCTAGAATAGGAACATCCAAAGTAACACAACTGATGAACTGAATTCAAATTTAACATCCGCTATTTACGAAACTGCTAATAATCTACAACTACATCAAATAAAAAAAGTGAACTTAAACAGAAACCTTAGGAACTCCCCGCCGTGGTTTGACTACGATTGCATAGCTGCAAAAAAATAAAAGTTAAAACAAATTTAAAACTTTTAAGGAAAAATAAATTTCACAGTACTTTCAAACAAATTTATGATGAATCAAAGAAAAAAATGCAAAAATATAATAATCTATAAGAAAAGAAATTTTGAGCTTGAAATTATAAACAAGTTAAATAATTGTAAAGACAGTAAATCTTTTTGGCAAGCAATAAACAATTTTACGTGAACTTGAAAATTTTGATGTGAAACTAAATCAAAATATAACACCCGATCGATCAGTGGACTCAGTTCTTCAATGGACTCTAGGATGTTAACACGCATCCTATTTTAGATTCTCCTATCACTCTCAACGAACAATTATCTTCCCTAAGTAAACTCAAATCTTCTAAAAATAATTAATGAATACTTCAAGAACCTACCCGAAAATTGGACATTATACTTGCTCTTCCTATTCAATAAGGTACTTGAGACGGAACACGTTCCTCATAACTGGTGGAAGGCGGTAGTAACGATGATTTATAAAAAAGGCGATAAAACCTCATCCGATAATTAGCGTCCTATTTCCTTGCTTAACGCAGTACTAAAAATTTTCACTCAGATTATTTTAGATAGGCTAATTGTATGGGATGAAGAAATGGGGATTTCACTAGAGACTCAAAACGGTTTCAGAAAGGGAAGATCTTGCTTAGATAATTTATTCCTGTTAAACTGCCATAAAAATAGAGACCTCTTTGCTATTTTCGTAGATTATAAAAAAGCATTTGATAGCGTTAATCACACTCTCCTATGGCTCAAGATGAATAAAATTGGGATTAGTGGGAAAATAATTAAAATACTAAAACATATTTAACAGAGAGCATCCATTAGGATTAAGAGCTACAATAGTCTTACAGAGGAAATCGATATAAGCAAGGGAGTTCTCCAGGGTGAAGTACTCTCGGGTTATTTGTTCAACTTATTTATATGTGATCTGGATATGTTCTTTAGAAAAAACGGAGATTCAGGTATACTAATAAATAGCAGCAAAGATATACTACTCTCCCCATACGCCGATGACATAGTCATCTTTGCGGATTTTAAAAATAAATTAAAAATATTAGAAAAAATGCTGAGAACAACCTATTGGTAGTGAATTGCGATAAAACAAAAATTATCCATTTCCATAAAGAGCGCCCGAAAATATTAAGGAAATTTTATTTTGCGGATAAGGAATTGGAAGTCGTGTCCTCCTATACCTACTTAGGGGTAAGATTCTCAAACCCTAGTCTCTTTAACTTAGCATCAAAATTTGCGCAATCAAAGACGACATCAGCTACAGGAGCAGCACTTGAAATCTGTAGGAGATCCAAAGTAACTTCTCTTGCTAGTCAGAAGAAGCTTGGTAATGCAATATCAGTAAGTACTTTGTTGTATGGTGTTGAAGTCTGGGGTCTTCGCTATCTTAATATTATAGAGAAAGCTCACCTTAGTTTGTACAAGAAATTATGCTGTTTAAGTAGAAATATTCCTTATTGGTTAATTCGGATGGAATTAAATATAGATCATTCCAGTTGCAAAGTACTTAAGTTGGTGCTAAATTATGTAGTTAAAATTCTCTCCATGAACGATTTTAGATTGCCCCAACATTGTCTCTCTGCACTAAAAACAGCTGCACAATAAACAACCTTCCCTGAAATACAACTGGTTTACACAGCTCATTAATTTGCTGAATAAAATCAACTATAGCTCTATTCTATTGTCTTCAGATCCATTTCGTCTAAAAAGTGAAATTCCTAAAATCATAATTAAATAACGCGTATACCTAAAGCTATTGGATATTGATGCGATTAATTAATCCCGATACAGTACTGTTTATACAAAAATACATGAGTACAATGTGTCTAACCCTCCCTCTCAATCATATCTTGACCTAAATCTCCCCTACTTTGTGTTTAAAATTTATATCCAGTTAAAACATTCAAGTGTTCATCAAATTAAAATATCCTATAAGAATTATATTTACACTATTAACCCACAGGAAATCTGTCCAGTATGCAACTGTAACGTTCCTGAAGATATCTATAATCTACTTGTAATTTGTCCCATGTATTCCCCTCTCCGACTCCAGTACATCGCATTCCTCACATCCATAACCCCAGACCAACTGCCAAGTTTTATGTCAATTAATGATGAATTTAGAATAAAACAGCTCACCTACTACCTTATCAATTGTCTAAAATTAAGATCCTTTGCATTAAGTGAATGATCATATATATCGTTATTGCTAAATTTGTATTTTCGTTTGTATATACTACCTTATTACTATTAATACTAAGGAAATCTCTGATGATTTGACCGAGGTAACTTACTTATTATTTTATAAGACAAGAGTGTAGGTCTTTCATGCTTCAATTCACTTCTCATTTATCTCTCTCTCTCCTTGTATGCTAGATTTCAATTTATTTATTAAAAAAAAAAAGAAAAACAAAACAAAAAAAACAAAAGGAAAAGGAAAAAAGAGAGAATGAAGGAAAAGAAAAAAGAAAAAAAAATAACTTTTTCTGCTATCTGCTACTATAATTTATTATTCTTAATTATTGCTATTTTTTTTTTCTTTTAATTTATTTTTTCTCTTATTTAAGTCCAGATGGCTACTTTTTGTTCCTGTTAATATTTTTACTTTATTTACTTATGTACTGAGTCAAACTCTATTTGTATGGGGTTTAATCCCAAAAACAAATAAATAAAATTCTAATAATTCTAAAATAAAAATATATTTATGTATATATAATCTATAAATCTAGATAGTATAAATCAATCAAGAAAGAGTTTACTTTACAAAAGGATTGACTGATCTTTGAGTTAAATATATTTATTGAGAAATAATAAAATAACAAAATGAAAAATAAACCTTTATGAGAGAGATAGATACCTCAAATAAACGTATATAAAAGCAAATAAGTAAAAGTTCAGTAATAAAAGAATACAGTCAAATCTGAAATATTAAGAATAACAAATAAAAAATGTAAATATATACAAATATTGTATAGTAGTATTTCCTATTTACAAGGAAAAAGATACGGTGCGAGGAATTTAGCTTAGAAAAATCTAGATTTATAAAATCGGTAACTTATTTTATAAATAGCATTATCTAATAATCGCTATACGAGAATGTCTAGAATATCGTAAACATTTGTAAGGACGTTTCGTTTTAAAACTTAAAAGTTACTTTAAAGTACTTATTAAAAGTTACTATTTTTTATATAATACTTTATCATTTATTTAATTGATTATTGCTAAAAGAGAAATCATAGCACTTTAAATCCTTCTAGAATATTAAAACTTGTTAATATATTAAGAACTAATAGATCTTGCAATTTATGTAATTTACGAAGGTTATACATATTTCAATGTCATAAATGAATGTAACATATATTAACTATTGTTTCAAAAAATTTTTTAAATTAATTCTTCGTATCTTAATAAGGAATTCATGTACTAACAATAAGTTATCTTATCTTTTAGGTCTCCGCGGCCATTTTTATGAAAAACACTTGAGTTTCGGGGTCAGTGGTTTGCTAGAAACCGTTGTTTCGTCCAAATTGCAATGAGCCTTTTCAGAGTCTTTACACCTTGAAAGCCAGGGGCATTACAACCGTTGGGGTTGGCTTTCAAGGTGTAACGATCCGGAAGAAGCTTATTGCAATATGGGCGAAACAACGGTTTCTAGCAAACAACTAAAGCGGTCACAACCCGGAAACTCAAGTATTTTTTTCTAATAAGTTATCTGTCAAAATTTCTTAACCGGAAGTATTGCTTTAATGAAATAATTTTTCAGTTTTAGGCGATTTTCTTGAAAATGGTTTTAACGATTTTCTTCTTTAAACTTTGTATATACAACTATATAAATGTAGGTCTATGAAACATTTTTCCGGGAAAATTCATTTAAAGGGAATTTTAGGGGGGGTGAGGGGAAATTGTTGAGGTTATGCTTTCTTTTAAAGTGCTATATTAGTTGATAATATGATACTATCATTCCAAAATTATCGGTTTTAAGCAAATCAGTATAAAAAAAACCACTTGATTTTTCGGTGTTGGAAGTATGACTCTATTAATCAGTTTTTTTGACATTTTCCTCAAACAATTTCCTTTAAACTTAGTGTATCGACTGCACATGCAAAGTGCTACAACTATTATTGGAAACATTTCTCCAGAAAAATGCATTTAAGGTGTTTGGGGGGGGGAGAAGAGGCAGGATTATGTTTTCCACTGAAGTGCTATCTTAGTTGATTATACAATTCTTTCATCTAAATAATATTAATTAGAATTAAATATATTGTTTTAAAATTCAATGTTTGAAGAAAATTTGTCAAATTATAATCTCTGTAAACTGCCATAAGAAGAGAAAGTCTGTGAGTGATTCACATCAGATTTTTTTTTTTTTCAGTTTTATAAAACTATAATTAGACTTAGATCTTAAAAAAACTTACAAAATGGCTTACCGATCGCCTGGTTTTCTGTATCCATAAGTTACAGAATGAGTTACTCCTTCACAACTTTCAGCCAAAGTTGGTAAAACCACCAATAATTGCAACAGATTGGTGAAGAGAATAATTTTAAACACTGACATTTTGTGATACTGTGTAATGCTGCAGATGACAAGCCTTTTTTTTTTCTAATTAAATATTTCCCACTTCTTATCTTTTTTTATTTTTATTATGATAATAAAATCTTTAATTTAAATTTATCTTTACCTAGTTGTGTGTTTATTTACACAATACTAAATATAAATTGTTTTGTTTTAAAGAAATAAAAATTATTACTAATTCCTAAATTTATTTTATTAAACAAGGGTTAATTTTAAATAAATCCATTTTTTAATATTTATTTAATTTTTAAAAATACTTGTACTTATAAAAATATTTGTTTTTAGATCCTCTGAAATTGCCAAAGAAGATCTGTAAAACAATAGAAAATTATCTTCTTAGCGTTTCAAAGAGTTTTGAAAAAATCTGGTGTGAAACAAGATTTTCTTTGTAGTTGATACATTTCTAAAATATTTATAATTTGCTCATAACATAAAGAGAAAACATGTTCCCGAGATGGGTAGTACTTAAAGTGATTATATTGTAATCCAGAAGAGAGCGTCAATAACAATGAGCAAACCGTAATAACATTTGAAATCTAATCACAGATATCTCAGGAAACCCAAAATCTAATTTTTGTGTTCTCCCAAAAGCAATCATAAATGACGAATCACAGGTCTGTGACCTTACTAAACTGATTATCATACAAAACAGATCTTTGACCTGTACATGGGTGCACTGAAGAAGTTCTGGAAGATATGATCCATTTGCCGCATTTATTGGAGACAGCTTTGTGCTGTAATATCAAATCGTCACATATGTAGCAAGTATGAATCAACACAATGAATTTTACAGCAAGTTCTTCTGACATTAACTCTATAAAACAGGGGTTCTTAACCCTGTGCGCGCGAAGGTATTTTTGTGCGCCCGCGATTGTCCGCTATATACTATATCAATATCAACCATGGCCAACCCGTGGTCCGCCACGAATTTTTGTGTGGCCGCGAGATTCATCATACTTTTAGAAATAAAATATAAGCAAGAAATTATTACGGCAATACAAGATGTGCAGTTATCTAACGATACAACTACTAAGAGAATAAAGGTGCTATAACTAATTTACTAAGTCAGTTGAACGATGATATGCAAAAATGTGAATGGTTTTCACTTCAGTTAGACGAGTAGACAGATTTATCTGATACAGCGCAATTGGCAGTAAATTAGCAATTTTCGATTACTGAGCCAGTGGCTTCTTTTATTGTAAACCCATTCAATCCTCAAATTAATATTTCTGAAGTTGCATGGAGAAAATCATTCAGGAAGAAGCATCTTCAATTGAAGATGAGATTTTAAATATTCAGACTGATATTGTACTAAAATCGTGCGGACTTAATGAAAAGCTTTGGAATCTAGCCGAAGATAAAAAATATCCCCTTTTGAAAAAAGAAGCTTACAAATTAAAATCCTGTTTCGGTTCCACATATTTATATGAATCGTTGTTTTCACCAATGAACACAATTAAATCAACAATCAGATCTCGACTTAACGATAGCAATCTCGAAGATGCTATAAGATTGGGAATACATCTTATACGCCTGACTTTGAAAAATTAGTGGATAATATACAATGCCAAAAATCGCATTATATGTAACTATTTCGAATTTCTTGTTACCTTTTTAGTGTAGGATATTGTTTATGATGCTTATTATTGCAATAAAACAAAGAAATATTAAGAATCGTTATACTTTTTTTTTAACTGCGCCCGCCAGCAATTTCCTGTTTGTTAGATGTGCCCAGACGGGGAATAAGGTTAAGAACCCCTGCTATAAAACATATATGAGAAATATTTTGTTTTTTGTATAGGGGCACAATAGCTAAGGTACTTTGCACCCTGTACTTGTTCATTTATTCTTGTCAATTTTTTTAAAATCATAACTAATCCTACATTGCACTATTAAAAATTTAAAACCCAATACACAAACAAACTTACACTCAACGATCCTTCTTCCTATTTAGTCAAGCTCCTTTAATCAAGTGGCGTCGTTTCGACGCATCCGACCAACGTAAAACAATTATATTTGCTCTTGTTGAAGAATTGATTACTATTTCACAAGATAAAATCCAGTTTATGCCAAGGAGACTTGAGGCTCTGCAATAGGCGGGTAATACATGCTATTTGGGAGAGAAATCAGTTATTAATAAAAAAATTTATCGCTTTAACGTTCCTCAGAAATATTTGGTTGAACTTTCTTTCAAAATCATTAATTGATTTTCATAAATATTCGTATATCGTTAATTGTGTTTACTTTAAAATATCATTATTATTATTAACATAAGAATAAAAATATGTACTTAGTTTGAAATATTCCATATGAGTGTCCGGTTTATTTTTATCCATGAATTTTATTTAGGTTAATAAAAGGTAATTAATCTAGCAAACAATGGATAAGTAATAACTTATAATGATAAAGAAGGTTAAGAACACTCAAATTAAAAAATTTATTTAATACTAGTATAAAAGTCTGAATTTAAAAAAGAAGAATTTTGCAATAAATGTAAATACTGTTCGATGAATATTTCTTCAGCAACAAGGCCTTGTAGCTTTAACAGAGCCAATCCTGATTGCTCCTTCTCTAAAGAAATAGTCATAGCAAATAAAAACTATATAAAATATTAATTGAAGGATTCACTATTAACTGTTCACTCCACTTTTTCTACTGGGTCAACATAATGGCCTGAATACTCGCATCATAGGCAAAGGTGCTAGCTACTAGACTAACGCATAAGAGCTGCACAAAATTACAAATAAATATAAACGGAAGAAACAAATTATTACAATTAAAGATAAGTAAGTCATAATAGACAACATTGCTCATGGCGGTAAATGAAATTGATATAAAATGAACTTGTCCAACATTAAAGTTCTTCTACAATATATTGTGAAAAGAATTTGGTAGTTGGACGTTAAGCCCGCCTGAAAAAAATAGGCATTACTTTACTTACTGTGAAAAGAATTAAATCAAAGAATGCATTAAAGCCTCACTGAAATTAAATAGACTAATTTCATACTAATTAACTAAAGAACCAAACACATTTTTCAAATTCTTCAATTTAAACTGCTAATCTTGTCCTTCATATTATTTTCTTTACAAATATTAAAAAAAGATTTATATATCCTTTTTTACTAACTGGTAAAAACGTTCGTAGACCTATTTTTAATATGAATAATTTCTTTAATCTTTAGATAAATGTTTCATCGCTTCATACTTGTGATGTTTCCTTTTAATTTTATTACAAAGTTTTATTAGCAGTAATTGATAGATTACTTAGAATTTATTAGTTATATAATATTTTAACTGAAAAGGTGTGAAATGAAAAATGATGTACTTATCATAGAATGTGTCAATAAATTCTGAGTAATAAAACTTAAATGAATTACGTATATCAATTAAAACAAATTATTGTATATCAATTGAAGTGGGGATTATGGAATTTTTGTTTTAATTAATTGGTAAACAAGATATTGTTTAAAATTATGGTGAATTTAAAAATGTAATTTGATAAACAATATTTCCATAAGGTATATTAGGCGAGGTGTCTGGCAGTATTAACAGTTTATTGCCAATAAAATGACGCTAATGAATATTTTAACAGCAACATTCATCGCTTTGATATTGGCTATAGTTGTGCCTTATCCTGTCGCAGGTTCGGAAGGTTCTTTGTTTGGTTCTGACTGTGGAAATAACAAAAGTCATAATTTTCAATTTGGTACTCATGGTGTTTTCGATAAGTAAGTATTTGTAAATTGGTTTCTAGTAAGAATTTTACAGGAAAACTTATAATTAGCTGAAGCCACGGATACTTAGATTGTCACTTGGTTTGTAATGCAATCAATAAATCTGAGTATCCAAACTGAAAGATTTTGTTTTGTTTTGTTAATATGTTTTAGTAAGAACCTGAACAATTTTCTTTAAATCTCCTTTCAGATAAAGAAGCTAATCTTGGTATCATTTGAATAAATATAACATAATATAAATATATAATACTAATAATATTGCATTATAATTAAATTGCAGGAAAACAAAACATCGTCTATCGTATTCTCGCCATTGTAAATCTATCCCTGCATACAACTTCTTTAGGGAGTCTGGCTTTGTTAAGAAATCTCCTGTGCATTTGCGATCCTGTCTGGCTTGCGTATTCTGTAGCTTCAATGAAGCTGTACCTCTTAATGTTTGGAAATTAATATTATGACTGTTACTCATCTATAGACTTAGTTATATAGAGCAAAGAAATATTTCCTGGCGGGATTCTTTTACCACTCATGTGAGGAATTAATTTCCAATGATTCAAACTGAGACAAATCTTCCACTAACATTAAATTAAAAATATATATTAAAATTTTTTTGCTGTAGAAGTTTAATTGAATTCAGGTGCTTAGCTTCTGCTAAT
Organism: Triatoma infestans; assembly: GCA_011037195.1. Taxonomy (NCBI): domain Eukaryota; kingdom Metazoa; phylum Arthropoda; class Insecta; order Hemiptera; family Reduviidae; genus Triatoma; species Triatoma infestans. The sequence goes on from JAAEAF010000941.1 coordinate 77,387, forward strand.
TAGCTCAGTCTTAAATCAATAGAAATGTTCTAAATAAGCAGTTCTCGTCAAGGATGTCATTGGTAACTCTTCCTAACTTAAAGTTATTGAATAGTTAGTGAAAGATTTTTCAAAATTATTTCCCGTTGACTGGTATATTCGCTTTTCTTTCTCTTGTACAACAAAAATATGCCTGAGGACGAAAAATGCTTTTAAAAAGTCTCTCTCTCTCTCTCTCTTTGCGTAGTTGGATATAAATGTGTGTTTTGATGATGTTATGTGAACGCATAGTTGATACAAATCCAAATTTTATATGATATGTTTTTTTCCTGGAAGTTAGACTTAAATGTAGTTCATCGGCACTGCGAGGTCATCATTTAAGATAAAGGTAATTAAAAATGCCAAAATTCCTGGTTTGAAGAAAACTGGTTAATAGTTAATAATAAATGTTTCACAGCTGATTATTTCATTAATCTACCCTTTTACTATTTGCTAAACAATTATATTACTCATTTCTTTATTGTAGCACCTCTATTACTCTTTTTATCCAGACAGTGGCGGCTACTGGTATTCGCGATTGCGCGACTGAACCCCCAGCTATTTAAAAAAAATAAATAAATAGAAAAGAACTAATTTTCTTCATATTTTTATTTTATTTCAATATCATACGACGTATCGTCGATGCTCCTTTTTACGTCTCAAACAAAACAGTACATACTGACTTGAAGATCCCATTTATTCACACCCTAGCAAAATCCAGATATCTCAAATTCCATGGTAATCTCTCCCTCCATCCTAATCCTCTAGTTCACGCTCTCTCTTCAAATTCACTTCCGTGTAATCCTCCAAGACGACTGAACGTCGTTGCCCCCGCGACCTCTTGGACATCTAATGATAGTTATCCTGGATAACTTATCATTCACACCAATCACGCCTCTTTTATATGTACATTGATCATTTTTACTTGTTACATGCAGAGCATGTAGTTGTAAAATTCTAAATAAAAAGATAATAAAAAAAAAAATTTCAATATCAAAAAAATATTTTCATTTTTGTATTATTTACGTACGAACAACATTAATTCACCGTAAAAATTGTATATGTTGGCCTGATTATCAAAATAATCAAAAATCAAATAAATTAATTGAATAATTTTGTTGTAATCAGACATAAAAGAATAGGAACGTATATCAATGTAGGAGCTCCTTAAACTGTTCGTATAATGAATGAATTGTATGTGTATCAGGAGATTTATAAAAACGTAGGAAGTTGGGGGTTCACAGTTGGGCATCGCGCTGGAGAATTTAATATATATATATATATATGTATATATAAAAGGGAAAGGATTAGCTAAGTGGTTAGCGCGTTGGACTCCCACGCGGAGGCCCCGGGTTCGAGTCCAGTGCTAAATAGAGTGGGGGTTACAAGCGCGATGAACATTACTTACGATCTTACGAACGAACTTACCCGATCTTACCCGGAGTTAAAAAAATTGTTTTTGGCAAATGGTGTGTGTGTGTGTGTGTGTGTGTGTGTGTGTGTGTGTGTGTGTGTGTGAACAGCATAGCTCAAAAACAAAACACCATCAAAAACAATAGCATCAAAAAGTTGAAACTTAATATTCCGTATAGGTATCACCATGGGATCTGACCCTACGTTATATTCCTCAACCGGAAGTACCACTTTACTATTTTTTTTTTTTACTTTTTTGCAATTTTCTCAAAAACGACTCTGACGATTTTCTTCAAACTTGGCATATCAACTACATATACAAAGAGCTACAACTTTTATTTGAAACATTACTCTGGAAAATTCATTTAAGGACAGTTATGGGCGAGGGGTGGGGTTAGGTTTCAGCTAAAATGCTACTTCAATTTTTTTAGACAATTCTATCATATAAATAATGTTAGTTACAATTAAATATGTTGTTGAAATTCCGAGTTTGATAAAAATCGGATAACCGGAAGTGCGTTTACTTTACCACTTACTAAATGATTTTTTTACTTTTTCGCGATTTTCTTAAAAATTGCTCCGACGATTTTCTTGAAACTTCTTATATAAATTAAACATACAAAGATGTATAACTTTTATTTATAACATTTGTCTGGTAAAATTCATTTAAGGGCACTTTTAGGGGAGGGGTGGGTTATATTTTTCTCTAAAGTGCTCTCATAGTTGATTATACAATTCTATCATCCAAACAAAATTAATTAGAAATAAATAGATGGCCAAAATTCTAGTTTCAAGAAAATAGTAAACCGGAAGTGAACAGTTTTTTCAGTTTTCGACGAATTTCATTAAATTTGTCAATTATAAGTTTGAGAACTGGAGTAAGAGAAAGTTGTGTGAGTGTTTCACACCAGATTTTTTGTGATGTGATCTTCCTGTGTTTATAAAAATTTGATGTTGGTATTGGTACTTAAAACATCACTAAGATATATGAAAGAATCGATGCTAACTCATTGACATTTCCTTTGAACCGAAACACTTTATTTAGATAATACAAATTTCCGTTATGTTAACCACTTAATTTTCGAACTCAAACGGTATAACTCTTTTTTTCATAGTTCTTCTCTGGGTGCACTTCTGCTGGGACCGATTTATTGTTAATTTAACATATTTAATTGTAGGGGAGCGATGCAAGTTTTTACCCGGCTGCTAGCTTACATTTTCTATCTAGCCAAGCTACTAATAATGATAGGAAATGTATTTAAAAAAAAAAATGTTGAATCCCCACATATCCAAGTCAGGAGCCGCCACTGTATCCAGATCTGATAAATATTTACCATATTCATTAATTTTAAATACTTATTTTTGTCTGGTATTTTATCTGTCCTAGCATGCTTATTCATTTTGTTCCTGAACGGTTTCGGATTTTCATCCATCGTCTGAGCAAATTCACCACGTTCGTGTAGAGAGTTCATTTCAACATAATGTTTCTGTTACACTCACATTTATTGGTTTATTGGTTCTATATTATGTCCATAAATATATAGTTGATTAAAATCCAAATTTTATATGGAAGTTACATTTAAATGTAGTTCAGAGGCGCTGCGACGTCATCATTTTAGATCAAGTCCATACATACATATATGATCAACCAAAAAACCAACAAGTGTGAGTGTAACCGAAACATTTAACCACTTAATGTAACTCTCTACACGAACTTCGTGAATTTGCTCTTACGAAAATCCGAAACCGGCCAGGACCAAAATGAATATGCACGCTGTGACCGATAAAATACCAGATGTTATCCAGCATTGCGGACCCATCCACATATTCAATTATTTTTGTCTTTTTTTTTTAGATTACTATATACAGACCGTGTACAAGAAGAAAGTAAATTGATGCGAAAAATTAGTAAAGATGTTACATACCCTGCTCGTGGCCAACAACCAGTCGGTTACATAACATACATAGAAATTCTGGACCAATATGTGGACGGAAATGGAGGATGTGCATTCCTTGAAGATGGCGGAGTTGGTAGAAATACTGTAACATTTCATATTAAATCTCAGAGAAATAAAGGCTTCAATTTTATCATAAATATATATGGACTTGATAATGCATGTGTAAAGAAGTAGAATATACTATGAACAAAATGTTTTTATAAATTACTAAGATTTGTATTCCGCAATAAAGACTGTTGTAAAATAAAATTAAGTTTTATTTTTATTTAAGTTTCATATTAAGTATCAATAAGACACTTTTTCTCTGATCAGAAATTCTCTTTTACATTAAAAAAAAAAAAATCTGCTATGAAACACTCACATGACTTATATATATATAACAACACTCTTATTCCAATTTTCATAGTTAATATTTATTATAATAATTGTGGGTTTTAATTAGATACGTAAATAGATGCTTTTAATTATATTTAAAGCTTAAATATAATTTTCATCCTATTTCAATAATACCTTCAATTTCATTTAAAACAATAATTAAGTGGAAGTCAAAATTTGCATACTTCAGTTTTATTTAAAAAAATTAAGTGGAAGCCAAAATTTGTATAAACTCTTTTAAGTTGAAATTTTATTAGTACATATTATACAAACGTTAAATTAAATGTTATAATTCTAAGAAACAAATTTTCCCTAAAAGATTATTTTCATTTGTGTTAATTCATTTAGTCAATTACTGAAAAAATTAGTAATAATGAATAAATCTGAAAGGAAACTTAAAAGTCTATAAAATTGATCAAATATACATTTTACACCTGTCAAAAGAAAAGTTCCAGCGGACTCCCACCTTCAGAAATTAAAAGAAAATTATACAGGTTTGCTTCATTCCATTTATTCCTTTCACTCGTGAATGTTGGCAACAATGTTATTTTTGCGGGAATTCGAAACAGTCCCCCGCAAAGGGTTAATACTTTTAAGGGATAAATATTTAGCTTACTTTTAAGTGTAACTTCACTCATTATGGATAAAGTAGCAAATTATAGATATGCACATGCAGAAGGACATACGGACGTTTGCTACACCGACAACTCGAAGTAAGTTCCGTAAATTATTTTGTTCTATTTTAAATGAAAGGATTTACTTATTAATTTTGACTTCTAGATATATAGTTACTTGCGGTTGTGAGGGTGATGTACGTATATGGGAAGGAGTAAATGATGCAGACCAAAAAGATTCTTGTATAGGAGAACGAGCATGGTCGGTTGCTCAGAAGGTATCAAAAGTGAAGTTTTACGATTAAACAAAATTCTATCCATAATCTGAATGAAACAATAATTGAAATGATTCGTCATCAAATTATTTCTTTTTTTAGAAGAGTAGTTTATATGTTGGAACTGATACAAATATTGTCCAAGCATATACATTCCCTAATATGGAATTAGATGGAATCATAACAAGGTTTACAGCACCTGTTACTCAAATTGATCTCTCTCCAGATGGTCGTACACTGGTTGCAGGATCTTGGTAGGCCTAAGAAAGTTAATATTTTTTAACTAAATGACAGAACAACCAAAATGCCAATTTCTAGTTCACTATTCTTAGTTTTTTTTAAATGTTTACGTATTTTTGTTTCCTTTGCAGCGATATGGAAATACGATTAGTTGATTTGACATCAATGGATTGTAAAATATTTACAGGACACAAGGCTCCTGTATTAAGTGTCTGCATGGATCCCAAGCTTGAATACATTGTAAGATATGCAGATAGAACAGATTTAAAAACTTGTTAGCTACTTATTAGGCACACTTTAAACTTACAGTAAATACTAAATAATTTAAAGTTGCTTATTCAAGAAAAAAGGCTATCGGCATGCAATAAGATTAACTTACAATTGAATTTTGAACTCTTTTATTAAATACATTTAATTAATCTAATGTTGCAGTTGTAAATTGTGATTTATTAGGTATCGTCTAGTTGCGATGCTACGGTGAAATTGTGGTCTGTAGAAACGAAGAAGGTTTTGAAAGAGTGGTCTACTGGAATACCAAAGAGCAATGCTTTTGAATCCTCTCAATCTCTCTGTAGAATGCATTTCTCTCGGGATGGTAATTTACTTGCAATACCCGAAGGAAACTCAGTCAAAATTTATGAAAGAAAAACTTGGATCGAAATGAAATCGTTATCTTCTTCTGCACAGGTACTATCTTTTTAAAAAAGAATTTATTGGAGCGTTTTAAAACTATATATTTGTTTTATGTTATCTCCTGTATATTAATGCACTTTCCTTTTTACGAAGACCCTTTCGTTTTTCAAAGTTGCACTACCATGGTGAACAAAAGTTGAAAATTATTGAACCTCCAAGTGGCCTTGTTGAATAATATGAACAAGAAAAATCTACTTTTAGTTCTCATTGGTCCAATGGGCTTTTGAGCCATAGCTGATTACTATTTGTTTGATAATTTACAGGTATCAGTGGTAAAATTCTCTCCAAATTTACGCCTCCTTGCTGCTGGGACAGCGTCCGGTGATATCTTGATTTGGGAAATGTCTTCAGATCGACAGTTGGTATCTTACACTAAGTCAGCAAACATTGGGCAGGAGAATCATAGCGTGACTGGACTTGCATGGAAGAAAGATTGTTCTTCTTTGGTTTTTTGTAATGTTGCCGGGCAGCTTGCTGAATTTGATGTCCCTAGCGCTGAAGAAGCGGAACCCAGTCCTGCTGAGCAGCAGGTGATCTAATAATGACTATGAAGTAAATGTTCCATGTAGTATTTATTATTGTAACAATACTGAATACGTTCTTTAGAAAATTAATAATTAACTCTTTAAATAAGAGTTTATCCTTCAACAAATCTCTATAATTTACTAGGAAGATGAAATTACCGATGAAGGAAATATTCCATTAGGAGTACCGCAATTTGATGATGACGACGATGAAGATGATGAAAATGTAATTTCTTTAAGTAAACTCAAGTCTCAAGCGGGTTTTGGTGAAGACGGAGAATACATAGGCGAGAAAAAATTGGACGATAATTTGGGTTAGTGCGAAGACATATTTTAGAGTTTTATTTGTTGGAACTACAATAAATTGGCATATTGAATGAAAATTATTATTCCGTTACATTATTAAGTATTTTTTTTTTTTTTTAGGTACTGATGAGGAATCTCAGAGCAGTTTCCGAAGTCATACTAATAAAATTCCTGAAGTAAAGCAACAACCTGCATTTCAACCTTCATCTACACCACAACATCTACAGCAAAGATTCATGGTGATTTACAAATACCTACTTATCATTCTTGTAATAATATTTGTTCATAAAGGATTGTGTCCGTTCTTTTTAACGTACTTAAATTTTCCGAAAATCAAAAATTTTCTCATGTATGTATTTTTAAGAATTATTTTTGAATAAGGTGACCGTACAAAAAAATTCTACAGGAAGGAAAATTCATAAATAATGTTACATTTTGCTCAAAAATAATGGTTTATTACATTGAAAAAATTAATCACTAACAAGGAAATTAGAACCTTCTTCAAGGATGCAAATCTTAATGGTCACACAATATGATCTTCAAGCACGACTTTGGTCAAAAACTGGATTATTCTATATCTTATATTATACAATTACCAAATCTTTCATAGATTCAGCACTTAAGGTTTTTCTTCCATGCTCTTCGTAATAGAAAAAAATATTTTCGCGGACACCGTGCATGAATCATGAAATCTAGTTTACTCATTTCAGCTAATAATATTTATGTTTCTCAGATAACATTTGCACTGGCCATCGGCAAGGAACAAAAATTGCGCTAAGAGAAACGCAAGTCTAATGAACGAAATAAATTTAAGCTTACATTAAAATATCTGTTTAAAAAAAAAGGTGACAAATAAGAGTTTTTATGAATCAATAAGACGAGAGATACGTGAGAATCAATCGTAACTGTCCCTTTCAAAACGGAATTTATGGCCAGCTTATTGAGAAATAAGCCAAAAATTGGATTCGACAAATAATTATTCTTGTTGTTTGTCTTTTTTCAACAGCTATTTTGTGCGCTCGAAGTTTGATGCATTTGGTTTGCTTGAAATACAGAGTACGCTGTGAAATTGAGGAGAGTTCCAGGAAGGATGCAATCAATAGTTCCACATATCTCAACTACCTATTGTCTTATGATAGAATATTAAATAGATTTTTTCAAAATCAGATTAGTAGATTAGGATTAACTTTTAAACCGTTATTCACTTTTGGCCGACATTTTGTCATTGAATCAAAAAATCGTTTGTTGGTATTGTTTGTTATTAGCCTAAATTGTTATTATAAATATGGTATGTATTACATTTGTGTCAGGAATCAAATGTGGCATTAACTTAACTTACACGTCCACGCTTCTGATCAATACCATCGTGACGCCTTTTTCTTGATTCACTCTCTCTAATATTAATAATTTATTTCATTTGTTTTTATAGATTACTCAGCAAAATCCACTGTAACCTAGAAAACCTATTTTGCCTCCTTTCAATGTCGTGCGTCTGTATATTTAGTAGTCTATGTGAGTGTAGGATGGTGTTAGGAGTAGTTTATGTTCGTGAGTGTGTATGGTGATGAGCTGCCGTCAAGCTATACTAGCAGTCTGTCCGACTTGCATAGGGTTAAGACAGTGAGGGCACATATCAATTAACTCTACAAGTCTTAGGCGTATCAGGTAACTGTTGTGTTCGTATTGTACCTGCAAGGATGCCAAGATCACTGAAGTTCTAGATAGCTCATTTCCTTTTTTTAATCTTTTGATTAGATTAGAAAGATTAATCTTTTTTATCTTGTGCTTAATCTGCTTCATTTAGTGTAAGTGTTATACATTAATAATATTTCGTTTGTTTCATGGACTATTAATTTATTGTGAATTATAATAATAAGAGTATTAATGCATAGGTTTGGAACAGTGTTGGCATTGTACGTCAATTTAATACTGAAGACATGAATGATATAGATGTAGAATTTCATGATACCAGTATACACCATAACTTCCGCATGAACAATATTGCTGGACACACCATGAGTACACTTACCCAGCAAGCTCTCATATTAGCTTGTCCTTCAAGTGATGCTGTTCCCGGGTTTGTGTTTTGATATAAATATTTATTTTAATAATAAGTATTTCAAAATAAAATAGTTTGTTATTGAAATTAAATTGATTGGTACAATTTCAGTAAATTGACTTGTGTTTTGCTGGGTGGACGGGATGGTCAACGCGAATGGGACGTATCGCTAATGGATGGAGAAGAACCTCTTGGAGTTGCCGGTGGAAATGGTTGGGTAGCTATAGCTACCAGTTTATCGCATATCAGAATAATGACTGTTGATGGTACTCAAACCGATATTATCTCAGTTCATGGAAAATTTGTGACAATGAATGGTTTTGAAACATTATTAGCAGTCATATCTCACTCACCAGCAGGTAAAAAAAAAAAAAAAAAAAATTTAAAGTAACACAAATTAAAAACCACATTTATATTTTCTGTTTGCCATAGTAACATATGTTTGAAATTGGTTTTTCATTGGAGATAATTTTTGAGATCTTTCTGAATCTGAAAATTCGCAAAATTCAGAAATTGACAACTGAATCCAGACATTTACCCTTATGATATTTACTCCAAGAAAACAATTCTTTCGTTTCTTTTTAAGGGGAAACTGCCCCAGTAGAAGTTCTTCAGCTTCTTCCAGGTCTTGTTTCAGTCGCCGATTACATTGCTCTTCCCGAACTAGATGCAAAAATCAGGCATCTGTTATTTTAATACTGCAATTAGGTTTTTGTATTTGTTTTTATGTTTTTATTTTTTAATGTTCTGTTTTCTGTTATATTTTTATCTTGTCATTTCCAAATATTTAAGTTTTCTTTAAAAAAGCTCTGTAAATAGCTGCTCTTTTTACTCTTCCTTTGAATCCAACCATGTGTTCAAAAAGTTAGGGCTCCAAATCAAATCGTTTTGTTGGATCACAATTCTATCCTATTGAATCTTTTTTCAAGCACTTGCTTAAAACAGCCAAATTTTTCTTCTGTAACCATTATTGAATTTGCTTGGCCAAGATTTAAACAGTTCATTATCTCTCTTTCCATGTAAAATGGAAATTAATTTTGTGATAAGGGGCTGATTAAAAAGACGGATGATTTATGCCATTGGAAATATGCATGCTAGCTCAGAGATCAATGGCCATACATCTTTTAGCTTTCTGCTTTGTCCGGGCTTTTAAAGGTCTTTCTAGACTTTATGAGGGACAATTTAAAATCCTTTTGTATATTTAAAATCCTTTAGTTTTAATGAAAATATGAAAATTATATGAAAATTAGAAACAGAATTATCAAGGAACAAACTAAGTATATAGATAAAGATGTCGTAACTATCAGACAACAAGTTTTTTATGGATGGAGACTTCCTCTAGCCTGCTACGCGAAATTTTTCCCGACCAGAACCATTTATTCTGAGACGACCCACTTTCTAGTGTCATCGAGGCAATCATTAAGTCGAAAGAGGTGAAAAGAAAAAAAAAACAGAAGCATATTGTTGCAATTTAGCGATCTCTACACATCGGTAACCTATTCGCTAACTTTTGACTCTTTGCCAGTTCGGTAAATAAAAGGTGTCGTTTGATAATGGAATTAGTAGATCCGAGTTTGACAGCATGATTACATTCGACTTTTACTAGTGTTGTTGCTTCAGTATCAAACTCTAAAGGCCAAACATCTTTTATGAAACACTCACGCGAATTTATTATATAATTTCTTAGTTCTAGCAGTAAATAGCATTAAGAAATATGACTAAAAATTTCAAATTTGCTAAATGTATCAGTTGGAACTTGTAAAAATGTTCACAAGATTTTCAATCATAATTTTAAATAGGAGGGCTATGGTACACTGAATACCACTGCCAAGAGATGTTATTTACTTTACAAATACCAGTTGCGCCATTGCCGCTTTCTCTTGGTGATTGTGTTCTTAGATGGATTGGATATACCGATGAAGGATCCCTTGCAACGTATGATTCTTTTGGAGTATTACGCATCAAATATGATGACATATGGCGACCAGTTTCCCACCTAGATAATGAGGTAAATTACATTGGCATTTATTGACATTTTGCATTAATGATTGTATTATTGAATTAATCTAATTTTATTATTATAGTGTAAATCCAAGTTTGATCATTATTTTGTTGTGGGAATTAGTGAACTATATCAGACCATCAGATGCATATTGTGTAAAGGAACTTATTATCCACAAGTCATACCTAAACCAATAATATCTGAAATCAAGTGGAAAGTAAATAGATTCATTATTAATTTATCTTATAATAGTGATTTTCAAATATTTGAAATGTTATGTTGAAAATTATCTATTTATATAACAACCGTATTCCAGTTTCCACTTTGTGAAATGGATGCTGAAAAGAATCGTCTGGAGGAGGAATATGTACGCTCTAGACTCACAGTACCTCATTTGTCAATGGAAAGTAACGAGGATGGAAGAAAAGCTTTAGAAAAAGTTGTATCAATTACAGCTATGAAGCTTTTTGCTGTAAGATTTTCTAGTTCAAAGTTTCACCTACTAACTTCCATGAATATCATGAAATCAGAAATGATATTATGTTACAGTTAGCTTGCCGTAGTAGTTTAGATAGAAGAGCCATCTCTTTATGTGAAATAATGCCTTCATTAGAAGTGATCAACCTTGCTAGTAAATATGCGGTTAAAATTGGAAGACATAATCTAGCTACTAAAGTAACAGATGTTGCCCAAAAATTCATTGCAAAAGTGGACAGGTAACTCAAATAATTAAAAATGAATAAACACGTAATAATTATTTTAGTTTTTCATTTCTTTACTGTAATTTTAGTAATATCGTTTCAAAACATGAAGATGAGAACAAGGTTTCCAAAGAAATTATTCACAAAAATTGTGTTTCTAATGAAAACTATTCACAAGATATGTTCGAAGATTCACCGAAGGAAATGCCTTCAAGTAAAGTTTTAAAGTCATGATAAATCTAAACCACATTAATAATAAGTTCAATTTTATATACTTAAAATTTCTTAATTCCTTTAGCGAAAGAAAATTTAATTTTAAAAATGCAAGAAAGAAAAAGGAAGGAAAAAGAATTCAGTCCAAAACCAATAAAAATTGTCAGAGGAGGAAATCCTTTTAGAAAAAGTAGTGAAATTACATCATTACAAAATGAAGAAACATCGAACAGTGTAATTATTACTATTTATTTAAATTTTATTTCCAGCTACATTTATTATTACTTCCATTTTTGTGATAGAACTTATAATTCAATATTAGTCTCTGTAGAGAAGGGATTAGCTCAGTGGTAGCACGTTGGATTCCCACGCGGAGGTCCTCCCAGGTTCGAATCCAGTATGCTGCTCTTAGATTTTCTCTTCCAAGAACCCGGACAGCTCACTGTCCGGTGATGGCCAATGTTGCCTGTAGCTAGAAAACATTGCTCGGAGGCCGGCAGTGCACTGAAAAGGCTCAGGGGGCACAATATCAGGTCGCAGTGCCATAATCCCCTTTAAAAATTAACTAACCAATGAGTAATTGTAAGAGATTAATTGGGTTATATGGATCGTAAGCACTGAATCTATAATTTTGTTTTCTTTATGATTTTGATAGTATGCTATAAAAGTGTATTGATGGGCTCCTTCTTTATTCAGTTACAGTACATTCATAAAGAAATTCAAAAATGAATTGGTAATATTTGCTCGAAAAGCACAATTAGGATATTTTTTTTTTTTGAAAATTTTGCTATGAAAATTAAAAACAGTTCATTAATATTGTTATTGAAAAGAAAAAAGAAATATATTATAAAAACTCCAGCAGAAATCGAAGAAAAGTAACAAAAATAATAAATAAGAAGGAAGAGAATAGCTAAGTGGTTAGCGTACTGGACTCCCACGCGGAGGTTCCGAGTTCGAGTCCAGCTGTGCTACCCTTAGATTTTTTCTTCCTAGAAGCCTCTACAGCTCACTGTTCGGATGGACAGTGTTGTCTGTAGCGAGAGAACACTGTCCGGAGGCTGGCAGTGCACTGAGAAGGCTCCGGGCGCTAATGACCATAGATGTTGAAGCGCCTTAAATTTATTTAAAAAAAAATAAGTAAGTTAAGTTTTCATGAAAGAAGTAATGAAAATATTTTATCATTTGTTTAAATTAAAAACAAAATAAGACTTATCTAATCGATGGTCATTAGCGTTTACCTTCTTAATGCAGTTCTCAAGCTTGATAATTGACAAAAAATATTTAAATATTTACAATTTAAATTATTCCTCGACTTACTTATGTATGTTGTGGTACATAAAGTAATAAATCGTATATTAAAGAAGAGGGGATTCCTCAGGATTCCCAAGTCTCAAAATAAGTTTCGAAACATAAATATAAATAAAATATCAAAAGAAAGATGCAAAAATTCGCAACATACAGTTTAGCAACCTGTTATTTAATTGCATTACAATGAAGTGAAGTGGCACTTTAGAGCAGCGCTTAACGTTACTCTCCATTCCCAAAGCCCTTCTCTAAAATTGGTTTTCTCTGAAAAATATTGCATATAAAAGTAATAATCATTGGGTGCGTAATAGTAAGTTAGCAAACTTCAGAGATAACTTTTGTGTTGTTTTCAAGAAAAATTGCATAATAAAAAAAAATCACTTCATACAGTTGAGTAGTACAGGTTGAGAGATTTTTATCAATATCGACTTGTGACATCCTCTGATAAACAATGGGAATAAAAGTTTTAAGCTTCCTACGACTTTCGTTTTTTTTTAGTTATGTTGTGCACACACATTAGTGACCACTTTTTTAGACTTAGAAGGCCATGAAACATGTAATTTCCGGTAAAACTCAATTTCAAAAATTTGACACGTCGTAATACTTTCTCTTACTGTAGGTAAGAGAGAATAAAAAGTAATGATAACAATAGTAAAATTATAAATAATTTCGATTGTAGCTGTATATTATTATTATTGTAATTCGGGTGCCTAATGGCGCGGGACCTAAGCCTATGTGGCCTTTATCCCCCCGAGACCCCCCTATCCCCTTAATGAATCTCCCCCGGTAGCTTACCGGTTAGTCTACAGTATCCCAAGATATCCCGAAACTCCAGCTCGCGCAGACAATCCCGCGAGAGTGATGCCCTCCCAAAGACACGAAACCTAGTTCCAGCGAAACGGGGACACTGACAAAGGTAGTGGTACACCGTTTCCCTGACGCCGTCGTCACAGTTCTGACAAATGGGACTAGACGTCCTCCCTATATTAAACAAGTGGCTGGACACCCAAGTGTGTCCAGTCACTATCCCTATCAGGGTCCTCAGACCCGTCCTACTAAGGGACAGGAGATACTCCGAAGTTCCCTGCCTACTTGTCTTTATAATCTTTTGGCTTGGAGGCACCCCTGCGTTCCCCCCCCCCCAGCGTTTCTCCAAAACTTTCGTCTCCCAAAGTCTAATCTGTTTGTCACGAAACGTCTTTGTGACAGCCAGGGCTGGTTCAGGACCGCAAAATGGTTGAGATGATCCCTCCCTAGCCAACTGGTCTGCCCTCTCATTCCCCTCTATTCCCGCGTGTCCGGGTATCCAATAGAGGCGCACCGTACGCTTGTAGGTGTATAAGTTTGTGGTGTAACATTAATGTAAATTATCGCGCTGTTTGTTTTTAGAGAATAATTTATTTACAATATCTTTTTTTTGTTGAATTGTTGTAGCAAGATTCAAATTCAAATAAAGTTAATTTTATGACATGGTTTGCTGACAATAAGGCACAACTACAAGAAGAATGTCCTTTATTGAAAGAGAGTGAACTAGTAATTGCTGCTATGAAAAAATACAAACAAATATCCAGCAGTCATTCCATAATTTCCAATGATACGCATGTATGTTGTTCAAAAATCAGAAACAATGTCAGAAATAAATTAGGTTTTAATTTTTTTTTGTATTATTTTTTTTTTTTTTTTTAGGGTAGTGATACTTCGTTTTCTGATGAAATAAATGAAACGAAAAAACGAAAAGCACGTAGATCTGATGATGGTGAAAATAGTTGCACCAAGAAAAAGCCAAGTTCACTATCTAAACTTAAATCATTTTCTTTTAAACCTCGCCCTTAATATCTTTCCATATTAATTATTGTCTTATGCATATATAATTACCATAGCCAGTGTTCAGAAAAAAGTTTTACTATAGAGAACTTGTATTTAGTTTTATTAATATATGTAAACACTTTTTATGTGGAACACTATGATGGTTCTTATTTGTCTGCAATATTTTTTTTATTCCTTGATGGTAATTTTGGGAAAGTTCAATTTCTGTTTTACTGAATATTCTGTTTTTCTATTAATATTCGTTTTATGGGTGATTGTTCAAAAATCGTTCTATTTTAAAATGGTCACTTTATTTTTTATAGGAATAATGTCTTTCTGGAAAGACATTGTAGTAGCCCACTTTTTAGGGGGTACTATGTAAATAAAATTCATTAAAAGAAAAGCAATGTTATAAATGATTGTACATACAGAATTAAGACTATTTTAGATTTAAAAAATTATTTAAAGAAAGCTTATGTAAAAATAATGTTTATATCTAGGTATAAAAAAAATGAATATTTTAGTAAAAAAAAATATGTTTTTTTATAAGTACTAAATATTATTTCGTACCTACACATTCATGCTTTATTAATATTAGGAAATGAAAAAATTTTTACCTTTTATAAAGCAACTCTAGCAATTTTTCATAGATCAAATGATACTATTCTAACAAAATCGTAATCTAAAACATTTTTTAGTAATAATATTTATGCCAATACTATAGACTGCACTTATACCTATTACCTATCTAATATTTTGAAGTTATGTGGTTGGGTTCATTTGTAGTCATTGACCGGTTTTGGGCGTTCGTCCATTACAGAATGGCTTGGTACAAAGCAAAATCAGTTTATACATACTAGTTCCATCAGTTTATTTCATTTATTTGATATTTTATTTATTTAGATTATTTTATATTTATTTATTTTATTATTATTTATTATTTTATTTTTATTATTTCATTTTATCATTGGTTTCAACTCTAAGGGCGGGGCGCCATTTTGGCTATAAGTGTGGGAAAAATATTTTTGTGTTAAATACTCAAATTTCACTAATCGATTTTTTGTTCGCTAAAAATTTATAGTGCGTGGCGTATATATAGCTTATGTATTAAAGCTAAAAATATTTATTGTGGTGGTTCCGCAGAGCTGGAAAGCATCAGAGACATTTTCCGTGGTAGCCTGCTTCATTTTGTGGTCATCGACCGGTTTCGGGAGTTCGCCCATCTTCAAGATGCGTTTTTCAGACAGTGTGACAACACAGACTTGCACAGAGCAAACTTAGTTTACACACTGACTGTTTTTAACTGTATTTAAAACTAAACTCTTAAACTAGGTCAAGGGGTATGGTCAGCTGGGTGGGAAACACGTGTTTGGGTTGTTAAAGGAATTCAATATTACTCCACAGACTGTACAGTATCTGCCACAGAGCATTTAGAGAATTAGGGCACTTGAGACGAACTTTCCCATCTAGCTCATCCCACAAAAGTTCAATTGGGTTCAAGGTCCGGCATTGCGACGGCCAGACCATATTGACACATATTTTTCATCTTTTTCCTTAAGGTACTGTCTACATAATTTGGAAGTATGTTTAGGGTCACTGTCCTGTTGCATAATGATTTTTTCCCCAACCAATCGCTGACCGCAGGGTAAGACGTGATTTTCTAAAATGCTTTTATAATTTTATTTTTTCACTATCCCGTCAATACGGACGAGATCATCTATTCCATAGCGTGAAAAACATCCCCAAACCATGACCGAGCCGTCTCTGTGCATAACGGTGGCTATTATGCATTGTGGATGCAGTTTTTCTGAGCTGAAAGGTTCCTCCAACCTTTCACTGTGAAATCTTTGTATTTCAAGCCCACTCTGAACGTTTCTTCTTGTTTGATAATGGTTTCAGCGTTGCAACTCTTCGTATTAAGTTCGCTTGACGAAGTCGCCTTTGAACAGTTGAGACCGAAATTGGCCTCGAACTTGTTTTAATAACTTCCCCTCTGATTTTTGGAGCTGTGAGTCGTCTGTTTCTTTTACTTCATAAAATAATGAACTTATCCTCATCTGCGGTTGTTGATTTTGGTCTCCCCGAGCGGTGTAAATCTTCATGATCACCATATTTTTTATAACCGTTTGATAGCACGGTGAATACCATTTTTTGAAATTTTAAGTACAGCCGTTATTTTTCGTTCTGATTTCCCTATTTTATGTAAAGTTTATATGGCACTTCTGGTAGCAACACTAAGTTTTTTAACTTTGCCCATTTTGTATTAATTCAAAATAGGAAACATCAGCGTTGGAATAAGATGTAGTCGTAAACCCTGAAGATATACTCGTAAACGCAAAAAGATATACTTGTAAACCGTGAAGCTCAAGGAGTAAACTAATCCCATAAATAAAATACAATAAAAAGTAAGTAAATAATGATTTGTTGACAAACAATACAAAGTCCTAATCTATAAACAGAATCAATAATTTCAAAGAAATTATTCTCTGTGAATTACTAACAAATCCAAGAGGTAAATAGTTTCTCAAAGGGAAAAGTGTATATTATGTTAGATTGGATGGGGGAGGGCCACGCCTCATTCCATTGAAGGTCTTCATTGAGGGTCTATAAAGGGCCTTCCCTTTGAGCCCTTATTGAGAGGTCTATTGTGTATCCCCTGAGTATGACATCGCTCAGCTTCGCCTCTTAATCAGGCCTAGCAAAGCTGCAAGTGGCTCCGCATGAAGCTCGTGGCTTCGGGATTGCTAGTCCCCAGTTGAAGAAACCTTGTCCCTTGTCCTTGTTGAATTGTTATCATTTTTATTTGCCACATTTTTCTGAAGGAACAATAGCAATATGCTTTTCTCTGAAGTATCACTAAAATTACTGATTAGCAATAATGCTTTTCTCTAAAGTACCACTAAAATAACTGATGACTGATGAAGTCCCGAAAATAAAACTTTTGAGACAAACAAATAATGCGAAAAATAAAATTCAAATAAAGGTTGTATAAGAAAAAAGTTATGTTTCTAATCAAAATGATGCTCTGTTGACAAAGTCTGCATTTTCCCCCATAGTCTAGATTTGACATCCCTAAATTTATTTAGTCTACTGCCGCAATTTAGGAAAAAGAAATCTGGTATAAAACAATCACCCTTCATTCCTTTATTGTATAATTCATTTGCAAATAAACGGTTAGTGGACATGTATTACAGATAAATAAAGGAGGTGAGGATTATACTATTTACCTAAATAAGATTGCATTATATGATAGCAAGCTCTCTATCAGTCCAGTAGCAATGCTTGTGACGGCAATTTGCAGGACAATTTAAGTCTCGGGATAGATCACCCTTCACAATTATTTGAAGAATATTTTAAATCGGTATTATATATAATAAATACATGTAACTTAATAAGAGAGAAAATAAGTTAATTAATTTTGGAATCACAATTAGCCCCCTTTAACAAATAATTGAATAATTAATAAAAGACATAAAAAAAGATAGAGCAAGGAACAAATATAAAATTTTTCTTTTTTTTAACTGCTTTAAGAATGTAATTTGTTGTAGATGAAGTTTATACTAAAAAATTAGGACTGTATTCCTATAAAACAAACAAACAAAATTCAAATTTTACATTTTAGTTGAAATAAAAAAAAATAGTTAAAAACGAATCAAATTAACTTTCTGAATTTACCGCCAGGTAACAGCACTTACTTAACCTAGAATTGGTTGTAGTTTAAATAGTTGCCGCTAGAAAGCATAAGCTTCTAGATATGCAGAATTGTAGTTCCAAAATTTGCCACCCGATCACAGCGCCATCCTATAATGTAAAAAAATTTTAATACTTTAATATGCGTATTTTGGAAGGGACGGGTAGTGGTTAGCAATTTGTAGTAGTTCAAGTAATTGCCGCTAGAAAGCATAAGCTTCTAGATATACAGAATTGTAGTTCCAAAATTTGCCACCCGATCACAGCGCCATCCTATGATGTAAAAAATTCTTACTACTTTAACTTGCGTCTTTGTGAAGTGACTAGTAGTGGTTAGCGTATGGACCCCCCCAAAAAAAATCTTTGGAATTAGCGATACCTAGTGACAAACTATATAACCATAAATAAAATTGATTTCTCAGTAGGTGTTGTTATCTGGTGGCCATGTTTATAACTACAAATATACTAATTTTAATTAGTTACTTTATTAACATTATAATTGAAAAAAAAGAAGCGTACACTTCATTTTTAAACTAGAAATAAATGAACATATTAATTATATTAATATATATAAATAAAACACAAATATTTATTTATCTTTTTTCCACTTTATATTTCTTTCGCAAGCTATTAAGATAATTCATGGCATATTATTTGCCAAAATATTTTAGTGGATTAATGCTTGTTATAATATTTTTCCTTCCTTTCTTTTTCATGTACATTTGTTTTTCATCTAGAAGCTATAGAGGGCTACGAATATTAATATTATCGTATGTAATAACTTAGATACAATGTTAAAATGAGAAATTTTTAGACTATAGAAGGATAGATTCAAATAGCAATCCATCCTATATAATCATTATTTTTATAAGCATTTATATGTACCAACATACAGTTCAAGAACTTTTATCTAAATCTTGTCAATAAAATGTATGGGCTAATTTCATTTGTTGTTATTTGATTGAATATTGTATTGGATATATTTTTGAAAGCAGCTTCAAAATCTCTTGAAATGGCTGGTCCAATTGCTTGAAACATTTCTTGAGAAATTTCATTCACTATTTATTTATTTATTGCCTAAAGAAACTATACATTTCTATAGCAAGAGATTGACCTCTGCTGAAAGTGAACGAAAAATACAAACGTTACAAGAAGAAACATTACAAACATTACAGCTTAATCTTCAAAGTAATAAAATAATATTAAATACTTGAATAATAAAGTAGATAGTAACAATGATTTAAATAGATTTTATTCATTTATACAAATTATTTTAAGGAAGGAGTTTGAGGGATCTCCTCGTAGGTATTAAATAATACCTTTACAAACTTATGTATATCTTTCCTCCAAAGCCTCAGAGATAAAATAAAATAAGTGGTTTAACTTTTCTTTATTTTCTATATCTAGTAAGTTAGCACAAACATAAGAACTGTATGAAGGTAAATACCTATTTAACAACCTCCTTCTCAAACATTTATAATAAGGGCATTCCAAAATAAAGTGCATAATATTATCATTTTTGCCCACCGCACAAGTAAAGCAACTCTTTTAGGATCAAATAAATGCGCTTTTCCATTATAAAAAATCCTGGGATGACGATCAGTAGCTACTCTAATTTGAGCTATCAATCTGGTTTTAATGATAGCACCTAATAGTTACATATGAGCTGCCATTAGCCAAGGGACAATTAATCTATAGAAGATGCCATCCAAAAGCTTCACAAGTCGTCTATAGCATATCTTCAGGGTTGAGCTGCTTTAAATTGATAAAATCTTCAGCCAGAATCTTATAGATTTATTAAAAATCTTGTTTTTCACTAGCCGTCATTCAACTTCCAGCGAACGAAACTATTGGGGGCTTGTCGTGGCAGTTTTAAGAACAACTTTAAGATTTCAATTTGACACGATCGACCATAGTGAAGTAGTTCAAGGCCATATTTTTTAACTGATCCCAAACTTCTGATCAGTAGTGTATAAATTCTTGAGGGGCGGCAATTTGTCTTTTTGTCCGGGGCGACGTAACCGCTAGAGCGGGCGCTGCTGTGTTACACTTTTATCAATATAACGTCCGAACTGGTCGATGACCACAAAATGAAGCAGGCTATCATGGAAAATACCTCTAATGCTTTTAAGTTTGCTTTCTCTGTTAAAAAAAAAAAACAACTCAAATTAATAGTAATGTGTGTTTCTTTATATCTATAAAATGTCCTCTTTATTTATTTATTTATAAAATTTTAAGTTAAATAGTTACATGTCTTTGTGTTAGTGAATTGCTCAGCAATTTTTTAGCCATACAAACATCGTTTGAAAGTTTTCGGAAAAATCAAATTAAAAGAACAAAACGCTCCATTTAAAACAATTTATTAACCGGAAGAAATTCATTTTTGATAGCCCAAGGTGGATCTAGGCGGGATAATACAATTTCTTTTTTTTATTATTTTTTTAATTGCATTTATAATTCACTAAAGGCGAGCGAATAAGTTCAACCAAAAAGGTTCTTGTTTTGCGAATCCTAGTATTTTTATTTATATCATCAACTAATGGAAATCCAATGATTGTATATTGTTTTCCATAATTTAAGTTCATTTTTAAGAATCGTGGGATTTAATTGGCTTGTTAGCTAACAACCATTCAGAAGAAATATATACGTATATATATAATAGTTAATTTTTCAATTTGAATATGCCCGTTATGAACATCTTACCTGCAGGACATTTATTGTATTTTATTCTGTTTATTTTCAAGATATTTATTGAAAAATTTGTATGACAATATTTATTTCAAAGTTGTATAAGTAATATAAAAAAAGTATTTTTTTTAAATAATTTGGAACTCGTAAATATTAGATTTTTAAATCATTAAATACCAATAAAAAAAAAAAAATCAACTAATATTAAGAAAATAAAAACTTAATGATATTAGAAATAATAGATTGTGTGAGTTTGTCGCCTAGACATATTTAAGGTTGAGACATTAACAGATGTTCATTTTCTATTTTTATTCCGGGCTCTGAGAGAAAAAAAAAAAAAGCCTTGCATTCATCATAGCTAAAGCTTTTTGTGAAACATATTTAAAATGGCAAGTCAGATCACTACTTCTGCAATAAAGGTTGCAAAGCATTTGCAAAGATGTACTTGTATCCAGGTAATTCTAATAGTGGTCATTGAAATTAACAGCATTTTTTTGAAAATTTGTATAACCTACTTTATCTAGTGGTGAAAAGTATTGTAGTTTTTATTTGATTTTTATTTTTAAAGTTAAGATATAAACTTTATATAAAATATATATATAGTTTTTGTATTATCTAACTTGAGTTGTTTCATCCAAACAAAATACCATTTTATTTCAAATAATAATTTATTTATATTAATTTAAATAATTTCTTATTTAATTCTCTAATTATTTAATAAAGTACTCTAAATATTGTTAAAAGGCAAGACCAGTTATTACAAGATCATTGGCCACTCCAGCAGGTGCTACCACTGTAGCTGAACATATTAGAAAGAAACAAGAAGTATTCCAAGTAAGTTTATTTATGTAGTTGAAGCAGTTTAAGTTTTACGTTACTGTTATTATGTTTAATCTAAGTTCTATCGTTATAAACGGAAATGCTTCTGTAAACGTGCGGAAAATTTGCCCCAGCATTTAAGAATTTTTTTTCTTTGCTTTTTTTATGTTTCAAAGGGTGCATAAAAAAAAGTCCTTTCCGTTTTTGTAGTTGCAATATAAGACGAGTAGACTGAGAAACTACTGAGTGAACTCAATGTGTTTTTGCAAATATTTTTTGGTAGTACCGAACTTGATTATGCTTAAACAATTTTCGAAACAAATTTGTACTGGTAGTTCAGAAAAACTTACAGCTTGTACGAACACCCACCCCTCCAAAATAAATTTTCTCGAAAAAAATATATCAAATTAAAGTAATTAAAAATGTGAATATTAAGTAACATACTACTATTTAATTATTCAAATTTTAAAAAAATATCGTAGGAGAAGTGTTTGAGAAAATTGAAATATCCTTACAATTAAAGTTTTAAACACGACGAAAGGAAGTACCAAACATTTTCACTTTGAATCTTTGTTCATATTTTTGTAAACATTTTCTTTCCTAATGGAAGAGGAAAAAAAGAAAAACGTTTGCTAAATCAGGCAAAATATAATAGATAAAATTCAATACGTATAAGTTATGCTGGTTAGAATAATTATTTTTATTATAAACTTTGGATAAAATGTTTATGAGCAGTATTCATTAACTTAAAGTATCTAAAGTTGTAATTGGAAGATACAACCTTGGCATATTTTTGCCTTTGGCGGAAATTAAAACTTCATAATCACGAACAAGCGTTGTATTTGCTTGTGACTTCTTGACTCTCAATCTCTTGATATACTCTCAAATTGTTTTGTGTTTTGTTTTAATGATGGAAGAGAGGCCAAGCGTTAGTGGCCAATTAATACAAGAGTAGTAGCAAGAATTTGCAACACATTGTTTACTACCTTACGTTACTCACATTGTTACTACTTACCCCATCTTTCCAAATCATATCTAAAGTTGATGGAACCGTGGGGTAGAATAGGTAAGGTAATCATTCGTAGATTTTTTTGTGAATTCGTAATTCACAGGTGCTCTTGGATATGTTTAGCAACAGGAAGTTATCCTCCGCAAACCGTAGAGAATAAAGCTGAGCAATTATATAGATCGCATTTTAATTTTTTTTTTTTTTTTTTTTGTCATTTCTCTTCATGATACATACAGACGAATTGGATTAGAAACATATGCTAATGTGTGTCTTGAAATTCAGCATCTTTAGCTTATTGGTATTTCAGTCTAACTGGACATTATGAATTACATACATACATTTTTTTTTTTATTTTAATTTAAGGCGCGTTAACATCTATGATTGATCATTGGCGCCCGGAGCCTTAGTGTACTGCCCATCATCGAAGCTGTAGAGGTTCCTAGTAAGAGAAAATTTAAGGGTAGCACTGCTGGACTCGCATCCAGGAGCTCCGCGAGTTGCAGTCCAGCGCGCTTACCACTGAGCCAATCCCTTACCTCACAGACAATTTTTTTTTTTTTTCAGCCATTCATTAACAAATCTTTCTTTCTCAGAAGAGAGGCTGTGTAAAAGACCAAATAAAATGGTGTAGCTTATTCCATAGGAAATTGCATTTAGTCTTACTGTAAGAAATGCTTGTCTGGATCCGACTTGAGATTCCACCACAAATTAATATCAAGGACAATAAAAGCTATTGTAAAAAAATCTGTGATCGGAGCAACGGAGAATTATTTCTTCATTTTGCATGTTTATTTCGAAAACAAATTATTTTTCCTTTCTTTTTTTCCAAACAAGGTATACTTTCATAACCTACGCAAAAAATTTTAATTTCAAAAATTTTACGGGGAAAACTTCTTTGGGGAAGTTTTGGAGGGACTCTAACTTTATAGTTCTCTTTAAATTTAAATAGAAAATAAATATTAGAAAATTAAATTTGAAAAAAATTGTCAATACAATAAGAATTTCAGTAAATAAAAGTCATATTGAATTCAAGCTCCAGGAGGAGAGGAATTAGCTCGCTATGGTAGCGTGCTGAATAGCATGTGGAGGCTCAACATTCAAATGGGAATGCTGCTCTTGGTTTCTTTTTCTAGGAGCTCAAACAATGGGACTGTCTTTTGCTAGGCAGTATCTTTAATGGAGAATATGCAAGGGGGCGCCAATGAGCGAGCACCTGTATAGTAGCGCTTTTTTCAAAGAGAAAAAACGCTTCAGTAACTATTGGATAATCTAAATAATTTCAAAAATAATAAATCTGTTGTTTCAAATTTGTTTATAAATTCAACTTTTTTTTTAATAAACAAAAATTTCGTTTGACCACTTTTCGCCGCAATAAAAGGCGAGAAGTGGTCGCAAAGTTTCAAAAGGCGAGGTATAATTTCAAAATCGACTAATTTTTTTGAAATTTCTGAAGCATTATTGTCCCATTCTTTAAGAAATGCTGATTTCAAATCATTTTTGTTTTTAATTGAATATTTTGCGACTATTAAATCATTTTTGTTTTTATTGAATATTTTTACCACAGATGCTTTTTATAGGGTTTGGTCCGGGTGACGGGGCTGGGATGTGTAATTGTTTAAATAAACCATTCCTTTATTAGACCAGCCGTATGGTTTGGATCGTTGTCTTGTTGAAATATCCAATAATTTTACGCAAGCCAATTTTTTTCTACAGTTCGATATTTCACCACTAGGGTGAATATTTCTTTTCTAAACTTCCATTAGTTTTTCTCCAAATTTTATTTTTTCCGTCATGGCCCAATTAAATTTACTTTCGTCTGTAAATACGATACGAATTCAAAACGTAAGATTATTGGATTTATTTAAATAAGCAAAGTCTAATCGTTTTTTTTTTTTTTGTTTTTTTTCATTATTAGCACTTATAAATATGGTTTCCTTCTTGGATCCTACAGAAATAACTGTTGCTATAGAAAATTTGTCTTACTGTAATTGGATGCCCATTATTACATAAGTTGATGCACTGTCTTGAGCTTCCTAAACATATGTGACACTAGTGTCATTTTCCTTAGTTTTCATTTTGTTTTCAGAAAGTTTAGGCGGTCTTACTTTCAAAATGATTTTTGTTTTTATAATTTTTTATCACGCGTGACTTCTTTGAACAATGTCCAGAATTTTTCAAAATGGAAATACATCATTATTTAATTTAATTATGTACTAATCTGTGCATTCCGAAACTGGAATCTTCTTTTTTGGCTGAGCCATTTTAAATATCAGTAAACAATTAATTCACAGAGTTCTGTTAATAATCACGTTTAAACAATGACTAACAAATTTGTAAATATTAAGATTCAGCCTAAATAGTAAATATTAAATTTAACAACTGTGTATGTAGTAGACTTTTGTTCTGGTGTGGGATTCTGTTCTTTTTCTTTACAATCAATGAAAGCAGAGTGCTTTCTATGTATGTTTTCACTGTTTATTAACAATAGTTTAATATAGTTTATTGATTTATTTTACACACTTTTATTTATAATAAAAATTCCCAAAATATTGTGGTGTGTGCTGACGTTTGTTTTATACTGCATATCTCTGTTGCTTTCCAGCTCTGCGGACAAACCACAGCAACTGAATATTTCTTAACTATTAAGATGTAATTTGTCATTTAATTTTTTTTTTCTTTATTTGATTTCTAAATTATGGGTCATCTTTTGATATATTTATTGTGTCTACGGAAGAGTTTAAACCTTATAACTTTGGATTTATTTATGGTACCTTTTTTAATATTTCTAAAACCCTCTTATTTTTTCTATGGCTGTTACATCCAAATAGGTTTAGGTATATAAATTGTATTCATATTATAAAATTTTTAATTTTGAAGTATCATTATGTTCATACATTTATTTTATATTTAAATGTTCGCACGTCTTGCCCCAAAGTTTTATATACATACTAAAGTATTCAGTTTATTTCGTATATAAACAGGCATTAATAAACCGTTTTTCTGCTCGATAACTGATTCCTGGTGACCATTTTTGGATATTATTTATAAACTTTTTTTTTTCTTACGCCATGACTTCGGCTATTCAGCCATTCTGCGACGCACGACCGTGTATAACATTTATGCTGCACTGGGGATTGATGTTCATTTAGTTGGATATCCAGAGAGCACGTGAGAACAATTTCGAACGCGAACAACTTCATCTCCCTTATTATGAATTATAAATTCCTGAACAAAATAGTTTTAAAGTAATATTAACTCAGTGGTACTGTATTAAAAAAATTAATAATGGAGGAGCATCCTATTACCAATAATCAATTAAAATTATAATAATGATTTGTAATTATTGATATTGAAAAATTCTGTATTTTTTCCACTAAAATTTTAAAACTAATAATTATTAAGAATCATTAAATTTAGTTTGATGTCTTAATTAAGCTTCTTAAGTAAACATAAAAAGAAAAATTATATCTTTAGTATACACTTGAGGGATATTTTAATAACTTTAAACATTTTAATTATCATTGATTATGATGACTATTGATCACTCATTTGTTTAATAGATTGCCGAAGAGAAACCAGTTCACATCAAAGGAGGCACTTTGGACGGTGTATTATACAGATTTACAATGGGAATTTGTGTAGTATCTTTACTCATAATTGCTAAAAATTTCCTAGAAATGGCATTGCCGAAGAAAAAGTAAAGTTTTTAATTTTGTGAATTAGACATACTTATAAATTTTTAGTCATTTCATAAAGAGATATAAATAAAAAGCTATACGGTTTTCATATAGTCTAATAAAATTTTTCCAGAAATAGAAATGTGAAGGATGAATTATTAATTGATATCATTTCCTAAAAAAATTAAATATAATAATAAATAATCTATATTAAAATGAAAATATGTGACATAAGGAAAATTATGATTGAAATATAATATTTGGGATTTGAATACAAAAAATAATAAAACCTTCTTATACAAAAGAATCGTTCATTGAAAAGAATTGGACGTTATTCTATAAAGTCAAGATCTAATTGAAGACGAAATTTTACCTTATCCTCTGTTCCTGTCAAAAAAACTACTATATATACATGCGCACGCACACAATGCATACATACATATATATATATATATAAAAAAAACTAATAATTTGTCCATAGAGCAATAAGTCTGTGTTGGTGGATTTCAAAATTAAATTGGCCTTAGGTTGTAATTTAAATTTTCTCATCTTTCTGTCGTGTTTTTTCTAGCATCACACAAAACCGCTGAAGATTATTTTATCGAACTTGCTAATTAGATTACTTACAGGTGATTAATCAAAAACAGGATTATATCTCATTTATCCTTTCTCCACTCGTTTTTAGAGATTGAAACGAATAATAATCTAATTGCCTTTGTTTTACAAGGGGAAAAAAATGTCAGCTGTATGAAAGCTGTTTTAAAATTCCATTATTGTCAACAACTTTTGTTCTGTACCAATTTTTTTCCATGGAATGGTTTAATTTACATTTTTAAAGCGCTGATTGTTTGAAAATGCTCTTAGGGGAAAGTGGACTGTCCACGTCTTCAGGGATTTTGGCGTCCCTACTACGGTTTCACAGCCTATCAACATAAATAAAACACCCTAAAAAAGGTGTGTAAAGCTTACAAAGTTGGTTGATGGGTTTAGTTTACCAATAGGCAAACTCTAGTTCACCACCAAATCACTCAATCACTCATACTTAACACACAAAACCTTTACAGACGTCCATGTTCTATAATATAACAACACTGACATCCAAGGTAAGCCACTGGATGATTCGGCTTTTAAATCTTAACTTGCACATGTAACATTTACATGACAAATTGAATGGTCAAGAAGCGAAAGAAAGTTTAAGGTGCAACGATAGTTCATGTAAACCGCTTTTGCCCCAAAAAAAATTGTAATCCGACGAGTTTTGGCTGCCATTATAGATTAATGCGCCAAGAATTTTTTCAAACTGCTTTGTTTCTAATTTTTTTTTTTTTTTTTTTCATTGCACTACGTTATATTAAATTATTTAAACAATTTTATAAAAAGTGAATGTGATTATGAATGTTTTACAGTTAAAATACTTTTTCTTTTTTTTTTTTTAACTTCTAATATTGAAATAAAAATAGAAATTGAAGCATGATTTGTATTCCGCAGCTGAAATATTTCAAGATATATTCACAATTTGAAATTTTGTGTCTTAAACTTTACAGTACTGCTAATTTACAAAAATTGTTAATCCTTCTTTGAACGATCTCCGACCGCTATCGGCCTCTGGAGATAGGTTACCATACAAATACAAAACAGTGGTCTAGGGATCAACACTTGAAGTAAGGTAATGGTTGAAAAATTAGCACTGTGGTTATAATGAATAACTTAATATTCAATTGAATAAAAGTGTATTTTATAATATATATTTATATAATAATAATAATTATAATTATATAACACTGCCTATATAAAATATTACCTTTACATTATAATTAACTTTACATATATTTTACAAGTAATTTTTTTTTTTTTGTTTTTTATAACAATTATTCCTTCCAATTACAAATACAAAGGTTATGATGGAATGAACTTTTTTTTGCTGAATGGAGGCAATAAATTAATATCTACGCCCCCTACGTTGTTACCCGCACATATGATATAAATAAATGATAAATACAGAATGATACCAATTGTTATGCCAAGAATACTAGGAAGAACATAAAAAAAAATATCAATACTCCAAATATTTTTATCATTAACCAACGATTTGATGTAACTGATTGGAAATATTTTAATATCTCTCGGTGTGCTGCTTCAACATTTAATTCAGTGTCGGCTACATTGGCATCAATTCTGAAAAAAAAAAAAAAACAAATTTGGTGTGAAACACTCAAACAACATTCTCTTACTCCAGTTCTAAAAATTATAATTCACAAATTTTATAGTTGTGTAACAAATTTAACGAAATTTGTCGAAAACTGAAAAACTGTTTCAGTAAAAGCGCACTTCCGGTTTACTAATTTCCTTGAAACTCGGAATTTTAGCAATGTATTTATTTCTAATTAATTTTGTTTGGATGATAGAATTGTATAATCAACTATGAGAGCACTTTAGAGAAAGCTGCAACCCCACCCATCCCCTAAAAGTGCCCTTAAATGAATTTTCCCAGAGAAATGTTTTAAATAAATGATGTAGATCTTTGCATGTTTAGATTATATTACAAGTTTCAAGAAAAATCGTTGGTGCCATTCTTGAGAAAATCGTGAAAAAAATCATTTAGTAAACTGGTAAAGTAAACGCACTTCCGGTTATCCGATTTTTTTCAAACTCGAAATTTTAACAACATATTCAATTCTAATTAACATTATTTAGATGGCAGAATTGTTTAATAAACTGAAATAGCACTTCAGATGAAAACCTAACCCCACCCCTCTCCCAGAAGTGCCCTTAAATGAATTTTCCCAGAGAAATGTTTCAAATAAAAGTTGTAGTTGTTGGTATGTGTAGTTGATGATATCAAGTTTGAAGAAAATCGTTGGAGATATTTTTGAGAAAATCACAAAAACGTAAAAAAAAAAAAAAAAACTAGTAAAGTGTACTTCCGGTTGAGGAATTTTAACAGATAACCTACTGTCGGATCCCATTGTGATAACAAAACGGAATATTAAGTTCGAACTTTCTACGATTTTTCGTTTTTGAGCTTATGCTTGTTCACATACAACCCAAAACGATATTTCCGGTGAAAAAAACTCAATATCGAAAATTTGACACGATTACAATTATATTTGTCCTCGTACTAGGAGTCAGAGGACAAGTAAACAAAATTGATGTGAAATTTTCTCTTCCCCCCCCCCCCTGATTACCCTTTTCTTACTCAAATTAATAAAATTTAAATTGAAAAAAATTGCAATGTTTACAAACTTTTAAATAGGTTAGCTATAAAAAGAAAAGGTGGTAGGGGTTATATACATATATAATGGGCGCACCCTATCTCAAGATCATCTAAGCGTCAGTTTTAATTTTAAACGTAACTAAGAGATCCTTCACCTCTCAAAAAAACGTTTTTTAGAAAAATGTTTCAAATAAAAGTGATAAAATTTATATCTGTTCGGTTTGTTATTCCAGGATTAAAAAATACCGTTATTGTCATTTTCTTTAAATTTCAAAAAAAAAAGAAACTCACAAAACTATTCTGTAAAATCGCACTTTCGGTTAACTTTAGAATTCTGCCAATGCTAATATATATTATACTGATGTGATACTTCAGTATCAGAGACATTTTCCGTGATAGTCGGCTTCTTTTTGTGGTCATCAACCAGTTTCGGGCGTTCGCCTATCTTCAGGAAGCGTTTCCGTAGAAGTAGGCTATCATGGAAAATGCCTCTGATGCTTTCCAGCTATGCGAAACCAACGACAACAGCTACTGACACTTTAGTGTAACGCTTAACGCGACTCTTCCTCTGGATTAACCCAAAAAAAAATCATTTTGCCGGGAATATATTCCCAATAAAAGTGATTGGTATTTTTGTATGTAGTTAATATGGACGAAGATGAATATACCTAACGTCGCACTTCCGGTTGGTGGATACAGTCTGAAACATTCATGTAGAAACCAAGTTTGTACTTCCGGCGATTTTTCATTTTTGAGATATTATGCTCACTCATAAACTATTCGCTAAAAACATTTTTTTCGCATTTAGGGGCCCTCAAAATATGTATTTCCGGTGAAATTTGAATTTCGAAAAATGACACGATCGCAATATTTCTTTTTATTAAGAGGAGTAAAAAAAAAAAAAAAAAAAAGGCAAAAAAATGATCATAATTTTACCCTAAAATGGAAAATTTGTGATGAACCCTTTTCCAAAATGTTTAAGCCTTTCAGCACTGAAGGACTATATTAATATTTTATTAACACTGGGTAAATTAATAAAACTCGTGTTAATTTATATTACTAAAAAAAAATCTCTTCGAAATTTGAGGCAATTACCAAATACTACTAACGAAGGTTTTTTTTTTCTACAGTTTTACATAATCTGAAGAAAGGCACCAATTACGACAATAAATACATATTTTCTCGGCAAGTAGACAGACAAGTGGACATATAAGTGGCACATACATTGTGAAAGTGGTTAGGGAAAGTTTTTTTTTTTAAAGAAGCATAACCAGACCACCTTCCAAAATGGGGAATGTGGGGAACGTAATAATAACTAATTTCTAAGTAATATTATAAAAATTACCTGTCAACCATTTCTTCTTGTTCTTTTACCATATGTGCTAGTTGTTGAAATATTCCTCCTAATTCTACTATAGTAGATTCTATATTCTGCATAGCCTCTGCTCTGCTGGACAGGTACTGATCCTATAATAAAAACAGAAAAATGTAATTTGTGAGAATTATTCTTTATCATGCATTACTAATTTTTAACTGACAAATATTCTAAAAAATGTGGTGTGAAACACTCACACAACTTTCTCTTACTCCAGTTCTCAAAATTATAATTGACAAATTTTATAGTTTGTGTACCAAATTTAATGAAATTCGTCGAAAACTGAAAAAAAACTGTCTAGTAAAAGCGCACTTCCGGTTTACTAATTTTCTTGAAACTCGGAATTTTAGCCATCTATTTATTTCTAATTAATTTTGTTTGGATGATAGAACTGTATAATCAACTATGAGAGCACTTTAGAGAAAAACATAACCTTACCCCTCCTCCAAAAGTGCACTTAAATAAATTTTCCTAGGGAAATGTTTTAAATAAAAGTTGTAGATCTTTGTATGTGCAGTTGATGTACCAAGTTTGAAGAAAATCGCCGGAGCTATTTTTGAGAAAAACACAAATAAGTAAAAAAAAAACTAGTAAATTGGTACTTCCGACTGAGGAATTTTGAAGAATGAGCCACCGAGAGATGCCATGGTGATACCTAAACGGAATATTAAGTTTCAACTTTCTACGGTTTTTCGTTTCTGAGCTATGTACTTCACATACATACATACATACATACATACATATACACACACACACAGACCATTTGCTAAAAACCACTTTTTTGGAATTTAGGGGACCTCAAAATAGATATTTCCCGATATCGAAAATTTGACACGATTACAATACTTCCTCTTACTAGGAGTAAGAGAAAGTAAAAGCTTGTAATTTTTACTTTCTCTTGTTGATAACATACTTAACTTAATTCAATAAGAGAGAAATAGAATACATAGAATGGGCCCTTCAAAAACAGAAGCCCAGTTTCTTCGCACAGCAGAGCTACCCTAAAATCTAAATCCCGGCAAAATCTTGTTAGACCTATATATGTGTACTAAGCTTAAGGAAAATGGATCCTTAAAAGAATTAAAAATTATACTTTGGAATGAGGGATTTTATACTGAATTCCCTATATACTGCGGTTTCTCACAAGGATACTAAAATATGATTACTATGAACTGTTTCATTTGCGGATTCTGATCATAGTATTATATAAAAACATTTTTACTTTCTCTTTTTGGGCGAAAAATCCTCGAAATTGAATTTTCATTAGAAATATTGGTTTATGGATCAGTCAGTCTCCTGGGCATATAAAAAAATATTTGAATTGTATGAATGTGAGAGAGAACAAATATCACAAAAAAAAAAAAATCCCAGAGAGCTCAAAATGGAACAATATCTGATATCAAAAATTTCAGCCAAATTCCATCAACCGTTTTACTGAATGATTTTTCAGTAGTTCAAAAATTTTTTTTTAGAAACTGGCAACAATTTTCTTTAAACTTGGCATATAACATATAAAATCATTCACATTAACATATAAAAGTCTTATCACTTTTATTTGATAGATTTTTAGGGAAAAATTGATTTATGGAGAATTTTCAGAGGACTGTTTGTAACGTCAAGTGTTCCTCTAAAGTGCCAGCCATTTCATTAGAATGCAATTCTACCGCCTATGTATGTAAGGAGAGAGTATTGCGAGGGTTTCAAGTTTGAATTAATCAAGTTATTAACCGTGCAACTTCACAAAATAGGTTTTTAAGTTTTCGGAATTTCATCCAAAACGGATCCAATGATATTCTAAACCTGGAGTGCTAACCAACTTATAACCTACCTAGTTTTTTAATCATTTTGCCAGGAAAATTGATTGAGGAGGTTGTGTAAAGGTGCGTTCGGGAATTTGAACGGTACAATCTTCTGGACCGCAATGTAATCACATTGAAATACTACAATCAGCTGTATCCTAAGAACTAACTTGCATCCATTGCATTTGTAATAATCAAAACTATACAAAAAAAAATAAAAATTCCCGCTTAAAGAAAATTTATCAATTATAATAATATCAATAAGAAAAAGTTGTGTGATTAAAATAATATCTATTTTTTTTTTTTTTTTTTAGGCGGGCTTAACGTCCACCTTTTTGGACGGGGGTGGAAGCATATATGTATTTTACGATTAACATTTTTCTCAAACGAATATAAATTTAATAGTTACACGCGGGACTAGAAATGGCGAGCTCCCAGTTACAAGTCCACGCATATAACCACTACATCAAACTCGCCCCAGAGTGGCTAATCTGCAAGTTAGAAGGTCAAAAAAAAAAAGAAAAAAAAAACTCGCCCCTAAGTTGTATGATCATTTCACACTTTTCGTTCTCAGGTGGCCAAAAGTGGCCTATATTTGCAGTAAAAATCCATTTAAGCAAATCAGAGGCATGCAATAATTCCTTTTATTCTGTCTAGACAAAGTCAATATATTGTGAAAGATACCACCGACTTTTATTTTAATTAATTTTTAGGTTTTAGAAAACAAAATTCATTGAATTCGGAATTTTTACAATACATATGATATGATTAATAAATCATAGAAAAGAGTAATAAAAGTAAATATGATAAATGTATGAATAAACTTGGTGTAAAACTGAAAAGGCACTCAAGACTGAAAACCTAGAAAACTCAGATACCGGTTGAACAACAGTTCACAAAAACAATTCACTAAAAATATTTAAATGTGTACTAAGAATAACAAGTTTTTTAAAAAAAACATCAAAATCAGTTAAAAAAAAAATGAAAAACGAAAAAACTCCCGATAAAAGGACTCAGACAATGAGAATTTTAAAGAAATATCAATCATGGTGTTTGGATTAGTAGTGCTAGAAAAAATTTCTGAACAATATTAATTTTAGAATTTTTAGTGTTTATATTATTTAATAATTTATTAATTTTATTAGGAAACGAATGTTTATAGTTGACTGATTTTAACGGAAGATCTTGATATATGACATCTAAAATTCCTGCATTTTTTCGTATTATGCTCACCACACAGACTTATAAAAATATTAGTTTTGAATTCAGGTCTATAAATCCCCCCCTTATTTCTAGATCACATAGTTTCCGAAATAGATGCACTTAGGCCTCAAGGGCCCATTGTGCTTCTCTAAATCCCCCTCAACTTTTTTTTGTGTATCCTTTGATATAATTTTTTTATCACTGCATAGTAAATGGATCCTACCTAATTAAACTTTGCTAGCTTCCTTAAGAGGTAATTATAATCTTATTTTTAGGTTATTAATTTACAGACACGCATCTACTTACAGTGTGATCATCGTAAGCAATCATCATCTGCTGCTGATAGCTAGTTGAATTATGATTTCTACCACTAGCTATCGCTGATCCAGCCAGATCAATTACTGAATGATCGTTTTGCGCTGCAAGTAAAACAGAACCTTGGTTCGAACCACCTTGTCCTGCTACTGCAGCGGCGGGTAGTGATGTAGATACAGGCCCCTGAGAAAATTGTTCCCGTCTTCTTTTTGCTTCTTTTAAGTTCTGTAATTGATAAAAAAAACAACGGTTTGTAACACTATTTGCTAATGATCTGTGTACAATTAACAGTGTTTCACTCTCATAAAACCAAACTATTCATGCTATATCATAAACATTTTTCATGCAAAAATTTTAATTTCTTTATGTTAACCTCTGTTCTGAGCTCCAAAACTTGCTTAAACTGAGAAGACATTGACGCCAATTTGGCCTGCAATGACAGGACAACCGTGGATGAATGAGAACACAGATGCTGACTTTTATTCGACTGTCTTGCTTCATTTTGTCTACGAACAATTTCTTGGAGTTTAGCAATCTGGCTATTCAAACTTCCCAAATCCTCTTTTATCATGTATGTCAACTCTTGAATCTCTGTCGGCTGATCATTGAACAGTGGTTTCCGTTTTGCCACTAAAAATCAATATTGTTATGTTTAGAACAGTAATTAGGCAAATTCTAAGCAACAAAAATATGATTTCAAATGAAACAGATTACTTATAATCTGTTCATAAAGAAAGGTAAGAATTAACTTTTAAATTTGAAAATAAAAACTCTGATGAATTAATAAATCGTATTTTTATACAACTTTCTATTATTCATTTCTCAACTTTCAATTGACACATCCACAAACTTAGAACTTTTATTAAATATTCAATGTCCTTAATGATGAAAAAGAAACGAATTTTCAATTAGTAAATTGGAACTATAGTGGGAAGCCTTATATTCAGCTTCTCAAGACATTCTGAGATCAATTTTCTCTTTCAAATAAAAGAGAAGTCTAAATTTTAAGGAAGTTTAAAGAGTAGCCGTTTAAATTCGCGAAAAACTGAAATTGGCACTTCCGGATTCCGGTTGGAACTAAATTTTAAAGAGATCCTGCGGTTATACCCAAATGTTTATAAAGTTTAAACTATTTTTGGTTTTGAGGTTAGTTTTAGGGGACCTCAGAATATTATTTTCGTTAAAATTAGACATGCTATATATAATAAATCTCTAGAACTTTGTTATTTTCAGCATTTTGTAAACAAAAAAATCCAGTTGTAAGTTGTTTTAAAATAAACTCTCCAACCAACTGTCCGAAAGCTACATTTAAGCAAGCAATAAGTAGTCATGTAAGATCTTGTAAATAAGGGAGTTAACATTCTGTATATCTCAAATTCAGATATTAACACATAAACACAAAAAAATGAGCAACTACTATTATAGCAAAAAATCTGAAATAAACAAAAATTAACGTGTTTTTTTATAAATAAGCAGAAAAAAAAGGACTTACAAAGTGTTAATTTTTCAAGTTTTGCATAAGTGCTACTAATATTTTTTCCTATAGTCCTTGCTAACATCATAAATTCCCCATAACTTTGTATTGTTCTTGCTCTGACAGGATCTTGTGTAGCGATCGCTCTAATAACATGACGACCTTGCAAAGAACGAATGGCGTTGGAAAATTCAGCAGTTCTATCACGCGACATATTCGGCCTGTTAATTTGGTCCTGTTGTTTTAAATATGTTTTTTTTGGTTTTTCATTATTATCAGATGCCTCTACTAATCTAGTCCCAGGAAAATTAGTTGATTGAGGTAACTGTTGCGATAGGTTGTCAATAAGAATCAGAGGCTGCTGTTCTGATTCTGATCCAACCCTTCTTCGTCGGGCAGACATTTGATCATCTAACCATGATTACTTGGTTCCTTCAAAGAAAGAAAAAATACATAAGTAATAGATATTATCCATAAGACACATATGTGAATAATCTTCAACAATATTAACACAACCGTAATTCATTTCTAATGTAATTACTTTAACGACTCTACACCACTGAATTTATCCTTCTTATTTTGCTCGTATTACTTACTACACAATGCACTAATTACTCAATGTTATCACATACAAAAAATATACCAAAACACGAATACGAAAGAAATATTGATACTAAGATAAATTTAATACCTCCACGTAACTTCGTACCACTCAGCTGGTACAAATCAAATACTAACTTAATTGAATGATTGGCTATAACCCACATTAAAAAAAATATCCCTTTGAATAAATATAACTTACATTTTTTAAAAATTATTGTGATCTGAAATAATGATAATTTTGTGGTAATATATATCCAAAGGTAAACGCAATTTTTAAAAGGATACGCCAATTTTTTTTTATAAAGCAATTTTGTGAAAACGCAGATTCGTCGGAATTCAATAAATTATTATTTTATTTTTCCATGAAATTGAGACTTGATATCTTATTTCTTAAATATATCTTAAAATACTAGACTATTGAATGTAACAGAAAGCAGACCTATTGTTGGCAAAGGCAGCCCTTCCCCCAAAAATTCCACCATTTTTTAGATATTCATCACCGTTCAGTTTCCTACACACTTCTTGGTTGACTACCGTAATGACCACAGGATTATCGTTCTGTCTTTTTTATCAATTGTACATTATTCTGTTTATATGTCAAGGTTTTAATCTTAATACTTGTCAGTTTAATGCTTTGTATAAATTATTTGTTTTATTTTTTGTTGTCACATTAAGTGAGAGTCGGAATTAACCAAAATATTGTTTAAACTGCTATTTTCGTAGAAATAAACTATTTCATCTATTCGAATTGACATGTTCACTTCGATAATTTTAAATAATTCAGCAACAATTTTCACTTCTTCTCCATTCCTAGCGAAATAAAGGAATCTTGTACTATAAATATACTTGTATATTGTTGCTGCCTAGAGTGTATATTATCCCTTTCGCAATTGCATTCACATTTATGATCATTTTTTACGTCTATTTAATAACGGCATTGTTCGGTGAGATTATTTTTGTTTTAAATTGAGGTGGCTTCATTGTATTATAAAACCAGTTTTTCTCTCTATATCACTAACAATGGTATTCCTGAGAAAATGGTTATATGTCGTAATAATTTTTTTCTTAATTTCCCACAATGACATGAGTTCGCTTTTATCCCAAATTCACATTAATGTAATCCTGTAATCAAAATGAATCACATTAACCGTATCCTCTTGGATTGTATTCTTTATTTCTATGATTATAAACGTCAATGCATCACTGGAATATTTAATCTTCTGAAATGTACACACTAATCCTAAAAATATAATTTTGTTTTTAGTTCGATTCTTTCTGGCAATTTCATGAATATGTCCATAAAATTAGAGCAAGATTAGGTGAAAATAATAAAATATGACCAAATTTAAGATAAAAAAAACGTTTGAACTCTTTCAAAGAAAAATATTGCAGTAATAGAATAATTAAATGAATACTCCATGATTAATCATATAATTTGGGGAAAAACATGTTAAACAGAATTTCGGATCATGACACATAGTGATTAATTTTTTATTTGAATGACTTCGCCAGATCGTTAAAACCATTTTCGTACTCTAAAGACCTCAAAAGTATTTATGGTAAAAACACATACTTACACAGTGCTATGCTTTCTCTTACATCCCCATGAGTGAGTAAAATAGTTTCAAATAAAAGACTTACTCTTTCTGCATTATCAATTTCCAGTTGATGAATTTACTTCAACATTGTATTTTTTACGAAAAATATAATTAAATATATACTAAAATTGCACTTTAAAGGAAAGCCCAAAATCCAATGTCACCATTCCTCCATAGCCCTCAAAATCCTCGGAAAAATGAAACAAATGACTTTTTCCCGCTTTGTGTAAATCAAATTTAAATAGAACTGTTGGGATTTGTTTGAGTTAACTTAAAGAATACAACTTATAAGCATAAAAATCAGTAAGTGGTTGGATCCATTGAACAATATTTGAGATTGGCTTCTACATTTAAGAGTCGATCCTGTTTTTTTGTAGGTCGAAAAGACGGAAGATAATTATATTAACTCCGAGAATGTACATTACGAGATTTCATGAAACATGCTGATATTTTGTTCGAATGCTATCAACTTCATTAGAAATTAGCTAAAACCAAAGTTAGCTTGCTGAAGATACGATTCATCCCGGAAAACAGCTAAGGTACTTTTATTTGAAATCCTGACCCACAATAAAGAACAAAAAATCAAAGAAATATTTGAGACTTTGCCACGGTTTTGGACTTTTTGAAATCGTCAGATTCCTGGTTCATCGTATAGAGATTGTATAAGTTTCTTACAAAAGATCACACCATGATTGTGAACAATAAATACAATCAGTCGGTGCAGAGTGATATAAATGGAATTCACCATTTCTAAATGTATAAACTTGAACTAGAAACTAACAACGTATAATGGATTTTAATTAAACTTACTTTATTATAGTTATGAATTGTTATTACTTACAGCATTTTTATTTTTAAATAAAATTCATAGAACGTTTAAGACCGCCCAAACGTAGTGTACAAACAAATACGTCTATTTTTTTTAATTTAAGGCGCCTCAACATCTATGGTCATTGGCGCCTGGAGCTTTCAGATCGCACGGTACTGTACAAATATAATGTAAATCACCTAATGTACTTAATTATGATGACCCAGCATCCGTGAGAATCCGAAGGCCATAACTAAAAACGACATTCTAGGAATCGCGGTTTGCTTACAGAATCCCCAACAAACATCGTCTTGGCCTTTTATGGGCTAGAGCACCAAGGATTTAGTTCAACTTATATGTATATTAATGTAAATTAAAAGAATGAGAATTTATTAAAGGTTTATTTGCAATCACATCTTCATTTGCATTTCAAAAACATATAAAAATAAACCTTGCGGTGAAATAAAATACAACATGGTGAAACAATTAGAGCCTGCGCCCACGACGACCACCCTTTCTACGTGTTGAATCCGACGGAATTGGTGTAACATCTTCAATTCGTCCAATTTTCATAGACGATCGGGCTAATGCTCTCAATGCTGACTGTGCGCCTGGTCCAGGTGTTTTTGTCTTATTACCTCCGGTTGCTCTTAATTTAATGTGAAGTGCGGTTATACCAAGAGATTTGCACTTTTCAGCAACGTCCTAATTGAATAAAAAATTAAAATGAAATTATGATCAAAATAAGTAGAAATACTTCTTAGGTAAAGAAAAAATGCGATAATATAAATACCTGGGCAGCCAACATAGCAGCGTAAGGTGAAGCTTCATCCCTGTCTGCTTTCACCTTCATACCACCAGTTACCCTAGCAATAGTTTCTCTGAAACATAAATATGTACACTATTTATTGTTAGGTATTGTACCAGATAGCCACTCTCAATCCCCACAAAACTTGGCAGATGTGTCAAATGGTTTATACATCAAATAGATGTATCAAACACATTTAACCTTAATAAAATCGCATATCTCACAGTGCCCTCATAAAATCAATTTTTCTATAAAAATGTTTTAATCAAAATGATGAGTTTATACAGCTGCAGTTAAGTTCCATATCTTAAGAAAAACGTTAGAGATTTCGAGAAAATCTTTTGAAAAAACTTATTTAGTAAAGTCTCATTTCCGGTTAATTGACCGGAGTTTCTTCAAAGGCGGAATTCTAGCAATGCTTTCAATGCTGGCTGTTTAGAAAGTAGGCTTCAGTCGCAGTTCTCCGGAGCCCCCAAACATGTAGTTTTCTGGAAAAAATATTTAATATAAAAGTGATGGGCGTAAATATGTTTAGTTATGTTGTGAAATTTAATGAAAATTGCGTAAAATCCAAATAGTTTTCAAAACAAATGATACCAATAGATTTAATAGTAATATCGGATTGCTAGGGAAGGGATTAGCTCAGTGGTAGCGTGCTGGACTAGTAACACAGAGATCCCTGGTTCGAATCCAGCAGTGCTGCCCTTAGATTTTCTCTTTCCAGGAGCCTCTACAGCTCACTGTCCGGTGATGGGCAGTGCACTGAGATGGCTCCGGGGCGCCAATGACCTCAGATGTCGACGCGCCTTAAAAAAAAAAAAAAAAATATCGGATTGCTAACTTTGACCAGAACCATCATATCATATAGCAAAGTATCAGGTTTGAACTTGGTGCTACTTTT
Organism: Triatoma infestans; assembly: GCA_011037195.1. NCBI lineage: Eukaryota > Metazoa > Arthropoda > Insecta > Hemiptera > Reduviidae > Triatoma > Triatoma infestans. Next base: position 117,870 of record JAAEAF010000941.1, read on the forward strand.
CCAGTATTGAGTTTTTTCCGGTGAAAACTTAATTTTTTCACTCTTACAGAAGTTAGGAAAGAGAAACATTATTCATTTTCAAGTAAACAAAACCCGCAAAGGGAAGCTGTTGTAAGCAGTTCCTGGGGAGTCACGATCCTCGGGATTCTTAAGTACAGTAACATCGCGCACACCCTCAAAACAATACACAAACAATAAACATATTTTACCTAACATAGCACATTAACAGTGCAAGCCCTACGGGAATCGTCCCTAAGAAGCCACTCCTGAAGGGGAACTGCTCTGACAGCTCATAGTAGGTAGCCCTTGCATCAAACTAGGAGAAGTGCGCTTATTACCCACTACTCTGAGATTCCATTTATGAATTGCACGAGAGATCGTAGAGCTGAATAGATTTCTTAGAATAAGATCTGGCAATAAAAAGGCTAATACGATTTGGAACTAGGAACGTTAAAAGCATCTATGGGAAAAGAGAGGAGATTAAAAAGGCCAAATAGATATACTTGCAGTAACGCAGATGCAAGAGAAAGGGAAGAGGGAAACTTTATCTTTCTGCACTCAGGAACCAATCATAAGGACCGCGGAAAGTCTGGCGTAGACTACATTCTGCATAAACTTAAAAGGAGTTAATTAGATGACTAGAAAAATGGCCATAATGACAGTATAGTGAGAATCTGCGGTGTCAAACTGGAACAGGGTTAAAAATTTTAAATATCTCGGGGCTCACTCTAAAGAAAACGGCTATGTCGACGAGGAGATTAGAGGAAAGAATAAATGCTTCGAGCAAACTCTTCTTCGCAGTAAAAAATGATCTCCTCAACAAAAAAGAAGTGTCTAAGAGGGCTAAAACGACTATTTAGATTACATACTCCCTATTCTGGGATATTCCAGTGTTTCCTGCACCATTACAAAGAAACACCAGAGTGCTCTGCAAAAATGGAGATGAGGTTTCTGAGTAGAATAGAAGGAAGATCCCGACGATACCGCATTAAGAACACCGTAATCTGAAGTAATTTGAATATAAGGCCAGCAGATGAGGGTTCGATAAGGCAGGCTCAGATGGTATGGACATTTGCTGAGAATGGCGAAAGACAGGCCAGCACATTCGCTTTTAAAGCAAGGTGCAAGGCATGTGAAAAATGTGAAGCCTTCGAAAAAAGGAACATGGACTAGAAAAGTAGAAGAGAGTTAGTTCAGAACAGAGAAGAATGGTTAAAGCTACAGAAGGACCTTACACTGTATAAGTATAAGAAGCATTAAGAAGACGTAAACAAAAGTTTCAACAAGTTTTGCAAAGTATTTTAGAATTCTTTTATGCAAATTCCATATTCATAGTATAGTGACGATGAAACAATCAGTTCCTAAAATTATACATGCTGCAAGACCATATATAATGCCCTTAACATAGAACTACAAGGAGTCAGTAATTCAGGAAATAAAATTTATCCTAAGAACTGTAAGGGCGATATAATGAAGTTAACTTTAGCATAATTACTAAAATATAGGGCAATCGAACTTTCATTATGAAAGGCAAATGCAACGGTTAAAATCATAACCTCCATCAGAGTATTGTTACCATTGTATAAAACATTAAAAACTATTATTTTCGAATAAGATTCACTCAGTAAAAAATAATTTGTCTTACCTTCCAGATAAATCCGTCACATGGACAAAAGTATCATTAAAACTTGCAAAAATGTGTGCCACACCAAAAACTGTTTCACCTTCTCTAACTTGAGGTCCTAGTTGCACTTGGACTTGTTCCTGCTGTTGCTTTCCTTTTCGAGGAGCCATTGTAAAGAACGATTCTGGAAAATTAGATAAAGCTACTAATTAATATAAAAAGAGAAACCTATACATCTGTTTTCAAAAGACATATTTCATAATATTTACTTTGTCTACTTCATCAAAACGTTCTGAAATTTATGAATTTAAAGCAATAAACGAAAAAAGGAAAGTAAAGATAAAGTCGATATTATGCAAGAATATAAATAATATTAAAACATGTTCTAACCTTTAAATATCTAAATACGATTGAATATATACAAATATGAAATCTCATAAAATCTAAAATCCACACTTTAAGATTTTAAAGAATCATGAAAAGAAATAGCGGATTACAAAAATAAAACCAGATAATTAATAAAACAATAAATTATACTTACATATCCCTAAAAATTCACTAGCACAAAGAAAGTACAATAGTTTCGCCGCTAGGGATCTCTGCTGCTGCAATAAGGTGATGAGAATATCCAGGGCAGCCAATTTTTAGCGAGATTTGTTTTCAAATACAAATCTTTTCTTTTAATTATTTGCACAGATAAATTAAAAAAATTATCATTTCAAAGCGAAATTCCAAATGTAATAATTCACATTTTACCAATAAATAGAATCAAGCAATTCCTTTCTTAGTTTAAAACAATATCCTGCGAAAACAATATGCCGAACAAAATGCACATTGAAAGTCCTTTCCTAAAAGCCATATATACAGACTATGTCTTGCAATCACCTGAACACCTCCAACTTTTTGCTTTCCAGTTGTATTTAAATCCAAATAGGTTGTCCTTTCACAAATTTATTACTGCCGCATAGTTTGCTGGGTTTTGTAAACTTTGTTTCTTAGCAATTTAAGAGAAAGCACAGCGATCGTGTCAAATTTACGAAAAGAAATTTTCACAAAAAAAAAAATATGTTTTAAGGATCGCTAAAGAAGAAACAAATGTTTTTAGCGAAAGGTTTAAGTATATTTCGGCTCCCTTTTTGATATATTTTACTTTCTTTCTCCTTCACACACACAATCAAAAAATTATTATTCATACACATATATGTATATGTGTCGATGTGCGTGCGCGTGCGTGAGGGAGTGAAAGTGGGTGTATTTGTGAACAAATATCTCAAAAACGAAAATTTACAGAAAGTTCAAATGGTATACATCACTCCCTCTCTCTTTATTATATTATATATATATATATATACACCTAAGGTAAAATCGTACATTATACTATACCATGATACTTTACAGCAGGACATTTCAATGACAGATGCGGGAAAGATGAATGGTTGAGCCGAAACTCAAAAACGAAGATGAATAAAACAGATGCAGGAAAATGACTTGGTTGAGCCGAAAATCAAGTATCCGAAGATGGACAAAACAGCTGGGGGTAAGATGGCTGGTTTAGCCGAAACTCAAACGTTCAAAGCTGGATAAAACAGATATGAAAAATATGAGGTAAACTTCATCCTCGAAATACAATAAAGGTGTTCGGACACAAGATGATACAAATTAAAATGAACACAAAGTAAAAATTAATTCCTCCTAAAAAGATAAAACGCGGAAACCTGGAAGTTGATAAGGGCTAAAAATCTGCAACTGAAGCGTGTGTTTATGCAGAGCAATTTGCACCAACACTTTTCAGTTGATTAGTAATAGTTTTGTTATATAGCCGAATTGCTTTCTCCCTGACTTCAATTCAAATCGCTCAATACAAATATTATATAGATTATTCAACACAACATAAATTCCTGATATGGCCACGGTAAGGCAAGAAAGCCGAACGAACAAAATAAATATGAAATAATTAACTTAAATACCCCAGACAATCGCAAAACAACAGTAAAATATCTGTATTTGTTTTCATTAAATCGTATGTATATAATTTACAATGGCTAAAAAAATAAATTTTCTTATTTAGTAATACAACAAATTTATATATTTAATTCTTCATCTGGCTGCAAGGGCTTGAAGTATGTCTCTATCATCTCATCTGAGATATCTTCAAGTTTAGGACACCACTTCGGTTTCTTATCCTTATCAATTAAAAGTGCTCGGACTCCTATAGCATAAGAAGACATTATTTACAAGAGAGGAGATATGGTAGAAAATTATTTAAACAATATCAGGAAGCTATGGAATTAAATATAAATAAATATGGTTAACTTAAAGATTTTTTAAACTTTTATGAGTAAATATTTTTAAATTAATAACCTTCATAAAAATCACTCGAAATACAGGCCTCCATTACATGACCAGCCATTCTACATTCCATTTGTAAACACTCTTGCAAGGACATATGTTTTCCTTTATGTAGTCCTTTTACAGTTAATTTAAGAGATGTTGGGGACATCTTTTTTAACAGATCTAATGTTTTTAAACTGAAATCTGTACCTTCCGCTTCAAGGGCGCAAAAAATTTCCTCAACAGTTGTAAGAGAGAATATTCTCTGAATTACAACAGCTTGCCGAGCTAAAGAAAACTGAACAGAGCTTATATCCTCTGTATACTTGTCAATTTCATTTTGAATATTGCAAGGATTAATCTTATTTATTAATGCATCGAAAAGTTCATGCATGTTCTTGCTAGAGCAAAAATGTGTGCCTATTCCAGCTTTACATACGTCAGCACCTTTCAGCCTATGTCCCGTTAGTGCTAAGAACATTCCTATTGCTCCAGGAAGCCTTGACAGAAAATGTGTCCCGCCAACATCAGGAAAAAGACCAATAGCAGTCTCTGGCATCGCGCACAAGGTATTTTCTGTAGCAATACGATATTTTCCATGCACACTTAATCCCATTCCTCCACCCATAGTTATTCCATCTATTAAGGCTACATATGGCTTTCTATAAGTTCCTATAAAATTATTCATAAGATATTCATGTTTGAAAAACAACTTTCCCTTATGAGCTTTTGATGGTCCTTCACGTGTGATATCTACTATATCACCACCAGCACAAAATGCTCTTCCACTTCCTTTTATAATAACCATATCCTTGTCAGATTCCCATTCTTGTAATTTTTCCAAAATTCTACAAACCATGGGATAATTAATCGCATTCAAAGCTTTTGGTTTATTTAGTGTTATTATTCCACGATTATTTATACATTCGAACAAAACTTCTTTTTCACAGTCTGAAACATTAGGTTTAGTGGTAGTCATTCTCCTGATACCGAACCTTCCACATATGTTAAAAATTTTGGAAAACTCTGCCCGTTTAGCAATCTAAAAAAGAAACAATTTATTAATGTTTTAATAATTTTGGTGAAACTTGATAGAAAGACTTTACAAATAGTACATATATATGTTGTTGCAAGAAAGGCTTTCAAATTAGTTTAAAAGTTAAAATACTACAAAAGTGCCAACTCACCATTGTTTCAGCCGTCCTTGTAGTTGCAATCATTTTATTGCAATTTTTAATTTATCTGTCAGTGGTGTAGAAACATTATAAACACTATGTACTAAGAAATGTAAAGAAAATAAAAATCAAGCATTTCTACCAACGTAATGTTGCCGTATTTATCTTCTTATCTAGAACATTAAAAAAATTATATTCCTCTTTATTTAGTCTCTGAACTGGGTAAAAATTTTAAAATCTTAGAAAGATCACTTACAAGTTTAAAGTATTAGCTTTAATAACCTAAACGTCTTTCACGTTTCCCTTGGAAACACGTTATTCTAAGGATATCATCTTCAGAGAATCTTTTCAATTGATAATTCAATTAATTCTTGTGACAAAAAATGGGCCCAAATGCATCATTAAAAAACCCCACCCCAAGAAAAATTTCAAATACTAATTTTTGTTTTCCTCACGAATCATGTTTATTTGTCATTCTTTGCTTTTGAAATGAGAAATATGATGCAATAAGATCTAGTTTAAATTAATAATCCATTTTAGATGATAAAAACGATGAAATAACCTAGTCATGGATTTTTCCACCACTTGTGTTGATTTCGGTTCCCTTGGTTTTTGTAGCTTCCTAGCTTAACAATACGAATAATTCTACTTGACACCGGCCAAATCACACAAGTTTTCATATAACGAACAACATAAGTGATCATTTATTTATCTTTAATTTTTTGTTATTGTGAATGATAAACTTTATTTACTTGCAGTTTCTTTTTTACATACTGAATTTTCCTTTTTATTTTCTTAAACTATTTTTATTTAACATTTATTTAAATTGAAAACCAATAAACAAGACTTAAAAATAAAAAATTGGTGTACACACACCAACATCTAAGGGAGCCACAATAGATCTTTTTTAGGTCGCAGTGAATTTGGACTTTGTAAGCCACTCGTTCTACAAACAGCAATAATATTACAGAATTTGGAGAAAGAAGTGCTAACTGTCGCATCGTTATCGTTAGTTCACTAAACTTTGGGGGGGGGGGGGGGGGGATTTTAGCTTAGAAATTACCCATAGTATGTGAAACAAATTCTGTAACGTGACGTTAAAATGAATAAGGTATGACAACCGATGTGGAACAAGACAATGTGTAGATATTATAACTCATTGTTACTAAAGATAGCATCAACAATTAATTACAAATCTTCAAACCTGATGAGCAATCCAAGACTTTTTTCAAGTTGGCGAAGATGTAAAAAGTATTTTCAATAAATACACAAACTTTTTAACTGTCGATAAAGATGTTACAATTTGTAAAACAAAAACTAACATTTTATTTGTTACAACCTAGTGTGTGGTTTGTATTTTTAAAAGTGTGATGGATTTTATTATACAATAAATATCAATCCGGACAGATAAAATCTATGGGTATATATTATGTTAGTTGCGATACTGATAGTAGTTTATTGCTACTTTTGAGTATATCGCGGTACATACAATTTTTGCAATGTATCTTGTTTCGATCGAGTAGTCTATCTTTGGCTGTTTTAATTTGATTTTTAGCAGTTCTCTTCACATTACTATGCAACGGTTCCTGATGCTAAATCCTCAGACGGGATTTGGATACGGGAAAGCTCTACAGGGTTTTGGTTACTAAATCCAGTACTTGCTAGACTTTCAAGTGATTTTTTTTTTTTTAATTTTACTATTTGTACACTACTTAGAGAATAAACACTTTTTATTTTTTCACACAACGTCAGTGAAGAATACTTAGATATGCTTAATTTTTATTTTCTTTATATTACTCTGTACATCACACTTTTATAATGTTTCTGCATTGCTGAAAGATTAACTGAATGAAAATAGTTAAGTCAATGTTCCTTTCTAGTCATATGCTCAAACAAACTCATTTAAAAAACCGTATAATTGGCCTAAGGTCGATTTTATACACCATCCAGCTGGAAGAGATTGTTAACGCCGTTACCTATTTTGATGGACTTGGCAAGTTTCATCTTGAACTTGCACAAAAAAATCTGGCCTTGGTCACCAATATTACTATATGACAAAACTAGACCCATTTTGTCATTATATTCTTCGAAAATTTAATGCAGTTGATGTTCTGCTTCACTCACCAAATTCCATAGATTAACGTTTGTTTCATACATTATTACACAGTTTCCTAAGAGGAAAAAATCAAAACATCAAAAATACTTTTTTAATTTTTAACCTCTAGGGACCCGCAATTTTATTAACCAGCAATCCGAAACTTTGTTATACAAAATATTTTGAATAAACACAAATGTGTTCAACTGTAAAAAATGTGTTATGATTTGTAGAACAAAAAGCAACATTTCATTTGTTACATCATATATTATACAATAAATATCAATCCGGGACGCTAAAATCCAATGCGCTTGTATGTTTACTGCGTCTTTTGGGTATATCGCAGAACATATAAGTTTTGCAATGTATATTATTTAAAGTCGTGTAGTCTACATTTTGAGATTCGTTTCTTATGCCTCCTTTTTACTTTCTCTTATTATTTTCCTATTCATATTATTCCCATTGGTTCTCATATTATAAATCTCTTCTTCCTTAGCAAAAAGTATCTTTTACGCTTCTCTGTTTCTTGCAGAATTTCCAGCAAACGTCAAGATCGCATCCAACGATTTTTGGACATTAGTAAGGTACTACCAACTATCTTATTCTACGCTTCTTCACTCTTCACATCCTCCAAATCACACTTAGATATACACAAAACACAAACAGTGCTTAACATTTTCAATTTTTCTCTCGTATCGCTTCTGTCCTTCACAACACATCTTATCACTCTCAAGTATATCTTTTGTGTATATCTAAGTGTGATGCGAAGGATGAGAAAGTGAAGAAGCCTAGATTTTATCTTATGTTTATTTTTCTGTTAAATTACAATTACTAATTATCATCCACTCGCTTCTTTAATTTTTCTTCCTTTTTTTGGATGTAATTATTACAAGTATCAACAACGTCTGGTGTTCGAATGCCCTCAGGACTGAGAAAACGTTTTCGGCCCCTTTAATATTAACAATTACAACTGTATAATACCACACTATTAGAATAATTTATAAAGAATTACTTTTCAGTAATTAATGTTTTACTTCTTTCCTTTGTACCAGAAAATGAAAAAAACTTGAATCATGTATTCAGTGCAGGAGAATCTGTTTAATGAGCATAATTAATAAGTATGTAGAATATTCATTACAACTGATTCATATCTCCAATAAATGCCTCCTTAGATCTTGGAAATGTCAATAATATTAAAAGTAATACTTACAAGCATTAGAAATACTGGATATCACAATTGAAATGTTTGTCATTGAGAACAGCATTCATATATGTAATTCAAATGCAGCTAACATGTGAAATTAGTATTTAAAATTATAGTTTCCATGGTAAATAGCGAGTTTTTACAGAAATGGGATTTGGAAATTTACTTTTAGACTTCTTATCAAGTTTTTATGGATTGTCCAGAAAGGAAAATAAATCAACTAATGAGGCAGCACGTGGCCTTGGTACTCATATCAGATGGGTGCCTTTAGAAGATGGTTTAAAAGAAGCTCAGAACACTGGTAGACCAATTATGGTTTTTATACATAAAAGCACTTGTAGAGCTTGCATGGTAAACTTCTGGAAAATTTGTATTTTATTTTCTCATGACAAGTTCTATTAATTTTATTTAATAAACTTTAGTGTTAAAACTCGTGTCATAATGTGAAAATGAAAGTATATCTAAGAAAAACTTATTTTATTACAATTTTGTTTGGTAAATTCAAATGAATCACCTTTGTTTCACCTATTGAAAGACACAGGCAAACATATTCTTCTTTTTTTTTACCTTTAGGAATTCAAACCCAAAGTTGCAAATTGTGCTGAAATAGCTCGTTTGAGTGCTGGCTTTGTAATGATAAACCTTCAAGATGAAGAAGAACTTTTGAGAGATGATTTCGCACCAGATGGCTCGTATGTGCCAAGAATACTGTTTCTCAATCCTATGGGAACGGTAATATTGATTTAAAAAAAAAAATTATTGTTATACAAAACAATTATTATTGTGTGATAAAATTATTTGTTACCTGTTTATTGTATATTTAGATATTCATTTTTTATCCATGGTAATACAATCCAGGAATCATATCAAATAGACAGAAATTCTGAACTTATTCATCCTTCGAATTTCGTCAAGCAACAGCTGACCTCCCGATTCTTTTAAAGTATTAAACAATTACATCTATTCAACCATCGTCTAAACTAAATAGAAATACTACAACATTTTAACAGCTTAGATTCTAATTCTTTTTTTGGGATAGTGCACTGCGACCTGTAAGATCTATTGTGTCCCCGGAACTTTCTCAGTGCATTGCCGTCAGACAACACTGCGGAACCTACTCACATCTTGCTACACACAGCACTGCGCATTAAAATATCTTTATGTTAATTGTCACCTTATTATTACATTCCTTTAAAAGGCAAATCTCATAAATTTTAATATACGAACAACCCATTAAATATATAAATAAATAAATTTATATAGTAGATTATATATAATATATAAATTTATATAAAGAAGATAAATATATTATATATATAATTCTCTTTCGAGTTTCTTCTAATGTATTTTTTAGTTAGTAACATATATAAATATGATGAGTATTTGTATTTTTGTTACGAGTTCTTTTATAAATATGTAATTTAAAAGGTCAATCTCTAGTATGAATACTCATACGACTTTCTCTTACTGTAGTTAATACAATTAAATAAATAAAAAAATATTTTCTTCAAACTTGGAGTATTTACATAAAGTTTAATAGCTGCCCTGAGGTAAATAAAGGGCTGTGGGAGATAAAAGATAAATCGCAGATCTTCTCTTCTTAAATCACATTTCAATAAATACATTTGATAGCAATGAGAAAAGCTGAAGATTGCAGTTCCACCAAAACTCTTACAAAAATTAATTTTCCTTCCTACAAAATTTCAAATAAAAGTGTTGGACATTTAGGCTCGTCGGACGGTATATGAAGAGTAGTGAAAGCACTGAACCCGCATCAACAAAATAGCGACAAACTGAATAAAAATAACATTCGATATAGCGCACTTCTTGTTGACAGATTTTTAAGGATTTAGATTAGATGATGGTACCTAAATTAAATAATTTTTTTTTGGAGGGATTTTTTTGTTCATACACAGAATATATATATATATATATAAAGATGTATTTCCGGTGAAATCTTAATTTGAAAATATGACACTACCTCAATACTTCTTTTTAAATTATTAAGTGAAAGTAAAAATAAAATAAATATCAACTTTTGAGATGCCACCAGTAATATTCATTATTATCAGTTTTATTATGTCAACAGGTTCTTCTTCAAGTAACAAACCCGATTGGAAATTTTCCAGAAAAATATTACTATCCAAATGTTGACGAACTGATATCATCAATGGTGCAAGTGCTCAATATTTTCCCATTAAGGTGAAATTTTCATTTAGTAATTGTTTATCTTTCATTCAAATCACTTTATAGTAGCCAACCTATCACTCTTCATTTCCACGTCCTTCTTTCGATATTTGGTTGGTGTTGGGAGTGTTAAACATAACTCAAAAGCTTTCTTCTACTCACTTTCCATCCATTTCATTGACCTGAAATGATTGTGAGGCCATTGAAACATGATATTCAAGATTGAGCCCATTTTACCTTTTACTTGAAGCAGCAGAAACCCCCAAGTTATTAAATTCACACTTCCTTACAAAGGAGGAAGTGTTTGATTTTAGTCAAGTTTGATATTTCATCAGTGGTTTTGTTTATTTGCAAAGAGAAACCATTCATTTGTAGAATTAAATTTAAGTTCATTTCTACACATTTATAATAATAATAATTTTGGTAAACAGGTGTTAAAGAACAAACTCATAGAATCATTGTTAAAAAAAAAGAAAAAAACCTTATTCTAATGACAATCAAGAAAGGCTTATGATAATTACAGTTTAAAAGACAAAATTATAGTTAAATAAATTATTTGTTTCCTAATTGATGTTTGGAAATACTTTATTTCAGTGATTAAGTATAGTCATTAGTTGATAAACTAAAGAATATTCTAGTTTTATTTAGTTAAATTCAGTTTTATTTTGTTTGAAAGGGAATCATTCCCACCCTTGTCTATTTCTCTTCATTCAACTTTTTCTCTTCACATGATCAATGGATAATGCTCGTTTGATTGTGCTTGTAAGCAAAACGGAAATACAAAATAAAAAATCTAGTGAGAAACGACTTTCTCATAGCATACCAAGTTTAAAGAAAATCGTTAGAGACGTTTTCGAGAAAATTCCAAAAAACTCGAAAAACTATTATGAAAAGTCTGACTTCCGACTAATCGATTTTCTTCAAATTTCGGAATTCTAGCATTGCATTGAGTATATTAATTATTTTCATGTGATTATTAAGCGGTTCCTAGACAGTCAATTTATTGTGCAATATTTTCGGTAGCACAATAATATTGAACCTGTGTAGATTAGATTGAGAGGTTGCACGATATTATTGAGTGGATCAAAAACTTTTAAAATATATTGTGCAATATGAGAATAATATGTCGTCTGCGGGCATTATTGTGCAATATCGCAAAGTATAGTAGCGTCTTGATCGTTCAACATTTCGAACCAGACTAGTAATCGCACAATTTTATTGAGCAGTCTGGTGAGAACTACAATAATATTGTCTAGGGGCCGCTTTAGTTTGAATCTTGTTGGAATCCATATTTATTATTACGCATGCTCTGGACAATCACAAACCAGTTTGAGGCTTTGTTGGTACAAACCTATTATATAAACTCAGTGGTCACTAAACTTGACTTTATAAAAAACAAGAAACTGAAGGTAGATAAGAAATTTATTTACTCTTCAACACTGCAGCCATTTTGCTTCCCTTTTATTATAAATACTAATTGGGAGGTCACAAGCTCTATTTAACCATTGTGTCTTTATATGAAACTACTAAATAAAAACCTAGAAGCAAACAATACGAAATAGTCTGAAAGATAACTCTTTCTATAACATTAATGTTCATTTATACGCAAAAAGTGTGGTGCTTTTTGACACCGTTCCATCATCCCAACATTCTTCCATAACGGAGAGCAATGCATTTTTAAATTCTATTTTTTGTTGTTGTATAAAACAATTTTTTACTTCTTTTGTCCCAAATTCTTTCTTATCTGGAGTTTGGTCATTAAATATCTCTAATTTTTTCATTGATCATTTATGTACATCGACTTTGGACGTTGAAACCCTGTTGAATATCCATGGATTTGGAGGGTATAATATGAAAGATTTATTTTCTGATGTTTTATCTATACTAAAGATTTAGAAGTTGTTTCCCAGTTGTGTAACAACAACCTTTTTATTATGTAATCAATTGAGAAAGTTGAAAGAAACTAAGGTAAAAAAAAGTAATACATTTTTTCATTTGTTTATTTTTGGCTAACAAATGACTAGATACTAAAATTTCCTATAGTAACCTTACAAGTTAGGCCTCAAACAACATTTTATTACTTTTTTAGTTCCTTTTTCGTATTACAATTATTACAATAACAGGAGAATATCGTGTGGAAGGCAATTTATGCAGGTAATTTACAAAAAGAAGGTTATAATTTATATGTAACCTATTATATGTATACAATTATCTTAATTTTTTTTTTATTTTATTTTACATCATACACCGTTTTTGTAAAATAAAAGTGCTTTACACTTAGCAAGAAACAATATAAGTTACTATATAAAATTGTTTAAACATTTTTCTTTATATTTCTTGAGTTAATTACAAATAACTTCCCCACTCATGAAAAGAAAATTTAAGTCATTGTTAGGCACCAATTAAAGGAGGAACTCAAGAAAATTTTATTTTAACAAATAAAGGAACCGTGATGAGTTTTAAAGACACTCATGGAATGAAAATAAAAAAATAAATTTGAATTATTCACTTATTTTGTATCCATTAATTACGAAATAAATTTGCAAAATTTTTAAAACAAAAGGTGTGATATATTTTTTAACTAATTAAAAATAAATAACATAAAATTATATAATTTTTTTTTTTATTATTTCAAACTTAGTATAATAAAACTTTTTTATTTTTTAATGCTTAAATAAAATACAAGTTAAGATTTATTTAACTAAACTTGTTAATTGTTAGGTAACAAACATGTTCATTTTTGAATATATTATAAATTGTTTTGGCATGAAGGAAGAAGACTGAAGAATTAATCCTAAATCTTATATAAATAATATCTAGCAATTATTTATTTTTTATTAATATGTTGTTTTTTTTTTAATATCGTCAAAATATAAATACAATAAAAATAAGTTCGTACAATTATACATTGTAAAACTATATAATTCTACAAAAAACGAAAAAATTATAACACTTGTTGATATATAATCATATACATTCATAACAAATGTGCATAAAGATGAGTCGTTAAAAATAACATAATCGCGACTCCTACACAAAATATTATTAAATTACTCTTTTATTTGGTAAAGATGGTAAACATAAATAATTTTATTTTGGTGTTTTGTTTCATTTAAAACTGTAATAGTGCAAATAATTTATTTTCATTGAAGAAAAAAAAGAAGTGAAATAATGAAATTAAATTCATTACTTACAATAAATAAAAATAATAACAGATTCTGTGTAATATATCTCTATATTTTTTCTATAATGTAATACTGATATATTTATTATATAAAAATAGCCAGCCTTAATTTCAGAGTTGTACCAAGGAAATTTATTTTTATATATATTTTTAATAGTGCTGTTGGCTCATCTTTAGCTTGCAAAAGCTTGCCTGCTGCTGTAGCTGCATCCTTTTAAATATCAGGCTTCTGAAATTGATTGGCTTATAAGCTAACATTAACTTATTTAAATTAGCTTATTCAAATATTCAATACATAGTAAAAAAACAACAAAGAAAACCTCTGTGAGACAAATTTGAAATATACTACAATCTTATCTCAAAATATCTACAGCTTGTTTATTAATGAATCAAACAACAAGGGCTCATGTCTGAAAGTGACCAGAATTCATTTTTACGGAACTGAAGGCTTCGAGTTCAGCATGTCCTAACATTTTCTCGCTCTAGGAACTTTATATTCACTGTATGGTGGTGGACATTATTGTTTGTAATGATAATATCTCAGAGGCGGGCATTGCACCGTGAAGGCTCCGGGATCAATGTCCTCAAATAAATAAATAAACAAATCAGAGAACATAAATAAAAAATATCTATTCTTTGACTTTTCCTCAGTTCGGACTGGCCTGTAATTTCTTAAAGTCGCTAATATTCACATTCTTAAATACATAACTTCTTAAATATCTAACAAACGTTACACCTAAATACTGGAAAATTAATGATTGTTAACAATATGTTTCTTGAATTTAATTTAAACAAGTCAGTTCTCTAGATACTACAGAATATGTCCTGTATTCATCTCCTTCTTATACATTGAAACAAATTTAATGCCCATATTCATATACACCTTAAAACTACACTTGAATTATATCCTTAAAATTGAATTGCTTCCAGAACACAGACTACCAAAAGTATTACCCACACACAAGTAATTAAAAATAAACATACTGGTTAGAGAAATTGATTAATTGGACGACTCTAATATTAATAACACAGAACATTGGAAGATCAGTTTTAACCTGATTAAAAAACACATTTACGGTAGTATAAAAGAACAAAACTTATCAAACTTAACACACTTAGAACAGTTTCCGTTACATAAAGAATTGATATATGACTTCCCCAACAATTACTTAACTGAACAACTTTACCACTAAACAACGTCCGATGGATTATAAAATGAGATCTAATTAATTTAAATTTTAAACACTACAAACAGGAAAATATTAACTGTGAATTTTGTGGAGATATGGAGAGGGAGGATTTGTTTCATTTCGTGGCTGCCTGCCCTGCTCTGGCAACTATACGATATCGTTATTTTTCAATCTGAATATTTAAGTAGCAGTGTATTAATTAATATTGATTTATTTGTCTTATTAATTTACAATCTTGTCTGAGACTCTGGCTGTCGGATTGTTATCCATGCCTATAGAGTAACTTGTTTATTATACCATTATGTCTCATTTGAAACAATAAAGTGCTATTATTATTATTATTATTATTATTAAGTAGCAGTGTATTGTTAAAGTATATTAACGGTAAGGATTGGGATGCACTGATTAATTTTTGTAAAGCGGCATACGATTTCAGAGCCAAGACTTGACGGTTTAGTTCCTCAAGGGTGGCACGTTCTTTGTGCCTAGGGTCTGTAACACCTTCTGGGAACAGTGTGCAAATAGCAATATGGAGCAGCATTAATGGACGCTTGGCTTTCTCGGAGATGTTTTGCTTACAGATAAAGTAAATGAACCACCTGTCTTGCTTCACTCATAATATTTCTATTGAGCGGATAGAGAGAGTTGTATGTAGTAGAATAATTACAGCAGTTTGCATTGAGGTCCACCTCTATTCTGTCTGGCTACATGTGTGAGTGCGATTTTGTCGACCTATCCTTATATCGTAACACTATTCATTAAGAGTAAATTATTATTTTTTTTTATTATAATGCTTTGTTAATGTTTGTTTTTTTTATTTGGTTACTTTTTTTTCTGTCTGAAGAAGATTATTTTTCTTTTATTATTATCATTATTGTTGGGTCTTTTTATTTTTAATTAATCAGCGTTTTGGTTTTTATTTCATTCAAGTCCATTCGCATAGTGTACTTTAATAAGCCGTGATTCCCTCAGACGGTGGTTACCATGAGGCGATGTCTTTATATTTTGTTACACAATTGTAAACAATATGTAATCATATATTAAATAAAGATTTTTATTATTATTATTATTAAATAACATAATGAATTTTAATGTCTTTATGCTTTTCTTGTTTCTTTTTTGAATTTTTAGATTTCCGCATCCATTCTTGTGAAAAATACTTGTTTCCGGGTTGAGACCGCGTCAGTGGTTTGCTAAGACCGACGTTTCGCCTATATTGCAATGAGCTTCCTTAGGTTCGTGTCACCTTGAATGCTAATGGTGCACTGATAAGAATCATAGCGGCACAGACAAGATAACTACGCAGAAGAAAGGCTTGGGTCACTAAGTTCCTCCATTTCCTAGCAGGATTGTTGCCAAGCCAACGGAGTTGCCCAAGGAAAAAATATACTTCGGCATGCTTGAAACAAAACGGCTAAAAGATAAAAATAGGGCCAAACAGCCTCCTCCTGCTAGGAAATGGAGGAACTCCGGTTTGCCGGAACAAAACAGGGCTGTACCTATCCACTTCGTCTCTTGTTGGCCAACCGATTCCAAAATGGTAGGGAAAATTAAGCTCCGCCCACTATAGCCAAAATGGCGTACAGATGGCGGACTAAGGTATTTCGCCCCTGAAGAAGCTCATTGCAATATGGGTGAAACTTCGGTTTATAGTAAATCACTGACGCCGTCTGAACCCAAAAACGCGAAGTATTTTTCATGTTTCTTTTGTTTAAATATTATATTTTAATTTTATTCGTTTTTATTGTGTTATTAGAAGTTATACACATATGGATATGCAAATGGAGCATGCATCAATGAATTCCCTGGTGTTCAGAAAAAACTACCAAGAGCTCTCTCGTTAAAATATTTTTTCCCTCAAAATATGTTGTATTTCCAATGAAATCTTAAATTTCACACTCGTTTCGAAAATCTGGCAATTTCTCCTATTTCAAATATTTCCTCTTATATAGCAGTTAGAGAAAATAATATTGTTCTGAAGGTGTTTAAGGGAGTACCCATCTTTCATTGGAGCCGCCCTGCTTTAGATAAGTTTAATTTCTGTGTTATATTTTATAATATAAATAACCAAGAATTTATTTATAATTTATTAACCAATAAAAGGAATTTTGAATACCATAGAGTGGAACAGAAAAAAAATCGCCTTAACATTCACAAACTCAGCTTCTTTAACTTAATTACCTAATACTATAACTTTGTATACTGTAACTTTATATATATATGTATACTATATACTATAACTTTGTTTTGTTTATTGGACTTGAAAACTTTTACAAAATATGATAGTTAGAATTAAATGAAAAAAGTCTTTAATATCATATGTATAAAACACTTTACACCTGGGAATCAGGTCATTTTCAAGATAACACAACTAGATAATCAGATAGCACAAACTAGTTGTGTCATTTTGAGAATGACTGGCTCCCAGGTCGAAAGCTCGATACTGCATAATAAACTGTTTTATACATTCCTTTCTTCTTTTTAAAATTCATCAATTTTCAATTAACAATGTTCAAAGTACACATTTTTTTTAACTTCTAAAAAAAAATGTAATTGTTATACTTTCATATATAAGAGTTATGTAAATAATTTCTTAACATTCTGATGCTTGACAGTAGACTTGAAATGTAATGTGGGGCTTTATCTTGAAATAAAATTGTTCTTTCATGATATGTTTTTAAATTTATAATAATCTGTTTACTAAACTCACCTAAAATGTAATTCCTGAAGCATTCTATTGTATTCTTTCCACATAATTGCCAGGAAAAGTTCCAAATTGTCCATTTCTATGTAATGAACCAACATACCAACCATCATCACATTTTTCCATTACATAAACAACATCACCTTCTTTTAATTCAAGTTCATCATCATTTTGAGGTTTATAATTGTACAAAACACGATAACTGAAACAATGAAATTTTAATCAAATTATATCAATGAATTGTTCAATAAAACAATTAAACAATAATATTATGAAGCGATGAATACTCACGGTACAGGATCTGATTGCGTATCTATGTGGAGAGTTTGGCTTACCAAACTAATATCACCTATTTTACTTTGAGCTGGCTAAATTTTAAAAGAAAACAAGGTATCATTAGATAATTATTTCTTAAAATATGAAGCAATATATATAATATCAATTATTCATTGCATTTTAATAAATTTATAGAAAAAAATTAACGTTTATTATCTTCACAAAGTATAATAAATACTTTCTGTTTGTATAAGAAAAAAGGCGTTGAAACAATAAATCAATTTTTAAACTAGAAGAATATAAATCAAGTTTCAAAGATAATCGATCACTAAATAATGGGGACATTTATATGTAACTTGAATTCACAATAATAATTTGGAAGATTAATAGATTCCTATGACAACAATATAAATATCTGGCACGTTATGTATTCATGGTTGGAATAGTTGCAATTTAAGCGAAAAAGGGGGGAGGGGGCGAAATTTAATGTACACAATTCTTAGTTCTTACAAGAGATGATGAGCTGTATAAGGCAGGTCTTGGTGGTTGATAATGCTGCTGTCCCAAGTCTTTAGCACCATTTAACATCACGCTATGAGATGCTGGCGCCACAATAGGTTTTGTAGAAACAGGAGTAGTAGGGCTCACTGCAAAAAAAAAAATTGAATTTGTTGTGAAACACTCACACAACTTTCTATTACTATATTTTTCAACATCTAATTGAAAACTTTCTCAAGAATTTATATGACATATTTAATTGTCCTTAATTATAAATACATAGATATGGGGGAATCGTACAATTACATTAAATTGGCACTATGCATAGGAACATTCCCAAATCCCCTAAATCAATAAAAGAGAAGATTAATTAGGTGTAGAAAGAATTCAAAGTTTAATGTAAATCGTAGGAACTCTTTCGAAAACACTGGGAAAAATGAAAAACACCATTTAGTAAAGTGGCTCTTCTGGTCTACGGATTTGAACATTAACTTTCTTTTCTAGTTCCTAAGATATGCCAAAAAATAAATGCCAAAATTTGAACTTCCTATGATTTTTTGTTTTTGAATTACGCTCTCTCTTCACCCAAACGCACAAATATACAGCAAAATAACAATAAACTCTATTTAAAAAAAAAGACACATTGGCCCCAAACTGGCCAGACAAGACAGGCAGTACTAGCAACCAGAAGCCAAATCTAAATGAAATGGAATAAATCTGATCATGATACTTTAGGAAATGAACTGGCAGAAGAAGGGCGACAAAGCGATGAGAAATGGGAAGAAGACTCGGCAAATAAAACAAAAGGGAGAGACACCCAAAAGTATATAACGACAATGCAAGACAGGAGAAGACTATATTATATAGAAATTAGCTACAAACTGACACAGGTATTAACAGGAGATCGTAGAACTAGTCATTCATTACTTGCATAGATTTCGCATAATTAATGTGCACATATCATACAGCAGTATAAATAAAACATGGGAACACTTAAATTATGTCTATCAACTACTTGACAAACATAGACGATAATTAATACGTCTTATTACTTCGACACATCGTCTCATTACAGCAAGATGTTAATTCTAACGAAAGAAATTTTACCATCGTTTAATATATTCTTAATTACTTGGAAAATGGACATTTTTCAATTTGTTTTATGTTCAATAAATTGTTAAATAACATGTTGTACAAAGTGTGGTACATGTTATGTGAGTACAATAATAAACTCCCTAACAGAAGGGGGTACTGTTGGTAGGAAAAACACACACATGTCTCTCTCTCTCTCTCTCTCTGAAGGGCACAGACAAGCAAAGCCATCGCGATTTTTTGTCAAATTGTTAAAAAAAAAATCCTACTAAAATGCCCAAAACATTTAGCAGTTTATTTCTTAAAGTGAATACTTAAGCATTCACGGTAGCTTCAAATAACATATAACAAGTTCTTTAACACATTCACTGCCTGATATGAGCGCACTTCATTTATCTGCTTTAAAGTGTTTTTCACCAATAAACTATAATATATCTCTTTTAGATACAGATATAAAGTTAATTGGGAATTTTTCGAAATATCCACGTAATATAAAACAATAGCATTTTTGGACACTCTAGATAATTTATGGCCTGATGTTTATCCAATATTTACAGATGGTTCCAAAATGAATGGGAAAGTAGGTTGTGCATTCTATGATCCCCAGAAAATTGTTTGTAAAATCGCTAACTTTCCTGAATTTACTTCAATTTATACTGCTGAGATGACTGCTATATTGTTAGCCCTTGAGCACATTATGAGCATGCAGAAAGAAAGCTCTTACGCTGTAATAAGTGATAGTTAGAGCTCCCTATTAAAAATAGCCAATCCAAAAATACCGCCAGAAAATAATTTTAAACTCGATGAAATCCTTACAGTGATATGTTTATTAAAGGAGAAAGGTATTAGGGTAAAGTTTGGATGGGTAAAGCTTCGTGGGCTTCGTGACAACGATATCGTGAACTTAATGGCGAAGGAGGCCTCCGTGAATGGGGAAAGACTGGATTATATATCTTTGCCCTATTCGGATTTAAAAGGAACTTTAGTCAAGTTAGTTTAACAAAAGTGGCAAGAAAAATATATAAGTAAATGTAAAAGGCAGCTTTTATAAATCGATGAACCAAAATTTAAAGAAAAGAACATGGTTTAGAGGCTTAAATGTGGTTAAAAATGTGGTGACGACAATAAGCAGACTGAGAGCAAACCATGCAGTTTTGTAGATCCTATATAAACAGAGTGGGGTTGTGTTCTTCTCCACTTTGCGAACAATGTCAAGAAATGAGGATTTTAGGCACATTGTCATGACATGTAGCAAGTATTTACAAAGGAGAAATAAATTTTTCAACAACATATCAAAATATATGGATTCCCCATTTAGATATGAAAGCATTATATTTTCAGAAAATTTAAATGTTTTGCAAGAGCTTGTCACCTTTTTGGCAGTATATAAATATAACAGTTAACTTATTGATGACATCCTATATAGTGCGTTGGACATCTAGCTGCAGTGGCGTATATTTCATTTACTTATTTATTCATATCGATGTGAAGTGTGTTTGGGTGCATAATATATATATATATATATATATGTGTGTGTGTGTGTGTGTGGTGTGTGTTGTGGGTGACCGCCAGGGGTGGCAACTTTTGGCCGTGTAGGAAGTCTTGCTGCACTGTTTTAATTTGGGAGCCACCTTCTCTTGGAGGGGAGGGTCTGAGCCGCGATTGGCTACCCTGGCACCTATGCGAATGGGAGAATGATTGTTGTGTAAATAGTGTAAATAATTTTAACTTAGTTTTAAGAAAAAGGGGTGCGAGGAATATCGAACAATCCACCCCATATTATTTTAGGCGTGAAATGATTGTGGTTAGAATGAATGTATTTATTGGAATGCCAGTATTTATTGGTATATAAGCTTGTAGGATGTATTTATTGGTATGAATCGGTAATCTAGTTGTAAGTAGAAAAGTTGAAAATGTAAGAAATATGAAGGATCTGAAGGTAGTATGAAGAATGTCAATGGGACTGAGGCTAGATGGTCTGTCAGTTTTGACTATGTTGGATATTAATCATTTTGCCCAAAATATAGATAGAGAATATGTAGATATAATGCATGGCAGAAATAGCTTAGAAGCTAATGCCAAAAAAAAGAAGTGTTTTTCCTTATTTAAGTCCAGAATGAAGAAATGAATTTATGTTTATATAAAATTACATTCAAGGTTTCATCCTACCATAAAACCAATTTTAAAGCACTCTATTACAAAACATATAAAATTTCAAAACGAATAATATATCTCGTGTTAGTAATCTACCGTACTAATAATCTATTATTCGGTACTAATACTAATAATTCTACTATAATCTACTAATACTAAAATCTAATAATCTACTAATACTCGTGTTAATAATCTACTCGTATATCTTCCGAACTGACCAGACATCGGATTCAAATGTGTTACAATAATTATATAATGTTATTCTGAATTTCTACTTACTAGGTCTTTCTCCAGGTTCTACCAGAACTTCAACATATGAAACTGGAAATATTCCCTTTCTGGTTCCAATTCTACCTTCAAACCAATTCTCATCAACTCTTCTCGTTAGAAGTACAAGTTCGCCTAAAAAAGAAATCAATATTTAGTAATTTCAACCTAAGTTTTTTAAACAAAACTAAACCATTAGTGCAACAGTCAGGTGGGCCGGACGAGGATTTTTTTTTGGAACTTGTCATAAGTACCACTCCAGTTCCCATCGCCGCGAAAATTTTACATCAAATAAAATGTTAAATATTTTTTTAAAATTAAAAACACTATCTTTATTTACCTTTAACTAAAGACAGTTCCAAGTGTGTTTGAGCTTGGAAATTGAATTTAGCTCTCGCTTGACCTTCGTTTGCTTTCTTTGGTAATGTTCGAATACCATCGTATGGAATAATCTAAATTTTACAAAATAAATGATTTAGAATTGGTGAGGGATTTAATTTTTTTGTACAATAATAAAACAAAGTTTACCTCAACATAATTGAAAGGGAATAAGCCGATCATGGCATTATGTTCCCCTTCATACCAATTTTTATCAATTTGCCTTCGAACATAGATAATATCGCCTCGTCGAAAGCTCAGCTCTCTAAACAAAAATAATAACATGAAAAGTCTTGTAATACAAAAACTTTCTGTTTTTCTTTTGGTTGTTTTTAACTGCAACGCCTTACCTCGAAGTTTGTCCAACAAAATTATAGAGAGCTCTAGCTACTAATTTCGGTTCAGGAGTGCGGTCCCTTGGTCTAGGTGGCTGTGTCTCTAGGGGAAAATCATCATATCTATTCAATGGAATTGGCGATTTCTGTGAAGGGCTATAAAAGATTTATAGACTTGATTAATAGATTTGAACTAAATAAATGATAATTTTTTTTAATAAAGAAAATGAAACATTGTTAGAAACTCACATGAAATTATCAGTATGTCTGCGTGAATACATATCATGTAATTCATTAAGATATTTAGTCCTTCTTTGTTCTTGATATATCCTCCGCATAATTTCTGCTTGTCGTTCAGCCAGCTCTTCCTCTGGCCAAACAGCTTTTGCTTCACTTCTCACTGGACTACGGTAATGGATGTTAACCTCAGACTCCACATATCGATGAGGAGATTCTGCATACAAATTGTTTAAAAGTATTTTATTTGAAAAACAAAATCAAGAAAAATGATAAGAGAAAAATGTGCAATATATATTTTTTTGTCTTCCCCAGAAAAGTATATAACTAGGTAAATTAGAAAACAAAAATTCTGGTATTGTAAAAGCCAATAAAATTAGACCTTGCCTTTATTTAATCACTTTCATTGCTCAATCAGGATGCTTTATAATTATGAATTCACAATTTCATACAGGAACTCCAGTGAATGGTAGATCTCTTGTTAGAGATAGTAAGACAAGTATGGCAAAATCAATTTATAATTAACAAACACGCATAGATATTGCTTCATAAGCAATGATTTGGAAAATGACAAGGATATGGTGATTATCAGCAATAATTAAGATATGGTCTTTAATATTCTTATATATTATTTTTATAGTCTTTAATATTTCTAGAATTTTTTTTTTTTAATACAATAATTATGGATAGACAACTTGCTTGAAAAACAACAGAAATTAATGGGCAAAATAAATAAAGACCGCTAGTTGACTTAGCTCAACATTTACTTGTGATACATGTACTAATTTATTCCATACTATATACATATTATTCGTCCGTGGGGAGGGACAAAACCCTACGCCATCCAAAGGACCTATACTGCCACGTTGACCATACGTCCCAAAATAATCGTGACAGTTCCCGGCAAAATTTCACGAATTGTCCGACTAATGGAAAAAGTTTTTATAATAAAGCAAAAATATCGAAATCCCTATATTTATATTTTACATTTACTGAAAGTATCTGAATAACTTATTATTATTGCCTTTGCACGGTGGAGCGGCCGTAAAATCTTAAAATATGTTTGTGTAAATTAGGTTTATAAATCTAAAATATGTTTGTTTAAATCTTACTTATGCTTATGCCTTATGTTATGAGTAGGCACTTAGGGCTAGTTTAAAAAATTTACCAACTTGCCCCGATTTTCATTGTCACAAATATGGTCACCGAACATATAGCCCATATAGGTATCCCAATCAAAAACGACAACAAACTGGGCCAAGACCAAAATCCAGACTCGAGTCTAATCCGCCTAAGATTCACCGCAGTCCGAACAAATCGGACCATAACCTTAAAGGGGAATTGCCTAAGCTCCTCTACAGACATTTCCGATCTATTCCGCACTAAATCAGAAAAATAAATAATCCATTTTTTTATAGTGAACATTTTACGTGAAACTGAATTAATTTTATACTCTGTGGAAAGAATTATTCAGATGTTAGAAGACAAAATTGAACAGGATACGGTGTGTTTTGTAAATGCCTTCAATGCAGTAGGACAAAAATATTTGCCCAAGAGGGTTTGGTAGATAAAAAGAGGGAATGGCTACAAAAGCAAATTCACTGCGGTCTATTATAGCTACCTGGGATAACAGTGTTTGTGTGTGAGGGTGTTAGAGTTTCCTATGGGTCCAACAAATCCGGTGAGAGTGAGTTTTCACCGGAAATATCCGTTTTGATGTTCCCTGGGTCCAGAAAAGTAGTTTTTAGCAATTGGTGTGTGTGAGACAGTATACCTCAAAATCGAAGTATCGTAGAATGTTCAAACTTAATATTTCGTTGAAATGATATCAGGAGACCTGAGAATAAGCTTTTCGTAAAAATCGTTCAACCGGAAATGCCACTTTATTATTTTTTTTTCCCAATTTTTTTGTGATTTTCTCAAAAACGGCTCCAACGATTTTCTTTAAACTTTGTATATCAATTACACAAATAAATTGCTACAACTTTTATTTAAAAACATTTCTCCGAGAAAATTCATTTAAGGGCAGTTTTGGTGGTGGGGTGGGGTGAGGTTTTCCTATAAAGAGCTATTTCAGTTTATTACATAATTCTATCAGCTAAATAATATTAGAATTAAATATGTTGTCGAAATTTCGAGTTTGAAGAAAATCGGATGACCGAAAGTGCGAAAGTATTTTTGAGTATTTTGCAATTTTCTAATTTTCTCTAAAATAGCTCCAACGATTTTTTTTTTTAAACTTATTATGTGCACTACACATATACAAAGAGCTAAAACTTTTATTTGATATATTTCTCCGGGTAAACTCTTTTAAAGGGGATTCTGGGAGTGGTGGAGGGTTATGTTTTCCTAGAAAGTGCTATCTTAGTTGATTATATAATTCTGCCATGTAAACAAAATTAATTAGAAATAAATAGATTGCCAAAATTCCGAGTTTCAAGAAAATTAGAAAACCGGAAGTGCTTTTTTACTGAATAATTTTTTCACTTTTTGCGATTTTCTCCATAAAAATCAACGACGAATTTCATTAAATTTGGTTTACTAACCATAAAATTTGTCAATCAAAATTTGGTAAAGTGCTGTAAGTGAAAGTAACAAGCATTTTCATATCAAAAAATAAGTAAATTTCTTTTGTCATTAGTATATTGTATTTGGCTCACTTTCCATGAACCATAAAGTTTTGTCTGTACATTTATTTACTACACCAAGAAATGATAACTTATGGAAAATCCAACTTTAACTTTTATTTAATTAGCTCCGCCTAACAAAAAAACGCGGCCATACTTCACCCTTTGAACAGGCGCCCTTTGAACGGTCCGGTGGGATCTACCACCCAACAAGCTGCCTCAAGGAAAAAGTGTTCTTTGCTAACCGCTTGTCAAGTAAGTTTTCTGTTAGGCGTTGATTTCATGTAGCTAATTGTTCAGGCAAAATGATGTATATTATAATCACATATCGGATTAACTTGTCAAACAACAGTTTTCTATAACCAATTAAAATGTCTGACTAGGCTGCTTAACCAAATTCCTCATAACATCAAGACATCACAAACAAGGAAGCTGTAAAAGAATTTGATAAAATCTTTGCAACCTGATTTTGAATGTTAACAAAACACAATTTTTTTTTTGGATTTCTTAAAATGAGAAAGACTGAAATTCATTATACAGAAGATACGTTATCCATAAAGAATGACCATTTAAATGATAGAAAATAGCCAAAATTGGTCAAGCCCTGCCAGAGACGATGATTGTGATTTGGAAATAGCCGTCACCGTCTAATTCTGGCTTTCGTTACTAGGTTAGGTTAGGTACGAAATTAGCAGCACAACAACATTTTTCACATTTTTCTGAGTTCCACACCGTTTGTGCATCCACAGGAATCGAAACCCGACTGCTGGCACCAAAGGTACACCTACGCTGTCACTAGACTACCATGAGAACCAATGACACATCACTAATCCCTCACTGTACAACATCATCCAAAGGCTCTAATATAAGGTCTTACAGATCTTAAGAGTTCAGTATGTCCATAATTAAAGTCTCATGACGCTATGAATACCAAAGCGATGCGATAGACCGCTACGGAAATCGTCAGTTAGTTAAGAAGTTTTGATTCAAGAAAATTTTGTTTTGTGTCAAGTCTATTGTGAGCTACTCTTTGATAGGAATAAAATATTTAAAATGGTAATACTTCAAAAACTTTGTTAAGATGCTACATAGCGAATCCGCCCTACAGGTATTAAAGAAGCATGCCATTAAATGGTATTCAGACCCTCGAGGGAACTGGGGCAGGGCTATTCGGGCCAAAAACCAAACATTCATGGTTTTCCCAAACACGCATCATTCAGGAAAAATGGGCTCAATCTAACCTCAACGTGGATATCGGAATCAGGAGACTGTTATCCTTTCCGATAGCGAGGGAGCCATTAGAGCGCTGAGCTCTTATATTATCAGCTCTAAGTTGGTTTGGGAATGCTTAGGCAAACTCATTGGCCTGGGTAGGAGGAATAAGGTAACCCTTTTTTGGGTGCTGAAGGAAATGAGATGACCAACGCTCTGACAAAGGAGGCCTGCATCCCCACTCATGGGGCTTGAACCCTTTTGTGGGGCCAGCGATCAATTTCTCTTAGGGGAACTTATGAAAGAGATGAAGGAGAAGAGGACGCAACTATGGAACTCCCTCCAGCGTTCCTAAGGAGTCTTAATCTGGTGGGAATGCTGTAGGCGAGATGCTCGCCTGCAGCACTTGAGGTTAGTCAGCAGCATCCTGGGGCCGCTTTAGACGTCTTACCATTCTCTATTTCCAAAATATTCAAACATAATAATTATTATTATGTTATTATTTAATAAACAATGTTTTTCAAGTCGTAATAAAATGCGTACCATTACATACTTTTTTTTGTGCTAGGTAGAAAAAAAAGACCTTAAGCTAGCGTACTGTTACTCTGGTTCATTTAAAGTAAACTAAAGGGAAGGCATGTTATTTCATTAGAATTTCTCATTATCAGTTTAAGCTATAAATACTTTTAAACTTATATAACTAATTCAAACTTATTGTTTATTGGATTTTCATTAAAATTGTTTTTGTTTATTTTTGTTTGTTTGTTCATTGTGTTGTGATTGTGAAAAAAGGGTATGGTTAAATATTTGTTAGTTCTTAAGAAGTGTCATTATTCTTAGGAATTCAGCAAGAAATGAGAAGAATTATTTTTAAGCCTCTCTCTATAAATAAAATGTCTTATATTAATACATAAATTCTTTGCTTGCCTTTTAAATTCTAATACTCCTAATCTAATTCTAATCTATCGTGGTAATATAGATGTTTTAAAGCTCTAAATGTATATTTGATATCAATTTAACAATAGATCATGAAGGTCGACGTGCGATGGGCCCCTTCTACGAAAAAAAAAGTGATGCTATATAAATTAAAAAAAAAAAAAAAAAAAGTCTAAGGATTGTTGATGCCAATAGAATATCATTTTTGTTAATGAATACGGACAAAAGAAAGTTTTTAATTTACTAGTTTCGCAGTAACTTATGCTGTCCCGATTAATCGGCCACGATTACGACTAAACATTCGCGACCAAGTTGACTGATTCCCTGCGGTTTTGCTTCATTTTTTAGTCTCTTCGCCTGCATACAAATCTTATTTTAAATGCAAGAGGTGTCCAATGGAAAATTGGTTGCTTAGCTTTTGAAGGGCCCGTAACATAATGGAAATCAGAAAATCCAAAGCAAATTTGTAATATTTTGAATGAAGTCATGTTCTTTCCAAATTATAATTGAGCAAAGACTAGAAATCAAAAAGGGGTTTAATAATAATAAACTTCTTATAGAAAGGCGTTGTGCTTGGAATCGTATCAAATTACAATTAAAACTAGAGGTTTAGAAACCAATAGTATCTGACAGTAATGTTTCAGTGATAACTAAAAAGCCTTAAAGAGTGATGCAGCACATTTGGCCTTACACATCTCTGTACAGTTGCACTTAATCTTCAAAGCCACCCCTGCCTCCAGGTGGTATAAATCGAACACTTTGCTTATTTATTACTTTTATCCAGCACGCTCATCTTCTATATTTTACATAATTTTTGCACCTAAAGTTTCTTTACGAATTCACATATATGGATACATAACAATCTTTAACATATTAGAAAAATACATCTAAAAAGAAAACAATTGTTTATCTTGTAGGTTTTTCCATGGAGATATTTTCTCTGTAGAAAAGTAACAAGAAAAATAAGCGCTCATAAATCAATTGTTTTGTTTGCGCGGAACTTCTTCATGTAGAATTTTGAATCGGAGATATCTCTTAAAACTCATTTATTAATAGAACAGTTTAAAATTGATATCAAATATACATTTAGTAGTTTTAAAATATCTACATTACTGGGATGGATTAGAATTAGATTAAGAGAATTAGAATTTTAAAAAGGTTAGCAAAGAATTTGTGGATTTAATATAAAGCATTCCGTTAATAGAGGGAAGCTTAAACATAATTCTGCTCATTTCTCGCTGAACCACTAAGAATACTGTGACACTTCTTAAGAACTAACAAAAATTTAACCATACCCTTTTTCACAATCACAACACAATGAACAAACAAACAAAAATAAACAAAAAAAATTTCATTGAAAATCCATTAAACAATAAGTTTGAATTAGTTATATAAGTTTAAAAGTATTTATAGCTTAAACTGATAATGAGAAATTCTAATGAAATAACATGCCTTCCCTTTAGTTTACTTTAAATGAACCAGAGTAACAGTACGCTAGCTTAAGGTCTTTTTTTTCTACCTAGCACAAAAAAAAGTATGTAATGGTACGCATTTTATTACGACTTGAAAAACATTGTTTATTAAATAATAACATAATAATAATTATTATGTTTGAATATTTTGGAAATGGGAATTGATAAGAGAAAACATTAAAAGGAATTTTAAAATTTAAAACAATGAAAAAAAAAATAAAAATGAATCTGTGAAAAATCTGAATTTGAAAAAAGATCACATCTTGTTTTTCTGACTTTATAAGTGGACTTAATATGATTTACAAAATTTACGGGAATTATACAAGAATAATTATAATAATAATAATAATAATAATAAAAGTAATATATATTATAACAATAAAACACACTAAATAAATTAATATTTTTTACCTTTTTTTTTTTTTAAACCACCACAAAAAATTTATCACCAGCAGAAAGGCCGATGTATGATTGTAAAATGAGCAAACAAGCAGGTTTTATTTATTTCATGTTTGTTTTGTTTCTTCTTTTAAGAACACGTAATTTGATTATGTAATAGTGTTTTTTGTTTTTTTTTGTACTGAATGAAGGATATCGTCATTTTTAAATCCCTAACATTTTGCTTTGTTTAGTTTATATTTTTATACACATCCTAATTATTGTACTAATGGAAAATGCCGGTATAATAATAATAGGTATATATATTTTTTTTTAGTAATCATTATAAAATGAAAATTTACTAAGAAATTTCAAAACCAGAGACATATTAATTATTTGTTTTCTCTATATTTAAAATAGTATTACGAAGTGCCGCAAATTACGAAATTGAGTGTTTGCCAGCATACATATTTTTAAAACTTCTGAACAAAGCGTTTAAAGAAATAATGAGTTCAATAAAATAACAATTAACCAATTATACTGGGTAACAAGTACATATTTTTCAGATATAATTTATTTTTTTTCCTCCCCGGTAACACCTAATAAATAATATTAAAGGCCGCAGAAAGATATAAAAGATCAATTGGATTTATCTTAATTTTTTTTTTTTTTTAAAGAAAAGAATGAATAAGATTTCTATAGAGTATTTTGAATTATTATTTAACGATTTAAAAAATAAATAAATAAATAAACTTCAATGGCTTCAAATGCTATAATTAGTTTATTTAATTAAGTATGTATTCAATGTCTTTTGCAAGATTCTTTTTATCAAAATTTTTATTAGCGCTTAAAATGCTTCACTAGCTACTATGACCGCTAATGAAACCATTAATAAATTGAAATGTTACTTTAGAAAACAAAAACTTATCATATTTCTACCTGAAGAAGAAATGTTTCAACAAATAATGGTGAAAATTCTTGAAAATTTAAAATAAACATGCACTACCAATCTTAGATAAAGGAGTTTAGGAGCTACTTTTCAAAAAACAAAAAACCGCTAAGAATTGTATTATTTTACTAAAGGTTAATGTTTTCTAAAGACTTAAATGGAATTTTAAATTTTAGCTCCCGGCGAACTTGGTGATTTTAGAGGAGGCGGCATGTCATTCATTTCAATCCTACACAGACCAAAATAACAAAAAAAAAAAAAAGACTTAAGGGACTTCAAAACCTATTTCCCGGTCAGTGTTCAATTTCTGAAAAGCCTGATCGATTGCAATTTATTTCCTTTTATGCAGAAAATGTACAATATATGTATTTTATTTTTATTTTTTAAATAAATAAGAAAGGATTACAGTATTGATCTTGAAGAAGATAGGTATTATCATAAATGTCAATGGGTTAATTAATTCTTCATATAAGGTCAAAAGTGAGAAAAATTGGCACAAAAATTATAAATAAAATAATTTTTTTTTTTTTTAAATAAAAGAATATCTTAATTGTTTTGATGGATTATATATATGAATAGAATTTATTTTATTTAAATCAAATATTTAATTATATTAAAATATTTATTTACTTACTGTATGGTAGTGGTCCATATAAAAATGATGGTAAACTAACAGATCTAGTAGGAATTATACATGGTCTTTCTAAATTTTCAAATTTTACTAAAGATTTCTGGCAATTCATTATAAATTAATAAACAAATATAAAAGACAAATAGATGCACTTATTTTTATATACTAAACAACTAAATTAAACTTTATTAGATGTAATATCTAATGGTATTTTCCTATTATTAAATAGATAAAATAAAAAATTAGACCAAAGAAACATGTTTAATACTCTTTCTTATGATCCTTACTGTACGGCTGCCGTATAAACACTGAGAGACGGACTTGTAAACAAACTTTTACAGAGACTGAACCGGCCCACAAATCGAATTTATTAACACTTTCCTTTTTTTTCCCCTATAATGATTGTTTACAGGTTTATTAATATTTTTAAATTAATTTAGAATTTAAGTAATTGATAAATCTAAATCGATTTTTGATTACATTTAATCGATTTGTATGTATTTTTTTGTAATGAAACCGTCCAAATAACTGCATAACTGCACTTGTGTGTCTAACCCAAAAGGTTGTTAGAAAAGTTTTTGAACACAAAAACAACTTTACTTAAATATTAAAAACTTTTTCCTTTAATATTACTCTTCAGAATATAAATCTTCATTTTTTATCACTTTCACACCCATTCGTTTGGCTTTCAAGCGAATAACTCCTAATCTATTCTAAATGTACTATTGAATAATTTTCAAAGTACCCTTTTGAGAAAATGAGTCATAAATCGGAAAAGATCTTAATCAGATGGTGCAAAATCAGTTCTATAGGCCGCGGGAAGCTACTTCTTCCAACTACGCTAATTTACTTGAGTCAAACCTATAGACGAAAGCATTATCATATTTGCAAAATAACTTTATTTCGGTTAGTTAAAAAAGTGTACTTTTTGTTTCTAAGACTTTGTGAACTCTAATCAGTTGTTCAGTATTAAATTCAGAGTTAATCAGTTCTACCATTTAGAACAAGCTCAAAATGCAAAACACGAAACAAAACGTAAAGCATTGCTGTTTCCTAAATACCTAGCTTGGCTAATTTCATTGGGCTAGGCTACATGGCCTTCTGGGTATCCGTCCGCTTATGCTTGTTTGGATTTAAAAAAAAAAACACTTTTCATGACTTGTTAATTATTGTTTTCGAAGAAAATCGTTCATGTTTTGGATATTGGAGCAGCAAATTTTTGCACATATCGACAAACTGATTGGTCTGGCGATCTAACAATTCATAAGGATCTCATATTAGACATAAATTCAACATGACCAGCTTTCTGAGTTGGCAGCTCATCATGACCGCGCCTATATGACGGTAGCTAATCCTCGAGTAGTCGCATCCTGTTTCTTACATTCGAGCAATTCCACATCTTCGACAATGGTCTTGTTCTCATTTTGGAATGTTAAACCAAAACGCGGTCTTATTATGGTGCTCACCCCTCCCCGTTCGCAGCACACAAAATTTTTCGGCTCCCGCCTTTGCGCTTAGTCAAGGGCGGTTAGTGTAAGATTATATATAATGGTCAAGGTCTTTAATGTAGATTATTAATAAGCGGTCAAGGTCTTCTGAGTAAGATTATATAAAAATAATTTACATATTTATTATGATCTTATTCAGTAGATCGCGAATCACAATTTTTTTCTGCGGACTTTTTGGTGGCAGATTATAATTGCAAATTGGAGGTGTAAAACGTTTGGATACACAATTCAATAATGGATTATTTATTAATTAAAACAGTGATATAAATTACAAGAAATAAATTTTATAATATGATTTGAAAGGTGAACATTGTTTCCATTCATAAAATCTTTTGTTAACAACCGTATTAATTTTAACGCAGGTCATATAGCTAGTTAAAAGGTTGTATACCCTAGAACACTCATAAGCGCATCGCTAAAGAAAGTGATAACTTTAGCGTCCAAAGAAATAATAAAAAGATAAGGAGCGAAACAGTGGAACCGACATCCATTGTAAACAGTCAACAGTGCATGAAGCTTAAAGAAATTAAATCACACATCGCTAATTCTCAAGTATAAGTTATTATTTAAACATATAGTAAACAAATATAAAAGAAAAGTTCATAGAAAATTGCTATCTTTTTTTTTCAAGTCTAGAAATTAAAAAGACCTAAGTTTTATAGAATGGTAGATATAACGCGATAATGTTGTTGTTTTCTAAAGTTTAATCACTAATTTCTATCATAAAAGATTTCAAAAAACCATAAATTAAAAAAAAAATACTCGATAGTAATGAAATAAAAATGAAAAATCTTATTAAAACCATAATAATAATAAAAATCACATTAAAGAACAGCTCATGCTATAAACTTAATCAAATAAAACATTCACAGTGTTATTCTTTCAATATAGACACATAATTGCTTCTATTATAGGAATAATTGTGAAGGGAGCGTGAATTCAGCACTCCAAACGAGCTGGGATATGCTTGGAAAATTTTGTCTTTCTTATCTACTTCCAAGATTATGCAGAATTTTCAAATGTATGCTAAAAGGCAAAATAATACTTTGAAAAACTTTTGCGAATTATTCATACACAAGATTCTTAAACTTAACTTACTAAAAAAAGTAAGAAATTAACTGCTTGGAGGAAAAGTTTATGTAAGAAAGTCACCAGGGAAGTTGTACATGCATTCTACCCTTCTTCATCCTTTTGTCCATGAGCTGCTGTCAAACTTAGGTTCGGCCTGTTAATGATTGAAAACATTCTTCCAGAATATATTGTTAGGGAAAAAATTGAAGAAACTCTTATGAGGAATGCCAAGAATCTCTGTAGAGTATTCTGGCTTATTCTTCAAAAGCCAACCTTACTTTCTTTTTTTGTTTCCCTCGCTTGGAATATTGAATGATAAAAATGCCTCAACTTTTCCAATTTTAGTCATTCTTGAGGTCCCATATTCGACAAAAAGGGCGAGGAACCTTAAAAATAAATTATAAAGTCTCTGGGTCTCTGGGTAGAGCTGGGAAACATGTTGTGAGGTTTTCTATTTCAACCTGCTTTTCTTCGCATCATGTTTGGTTCCTCGTATTCCACCATCTTTGTACTATATAATGAACAATGAGTGATGTCAACTAGTATCGTTTAAAGCTATTTCTCAGTTCTCTCATGTTTTTTTTTTTTAAAGTTTAAGGCATGTCAGCATCTATGATCATTGGCGCCCGGAACCTTTTCAGTAAACTGCCGCCTACGGACAGTATAGGCTCCTAGGAAGAGAAAATCTAAGGGCAGCACAGCTAGACTCGCACCCTGGACTTCCGCGTGGGAATGCGCTAATCACTAAGCTAATCCCTTCCCACTTAGCTAATCCCTTCCCTCTATAGTTATTACTATAATGGAGTTGATGAGGAGAGAAATTAGGTTTGATTAATTTAGACGAGAAATGAAGACACTGTTATAATATAGCTAGCTATAAGTTTACACAAACTGCATTGGACTTGTAATGATTTTATAGAATAAAAGGTAAGAATAGAGATATGACACGATGCGATATATGGTTGAATCTGATAGATAGATATCTAGATAGATGTCGTTAGGTAGATTCTCACCTGGCTTATATACAGGCTCTCCCACTCTAGCCTGCTTAAGTCATAGAGTAGCAGAGAGGGTCCTTCTCTCTCTTAATTCTCTCTCTTGCCATTAAATTACTTTCTTTTTACTACCAAAAACAAAAACTAAAACCCAAAAACGTTGGGCATTAAAAAAGGGTTTTCACAAACCTTAGGTTGAGATATGTTTTGGTCACAAATAGTGGAATGATATTTTTACTATTCACAAAATAAATTTATTTAAAAAAATAGAAAAAACATACAATTTTCGAGTTCTTATTGAGAAAAGCCTATATGCAAAAGATGATCTCAGAATTGGATAAAATAAATAAGAACCATTTCGGTTAACTGTCTAAATTAAGGAGAATGGTTAAATTAAGTGAAAATCGAGGGATATTTTTTTATTTTTGATTTTTTCATTGAAGCAGGGTTTTGTTAATTGGTTAAAAACGTTCTTATGCCAAGATTTCGACCCTAGCCGGCATACGAGCATTTTTATTTAGTGACCAAAGACTCCGACCCTAAAGACCACTTCTTCTCAATCTTATTTCTCTTCTACCACCAGAGGTGGTGTAAGGAAACGCAAGACCACACAACAAACACACCCACCAAATATATACAGCTTCTTTAAAATAAAGGTTCCAATAATATGTAAACGAAGAATATTTTTGGTGATCCTGGTTCACAACTTAGTTTGATAAAATTATATCAAAACAAATTATTACTTTTATTATTAAAAGAAATATGAACATTTTTATTCAATTATGAAAGTTTTTTATTCTCA
Organism: Triatoma infestans; assembly: GCA_011037195.1. Classification (NCBI taxonomy): domain Eukaryota; kingdom Metazoa; phylum Arthropoda; class Insecta; order Hemiptera; family Reduviidae; genus Triatoma; species Triatoma infestans. The sequence continues at coordinate 153,382 of JAAEAF010000941.1, forward strand.
TATTTGCGACTATTTTGGAAGATATTAAACATGCACTTGGATGATATCTGACGTTATATCTTCCATAATCTTCAGATATGAATTTTGAGGTGGTAAACAAATAAAATCAAATGGCTGTCAAATTTGTAAATAAATTTTTGCTATAAATATGAATAAGTCTACCTTACTCTTATTTTTATTTGTGCCTTTTCAAAACCTATTATCACACTTTCCTTTTAATTTTTTTTTTTTTTTTACTTACGGTTTAAGTAAAATAATGTAATACATTAATGTTGATTAATCTTTAGATTAGTAACATCTGGGATTAGTTTTCATGATGTTATACAGCTCTTTAAAGAGCTTTAGGTTGACAGTAAAGGCGCATGTTAATAATAAATTTAAATTTTATAATTTTCTTAAGCTAAGTGCACCCATATTAAAAATAAGCTTTCACAATGTTTAAATATACAAATATATATATATAATAATAAGGAATTCATGCTAGGAATAAGGTTTAATGAAATTACCTTGGCTATGCGGTCTTGAAATATTGTCTCTTGGTGGTGTAGGTATTGGATTTCCAAGGGGCTCTAAACAACAAAATGCTACAGAACAAAACGAAAGAAAAAAAACATACGAGAGCAAATATATGTCCAAAAAATAAAAAAAAATAAAATAAAAACAAGCAACAGAATATCTACAACTTAATTATATTTTAAAAAAAAAGTAATTAATATTATTTCAGAACTCTGATGACTTTTAAGTTATTTTGGATAAATTGGGACGAAAATTATTATAACAATACATACTATCTTATGTTACCGTATCTTCTTATTAAAAAACAAAATTACGTTCATAGGTGATTAACAAATTAGGATATATATAAAATGGAGATTCAAATCAATTATACAAAATCAATTTAAATAATTTTAAGTAATGTACTATTATAACGGGCTGGATCACCTTACTGTGAAGAAGCTCTTTAAGTGCTGAAAATCCACTTCACCGAGTAGACAATTTATTAATAAAGCAACAAACTATTTTACTTTAAGAAAAGTGTTTCATATGTATAAAGTACCCATATTTTTTTTTTTCAAATACATCTTGAAGGTGATAACATTAAAAAAATCTGGTGTTGAAAACATACACAACTTCCTCACATTGCAATTTACATAGTTTAGATTGATTGATTTAAACGGATATGTTCAATTACAAATTTTACTATAATTGAAAATGTATATATGTTCATTCGGAAATACAATTAGGCAAAAAATAAAGTCGGACTTCCGTTAAACTGATATTCTTCCAATTCAGAATTTTGGCAACATATTAGATTAATATTAATGTTGTTTATACAGGTGAAAGAAACGTATAATATATTGAAATGGCTCGTTAATGGCAAGCCTAATGTCATATTTCTCCTAGAACCCCTTAAATGAATTAATTCTTGGAAAAATGTTTCAAATAAATGTGGTAACTCTTTTCATAAATTGGTTGATATATCATGTTTAAAGAAAATCCTTAGAGCTGTTTTCGAGAGAACCGCAACAGGAAATACGGCCAAAGGATGCGACACCGTTTCAGAAAAGAGAGAGAAAAGAATTTAAGAAAGAAAAAAAGGTTTAAGAAAATCCTTGGAGCTGTTTTGGAGAGAATCGCAACAAACTGAAAAATTTTTAGTAATCTGAAAAAATCTTAGTAATGTGATTATTCATCTGCATAATATCGCTCTCTTTGAAGACCCACTTTGCAAGAAATACGGCCAAAAAAATGAGACACCGTTTCACTTTCTTGAAGAGTGCATACATTATGTTTCGCAGACGATTCCTGAAATTTCGCGCCCACATTCTGGAGCCAAAGGCGGGATCAGAAATTTCACTCGCATCAGCACTGGCGTTCCTTAATAATGATACTGGGCTTAATGTGAACGTTCTACGGGGAGACGTGTTCTAAGTGCTAAACCTATTTGGAGGCCCCCGGTTCTAGAAAAGTATAGAATGTGATTCATCTGGTCGATTGAATTTGACCAAAACGTTATTGTCGCAAATCTGGGTAACACATAAACGAAATAATAAGGGTCAGCTTTCTGCAAGTTTCCATTTTTGAGTTATGCTGATCTCCTCCCCCCCCCCATACACACAACGAGACCGACCAATTCCTAAAATCCACTTTTCGGACTATTTAATCTAAGCTTTTCGTTCTCGTATGCTTTAAGAGGTTATAATGACACAAATTTGTGAAATTGTATTTTTAACTGGCAACAGATATTTTTTGCGTAACGCATTTCGACCAGCGATTATCTTTTATGTGAGAGTGTGTGACAACAGCATGGATTCAATAAAAAAAATCTCACGAAGCTAAGGCTTGTAATTCAGATATAGGAATCACCAAGGATTCGAAGAGATTACCTGAAATTATGTTCTTCTTTTCCTTAATTCTGACTGATTTTGCATTTTTATACACAGACAACCTTGATATTTTTTGATATGACATTTTTTGCTTTACACAACATTTTTATACACCATCATTAAAACCTTGTTTTTTTTTTTCTATATATTCAGGGGCTTCAAAACATATATTTCCTTTCTTAAATTAATTTCAAAATTTATTCCTTCACTGTAATTGTCTTATGGCAGAAAATAAAATTTAACCTCTCGATTTCTGATTATATAAATTTATTTGTATATGTGCGCGGTATGTATCTATCAATTTACCTCTGTGAACGGTTTAACTTAAAAAAGAGGAAAAAATGCAGGAATCTTAAACTGCATCAAGAATCCATTTGGCTATCAAGAAAGGATCCAATAAGTAGGATTTAGCTGGATTCTCTTAACTGGAAAATATTCGCTTTACTGCACGGAAATTTTTTCAATATTTTGCATTTTCTCAAGAACAATTCTATGGTTTTCTTCAAACTTCCTTTAATATCAAATATACTAATATTTGAAACATTTTTCTGTGACATTTATTTTTGTGGGTCCTGGAGGATAGTTGTTTAGGCATTCTCCAAATTGTCAAATTCCATTTTAATCACAGTCTGGGATGGACAGTGTTAAGTCTGTAACGAAAGAACACTGCCCGGAGGCCGGCAGTGCACAAGAAGGCCGCAGGCATCAATGACCATAGATGTTGACGTGCCTTAATTAAAAAAAATAAATAAATAAAAGAACTAGATATGACCTAGAAAATTAGATATTAAAAAAAAGTAGGTAAGAAGTTAAACTGATTATCCGAAATTGAACTTGACAATATTCTCGAAACAGTTCCAAAGATTGTCTTAAATTTATTACAAATATTTATTTAAACCTATTATTTTTATTTGAAACATTTTTTTTTTTTGGGAGCTAGTCGCTAGGTTTTCTACTATAATGGCATACTAGTACAATGTAGGGTTCCACTCCTTGGTAAGAGATAGGGTATATATAAACTTTCAATAAAAAATTCAATTTTTTAAGAAAATTTGTTAATCAGAACTGTGAGAATTGCAGACAAAGGAAGTCATGAAAGTGTTCACATCAATTTTTATTGCTTTCACTTATTTTGATATTGTTTGTTTAAATTTTGTTTTCATTTGATATTGAAAGGTATTTCTTTTTAAGTGACACAATCTATATTTACCTAATCTATAGGTTTATTTTGAAAATATGCAGCAGGTATAAAATTATGTCGAAAAATGAAATATAGTTATGGATAAGCTAAAATTTTTAATTAAATTAGCAATAAAAAGAGCAAGGCACCTTTGAAAGTGACAGTTGGTTTCATATTCCATTGCCTATGCTGCCAAAATTTGTCACATTCTCTGTCCGGTTGATATCTGTACATAGGACGATGCATTTCCGGATCAAAATGTTGATTCGCAAAAATATCTGGAGCATTTTTCAATATTGACGGACGAACTGGTGAAGCGGATGCTGGTCGTTTCTTTAATGTTGGCCTTCGTTTAGGATGCAATGAACGTGGGTCCCTATGAGCAGCCCATTCACATTCCAAGTATGGTGCTATATCTCGTAGTTCTGTGATCTCCGGAGTAGATGTGTACATTTGTCCCAATAAAGACATACCGTGACGAGTTTCAAATTGCTGTCTAAGGCGTTCTACATTGCCTGTCTTTTCTGCCGTTCTTGTGCTTGGCGGTGGTGGGGGAGGAGTCAACGCTCTTTGTTGTAAGCTTGCTGTTTTACTGATTACATTGATGTGAGGCATATGTCGATCTTCTATTTTAAATGGCACTGGAGAAACTTTACGAGGTTCATATTTTTTTCTTAACCATTGTACATCGCCTAATTCTTGCCCTTTTATAACCACTTTACTTAGTTCCCCACCTTTCCTTGATAAAAAATCTCTTGTCAAATCTGGATCACTTTGAAACATTTTAGGCATTGGGCTCTCCTTTCTTAAATTGTACAAATCATCATAACTTTCAAATTTCTCTTTCAATTTTCTCACATCTCCAGCTTTGACAACACTTAAATAGGCCCTATAATATTTCATCGGATCGGGAGAAATTGATTTACACAAACTATCAGAACTTGCGTGAAAATACGGTTTATGAATATTTCTTAATGGAAGCGTAGCATAAGTACTACTATGCTTTTCACCAAAAAGTTCTTTTAAATCTGTAAAAGACTGGGATTGATAAAGCGTTTTAGTTGGTGAAGTACGCTTATAATCTCTAGAAGATTCACTAGTACTTTGAACGATTTCTCTATATTTCGGTTCTACACTTTTAAAATCATCTTTAGAGCCTAAATGAATGACAGTTGATGCACTGGAACTGCTACTTGATGTAGGTACCGCTTTTGAATATTCTTTTCCACTCCAATCATCCACTATTTTCTTAATTTCATGTTGTTGTTCTTTAGGTGTTAAAACTAATAAAAAATCCTTATTCTTCTCTGTCTGTTTGTCCATTGATTCATCCGATAATAATGAATAACACGTTCTAGGCGATGTTTCACAAGTTCCAGAACTTTTAAACTTCTTACCTTTAATGGCAGCCACAGCCCCAAGAGTTTCCCTAGGGATTACTAGCGAACCATGTTTTTTTCTTTTGCTGATTCTTTCTTTGATTTCAGCACTCAATGTCATTGATAATTTTTTCTTTTCATTTTCTGATAGTGTTTTATTAGGTGATTTCCAATGAGGAAGCGTACTTATAGAATCTGCTTTCATACATTCTTGTCTTCTTAAATCTTTTCTCTTCACACTAGGTGAATATAACTGATCTGTACTTAATAAAGAGTTACATCTCACATGAAGGGCTGGATCTATTTGACTTAAATCAGACACATTCATCTCATAGTCTTCTAAATTTTGTTTAATTTTTTGTATTCGATCACGCTTCAGATTTGAAACTGTACTATAGATTTCAGAGAGCTGACATTTCAAAGCATTCACTTGTTCCATTGAGAGACTACTCCAAAGACGGCTTCCGATATCTCTACCAATCTTAGCTGGTGGTTTCATTAACGATTGTTGACCACCTTCACATATAGGTCTTCCTCGTTTTGATCCTGTTACTGAGGTTAAAGAATTTGCTAAATTCATTACTGAACTCCCTCTCCATAAAGGTTTGTAAACATCTTTCATTAAATCAGTGTTTTTCTTTAATTCAGCAGCACATTCAACCATTTTTTGAAATTTCTGTCTTAAATCTTCAACTGATTTTTCTTTATTTCTAAGACCTCTGTCACCTGCCCATCTTATAGTTTCTTTTGGTTGAAACAGTAGATCTTTCTCTTTTTGATCTCCCTTTAATTTTTGATATAAAGTGCTCAATTCTGCTTCAGCTCTTTCCTTATTTCTTAACTGTTTCCAACGATCAAAATCTATAACTTCTTCACCTTTAAGTCTTGGCCTTAAATCTGTATTGGAGGTGGTTTTTTCCAATTCAGCCATCCTTTCCAGGCTAGAGTAAAATTTATGTAATTCTTTAAATCTTTCTGATTTTCTGGTTGAATGTAAAAGTTCAAAAACGTATGATTGGTAATCTGCATGGTCGGTGACTTGTGATAGACTGAGAGAGCTCGAACTTCCCATTTGAGAATATCTATCAGCTTCATTTAGACTCTTTGACCTTGTCTTTCTTTTCACACCAGCAACACTTTCCACTGTTTTAGTTGTGGATCTTTTAATCCTTCTGCAAGAAGGTGAACGTGATACAGCTGGAGAGGTGGTACCATCAGCTTGTTCATTTTGTACCGGCGATGGAGAAGTGCAAGGTGGTTCACTTGAACTACGGCCACCTTTCACCGTTTCATACGTTGGTGTGGTTAAAGAATAATCCCAAACATTGTTCTGCCGATCAAATTTGTCGAGTTTATCATAAAAATCATATGTACCATAAAAAGGGCTAAGTGCACGGCTGCAACCTCTGTCAAGGCTGCGAAATCTAGACTCAGATACTGGTTTTCTTTGAGATAGATAAACATGTAGATTTCTTAATGATGGTTCTGATTTGTAACATGTATGTGATTGTTCAATGAATTTCTTGGCACGTTCTGTTACGGAAGGTGTACGCTGAACTGTACTAATAACTGAAGAAGTAGGTGAATTCAATTCACGAAGTAATAAATGCTGGAAAAAATTATCACTTTTACCAAGTAGATCTTGGGATTTTGGTTTTGTCTCTTCTTCAGTTCCATTAATTATAGCAGGTTCACTGGGTACATTCTCTTTGTCCTTCTCTTCTTTCTTCTTTAAACCATTTTTCTTTTTACCATTATCGGATTTCTTTTTGTTTTTCTTTCTTTCTTCCTCCTTAGCTTTATCTAAATTTCTGACAACCATGTCAGGCTTCTTCTCCTTTTTCTTTTTAGGTTCTTCTTTAACTTCTTTCTTTTGTTTTTTTGAACTGGGATCAATATTAGTAGTGGATATAGTGCTAGCCCTACTTGACGGTCGACTTGACTTAACTAATGACTGAGTTGATTCATTCAATTTCTTATTATCAGTCATTGGTTTAGCTTTACAGGAATTGTTATTTTTTGTAAGTAAGGGCGATGCTTTTCTAACATCACTTTTTGAACTGGCTGATGAAGAGGATAAAAGATCTTTGCCTTTAGGCTCAGTACAACTTTTAGAAGAAATGGCAACTGTAACTTTAACAGACTTATCTTCAATTGGCTTTTTATTACGAGAAGTTGAGTATACAGTAGTAGAACTTTTAAGCACAGTTTTACCATCTTTTAGTACTTTTTTTACTTCTGCTGGTGCCTTCAATTCTGGAGATTTTCTCAATATTTCTTTCTTGGACTTAATCAAACCATATTGTGATTTACTAGTATCCACTTTCTTAGCAACTGTCCTAACTTTTGATGATTGGACTTTTTGTCTAGATGTTTGTGCAACCGATGGATCTCCCCTAGACATCGCATAATCCGATCTTACTTCAGGTGAACTCATTCTTGAATACATTTTCAATGTAGAACTATTACGTGAAGATTGTCTACGTGGTGGTGATGGTATAGATGAACTGATACTTGAGGGTTTTTTATAAGTCCCATATGTATGTCCCCTTTCAACAGTACCTGGAGTAACTGGATAGAAGACTCTCTCTTTTGGTCTTGTTGGAGTAGATTTCTTATGCACTCTGATTCTAGTCAATGTAGGTGAAATTGGAAAGTATTCAATTTCAGAATCTTCTGGTAACAGAGATCGGCAAAATACAAAATTATATAAATTGAAATATCTATTTTTTTTGTTAGTTATTAGTTCTCGGTGAGATTAGATATGTGGAGAATAATCTTCTTAAGCAGTGATGTGTGCTTGGTGGCAGCTCCCTTAAAACCGTCACCTTCAAACATGCCTTGGACAAGATGTTAAGAATATAAGCATAACCTCTTTTTATGAAAAAAAGAAATATGTAAACATTCTTAACATCTAGGTATATAATATTTTTTTGTCTTTTCAAAATCTGGCATTTGTCGGTGGTTCTAATGTGCTCAAAACACTTTTTTTTTCTAAAAAGGGTTCATGCCAACAAGAAATTATAGCAAAAAAAAAAAAAAAGAAGTAGTGCGTAACAGCGAATAACAAATAAATTTCTAAGATACCAAAAAGTAAGATAAGCCTTAAAGAAATACAATAAAAAATACAACACTCTAAGAAGTACTGATCTAAAAAAATGGGCATTTCTAAAATTTTATACTTAAATCTAAGGGATATATTTAACATCGTTTAGATTATTGAAGTTATAAATAAATTATTACAGGCAACAGCATTATTTTCAATGTGTGCTTGTATTAAAATTATCAAAATGCTTTTATTTGAAGTGCCCATTAATATAAAAAACAAAATAATAAAAACAAACTAAAATACATGCTGTGCTCACACATCTATTAAAATTAAAAAAAGTAATATGATGCCATGCTTAAAAGAATGTTTAAGTTTTTATGAACAATATTTTTTTTTTTTTTTGCAACTTACCTGTTTTTTTCTTTCTGTATTTCATTTTGAATACAAAGAAAGATTCTGTGCCTACTTTTTCAGAAATTTAAGCAACTTCAACAAGGAAGGAACTTGACAGAAGAAGGTGAAGTACAGAAGGAAATGATGTTCAATTTTCGCTGGTGCGGGTTACATTGGATCCGACTTCGTGATTTTTTTTTTTTTTGTGACAATGTCAGAGTTATAGTCCGACTTTAGTGCCGACATTTGGTATTAAACCGGATGTGTTTTTTATCGACATTTTCCTAAATTTTTAAACGATCTCGCTTCAGTTGCATCTTAGTTACGTTGATGCTCGTTTTGAACACAATCCGAAAAATTGTCGGATGAAGATAAAGTGAGAAGCCATTTGTTTTATATATATACTATAAGCACATACTGATAAACCATTCACAAACTAAACACTAAGATTTCCTCTCTCAACTAAAAATAAATAAATTTTTACATGGTCATAATCATACATATACTACAATTTAATTTTAACTTATAAAACTCTCAAGAAATAAAGCAGAAAAATATATTACGAAGTGAAGTGAGTGAGTTGAAATGGGATATATGATGCGCATACACTGTGAATGGATGGAAAAAGTTCTAGTTAATTGTCAATAGAGTTCCGTCCACTATTGCCAGATAGCTCTCCGTCAATCTAATCAAATATGTACTCAAATAGCAGTGTTTTTCAACGATTTTATCATCCGTACCTTTAACCTATTACATGTAAACTTCTGCGGCACACTTACAATTATGTTGATAAAAAAAAAAGATACACAGATACAATTTCTGATTTATTTGTTAACGCAAAAAACGCTCATGATTACGGTTTATGACACCGATATGACATTGATGAAAACGGAACAAGTAATTATATTGCCTTTTTTTTTATTGTAATATTTGGAAATTCACCCTTCCAAATCCACCTGGACAAGAGCGATCACTGGGACAAAATAATGTTGACCGACTTTAACCGATTTCATAAGACATTACCAGATTTAAAAGTAGATAAAAGTAGGATCTATTGTAATCGTTACTTTAGTGGAAAGAAATACAGGCCAAAACATGGAACATGAATATGTGCAGAGCTTCTTAAACAAAGTTTACAGTGGATTTATTCTTTTTTCCAATGTAAAACCAAAGCAAAAACTATCTAAAAACCTTCTCCACCTTTTTCGGTTGCATTGACTTTTGATTTTCGCACCAGAGATAGAGATATTACAAATTCTAAAGTGCTAGATTATTCTCTACCTTCTTTTTGCTATCTATGCCGTATTATTCTCCGTTTGGGAGACCTGGCTAAAAGAAGTCTGACATGAACTCTGAAAATGCACTATGAGTAGGGTTACCATATATTTTTTACGCCAAACCGGGACAGCCAGGTAAAAATAAATAAATAAATATAGATAATTGATAAAGAAAATAACCTGCAAGGCAACCTAAGTGTCAGTAACCTTTTTAACAGATATGATAGATCCAAGTATAGGCACCGTGCGATAAGGAGGTCGCGCCTCTAGCCGATTAATCTGCAATATCTTTTATGATAACAAACCCATGTCACCACTTAGTCTTCCAAGAAAACAAACAAGTTACTTTATATTTAATAAACATTAAATCTTTTTTTTTTACCGTTAAAAACCGGGACATATTTAACAACCTTCTGGGACGCTGGGACAAGTGCTTAAAATCGGGACAGTCCCGACCAAACCGGGAGATATGGTAACCCTAACTATGAGTCAATAAGAAATGGATTACTAGTAAACTATCAATAGTATACTAGAACAAATCAGTAGTAGATATTCTCTACTAGAAAGATTTTATAGACAATGATATTTTGGAATTTATCGTAGAAGGCTCTCTACGCTCACGCAGATTGGACTTTCTGGGCAAAAGGGGGAGAAAGCTAAGGTGGATAACTGCCGTTTTCTTTTTTTAATAAGAGAACAGTGAACTCTTACGGACCATTCACAATAGGTGCAGCATATCTATATGGAGGAAAAAGTTAGGCGCGAAATTTCGTTGCCAAATTCGCAGATACCTTTCATATCAACATGACATTCATTTGGTCCAATATGAGAGTAAATATAGGTAAGCTCAATGGAACCACTGTGGACTAAATGTATCTACCGACGGATGATTTTCCTGGTCATTAGATTAGCTTTTAAATTTATTTAATGAATAACAAAAATAGTTAATTGTATGGAAACCAATGCAAGATCATTCAGACAGATTAGGAAGGTTCCACTGAAAGGCAGGAAGTTAGGTTCACATCAATCTCAAATTACAAGTCCTAAGGGCCTCCGCTTTATTTATCGGTAGTCCCAATATTATTTTGGGCATTCTTTTTTAAGCTTCAACTTTTTTTATACAAAACTAACCATTTTTGAAATATTTCTTTGGATCAAGGATATGGGAGCAAGGATATAGTAGGCAGACATTCTTACATCAAAGATAGTTTTAATTTTTCGATAGTTTGATATTTTGCGTGAATTTCTTCTGTGATTTTTCTCCAAAGAAAGAGGATTCAAAAGTATCTTTCCAATGAACTTGCAATATAAATAACAATTACGTTATTTTCCTAATAACTTACAACTTCGATTTTAAGTGCTCAATGAATTTTAAATTAGGATGGATATCATTTTTTTATTTTACTATTAAAAACTAATAATATTTTAATTCTTACCTTTTGGCCGCTCTGGTGCAGGTTTGCGAAGACCATGTAGAGGTACATCACCACCTCTCTGTATTACTTTATAAGCCATTTTTTGCTCAGACGGAGACAACTGATTCATATTATCCCTTCTTTTGAAGACAAGCGTTGAATCACTTTCATAACCAGTATCCTTTAAAGCGCTGTAAGAAAAAAAGAAGAAGAAAATTACAATGATTACACGATGGCAAACTAAATCAGAACAGTAAATAGTCTGGGCACTTACTATGTAAAAGGTCTACCGGCATGTGGTGTTGAATATTGGCTTTTTGATTGCTGATTTAATTCCTGTAATGCACATAATTGAATAAATTATCCTTTTCAAATAAACAATTCATTAAATAGTTTATACAAATACTAAAATATAATTATAAAATACTACATTTATTTTTATTAATACGTAAAACATCTGAAGGAACAAATGATTTCATAGTGGTCACTCAAGAAAGAACAAGTTGTGGAAACAGTAGTTTCTAATTTCAGAAATTAATATTTCTCGAAAACCTTTGACAATATAATTACTATAACGCAAAACCAAAATAATAATTAAGAAGACCTCTTAGTTGGGTGGAAACTGCTAGACAAACTCCAAGAAATGGAACTAAGCTTTTACTCTGTCTTTCTAAAGAAAATGCGAGTGATAATTCTCTTTTATAGTAATTCATCAGGAGACTTTTTGTTAAGTAATTTTCAATATTCCCAAACTTTCCTAAAAGTAGGTTAAAAAAAACTTGTGAATTTCTCAATTAATTTTATTTATATAAAACTGGAATGCTTCGAGGAAAAGGATTTTATCAACATTTAATTTCATTCGGTACTTACACAATACATTGTGAAAATAAATGGGGTTCAAGGTTATGTAACAATTAAACATTAAACTGATATGCTTCGAGAAAAAGGATTTTAAAAAAATTGTAATTTCATTCAGTACTTGTTGCTTACTTGTACACTGTACTGTGAAATGGCTTTCACAATGATGTAAAGATGGCTAATGTAAGGGGTTACTATATTATCAACAGTCCCTAACAGGTCAAAATGGATTGGCCATTTCTTCAGGGATATTGGCTAATCTGCGGGTAACACTCGTATCAAACATACACTAAACTTAGGGCATTATCCGCCAGGAGAAGTGTAACTTTTAGATTTAGAGAATCCATATATAAACTTTAGAACTTGAAATTACATATGTACACCCACTGTTAAGTACAAACACATGTTTCACAAGGACAACAATAAATATCAGAGGAGTAAGATTTTCATAGTAAATTTGAATCTGAAGCCATTTCCTCTACATTTGAAGCCTTCCTCCAAACATTTACCTCAAGAATGAAAAGACTATTTAATACCTTCAAGAGGCAAGCTTGCAATGTATAATTTCCCCATCAAGTTGTACAAAATTCTACAAGTTCAACATCAAATACAACAAGTTTAGAATATGGAATTATTAGGCTAACATTTCATATAAAATGACTTAGAAAACCTTGAATAATGCAATATAAGGTGACACAATATTTTGTGTTACTTACCCCATCAAAAATGTCCAATACTTCGTCCCACCACTGAAACAAAAAATAAAATATTAATTGATAGATATTTTCCTCAAAAAAATATTAAATACGTTGTCTGTGTATAATCATTTATTTCGTCTTACGAGTTACGACTCATCATTTATTAATGTTCCGATTATCTATTGAACGTATATTTAGTTTTGGTCCGAGAGTAATTTAATTTTAGTTATGCAAAAATCGGGAATTTCTTATTATTCATGCTAACTCTCAATCATTTATTTGTTGTTTAGTAAGAAATTTTACTGAATAAAAAGCTCACTAAGATAGAAATCTGTAATCTATTTCTTGTTACTGTGGAATGCTATTGGGTACGAAGAGCTTCAATAATTCATTATAGTTTTTAAGATAACAATTACAAAATATATTTCATAAACCTGAAAAAGAAATGTATTACAATATTTATGAAAAGACGTTTCTTATATTTGGGACAGGATAATCTTTTTTTTTTTTGGACTCTTCATTATCTAATTTCCCAGTTTCAGTGTTTTCTACTTAATTATTCAGAGCACCCCCCAAAAAATAGCAAAAAAAAAAAAAAACTGAATCAAATTTGAAACTGACGGTCTCTACAAAGGTTAGATTGAATGTAAAACATGCATATACAAGGGTACTGCACAGGAAAGTCTATTGCAGGTCACACATTCCCGTAGCACATTAAAGCCAGCCTTTAAAAATATGGAACTCCAATAAACATATTACATATTAAAAATAAATATATACAAACTTGTTTAGTTTCTTTCTCAGCAATTGATGAATGTCCAGGTTCGTAATCTTCAATTTTACCTGGTTGATTTTTATATATATCTAATGCATGTTTCACTGCAGGAGAGTATCTATAAGGAAATTAAATATTAAAATTTTACATAGAGCAGTATAGTTATTAGACAGTAGTATAGTTATAAACAGTTTTAGAAGTTCAGAAAAAGAAATCATACTTGATCCTAGGCATAGTACTAGTTGTGAAATCATTTTCTTTATTTCTGATCTTTCTTCTATCCAAAGTAGCATATTTCGACACAGATATATCAGAATCATAGCCTAGTCTCTCAGGTTCAGAAGCATAACCACCAGAATAAGTGTATGGATATTGACCTATAAATAAAATAAAATAATAATAATAATAATAATAATAATAATAATAATAATAATAAATCTGTAATTCTGACGGTTGAAATTACGTCAGAAGTTATTTCGTACCAAAATTTTTCGAAGTGCAACAAGTCATTTAAAAATATGTGCATAAGTATGTGTCCAACATTATTATTAAGGTAAAAAAAAAAGTCTAATTCCAAATACTTTGTTAACACCAGTCATTACGATAAGAAAAGCCATGTCATTAAAATAATTAGTTAATACCTTAAGGCCTAAGTTAAATGATCTAAATTTCTAAGCAAACGAAATGAAATGCTTTGAATTCATGTTGTGTTTTTTTTTTATTTAATGAGATATTACAACCTGAACCTGAGTTATTGATTTAACTTTGAACTATGAAATGCAAGTGCAATATATACAGGGTTAACTAAAATAAGAAAACTGAAGACTAGATCCACCAGAATAAGGATGTTGAAAAATTACGGAATGGAAAAGTTGGAAGTATTAAAAGATAATTCTAAGCTAAATTATTTTATGTAAAATTAGAATTGCCTCTTAATGTGTTAAGGGTTTCGAGCAAGTAGAAACTAAAAGTGACATAAAAATAATGTTTTTAACTCTATTCTTCTTTGATTTTCTCACAAAAAGACCGATGGAATTAATGTGCATGCTGATTTAAAAAGCTGGCAAACATTAAATTTGACAGTCCCTTTACTTTGGAAAAAAAAAATTGTTTAAAATCAAATTTCAAGCAGATCTGGTTTTAAGGGCGAGTGTCGTGTGATATGTATGACAACGCTTTAGCATCTAAAGCTGGCTAATTTGTCGCAAATCAGGTGTCATCACTTGTTATTCCCATCGTAGTTTTCTAGCTTCTTAGCCTGAGTTCACTACTTTGTAACTAAGAGATTTTAATGATTATGTATGGGCGCGAGATTTACTAGAAAACTGAAACAGTAATAGAGATCGTTTATTTGTTATAAAGGCTTGCATTAGTAAGGGGAAAATTTATTTCATGAATTCTCACCCAAATCTATTGGGTAAGTTTTTTTGTTAACATATTCTTCGGTTAGATCTAATGAATTGCCTAATTTGAATCTCTTAAAAAGTAAAAGAAGTTAGAAACATCACTGCTGTAAATATGGATAATAAATGACAATATGTGTGGTCATTTTCAATAATATGCCATGTCGAAAGATATCGATAGGGATATCTGATTAACTGGGCTGAAACACTACAGATCCAGATTTTACCTTACTCAGATATGTTTGGAGCTAGAGAAGGGGCAACTGAAAATTTCTACATGATACATGATATCTAACCGAGGACTACAGCAGCCAACAGCGAAACGTTAGCTGAATACATGATTCAATTTAATGGTCTAATATATCGTGAAGATGAGAACTTTATTCTCAAGAAGATGAAGATTTAGGGTGGAGGGATTATTAGGAGTAGCGCACTGGAATGGAAAGCGAAGCTGCGGTTCGAGTCTAGGCAAAAATGCCCTTAGAATTTTGCGCCTAGATACCTCTACAGCTCACGCCAAACGGGCAGTGATGACTAGAACAGAAAACACTCTCTCAGGCGGGCGCTCTGTAAGCCAATTGACCAAAGATGTAGACACGCCAAAAAAGTATAATAACTAGGCCACTTTGATATTTTTGAAAAACAATTTAATATCATAATTTAGGGTTATGTAAGAATCATAGAACAAGGAACTCCTACAAATCACATCATAATGGAGTAGCTGAATCAAATTAGATTAACTGAATCGATTTAAGCGTTACCATAGCGAAAACATACATTTATTTCTACCCTTTTTTTTTATATCTGCTTAAAATTTATTTACCCGTGCCAAAATTTTATCTTTAACGGTTCTAGCGGTTTAAAAGTTAAATTAGCTAAGAATAAGTATAAAAGAAAATGAGGCATAACTGTTCCAAGAATATACAACAACAATGTCTTTTGAAATTTGAAAAATACCTTCTCATTGTAGAAGAAAAGGAATTTCCTTTTATATTTTCTTTTATTTAATACTACGTATTTTTCAACATCCTCATTTTGAAGCTGCTTTTAGAATATTATTTCAAAGAGCAAATAATAAATATAAAATTACCAAACGTTTTTAAAAAAAATTAGTGATTTACATAATGTAGAGTTAATAATAAAAATGAAGATGTGATTTTTTATTATTATTATATTTTTTTTTAAATTTTAAAAAATGCACAAATTTTTAAAAACCTATGTTATTCACCTCTCCGTTTTGTTTTATACCTCACAGTTACAAAGTCTTCTGTAATTAAAACAAAAAGAAAAAAAAATGATGACTATTTAGTTAGATATATTATAATCTTATTAACTATGTGATTTTATCATTATTATTATTATTATTGTTGTTATTATTTTTTTTAGAAGTGAGAATATTTATAATTTCTTACATGTAAAATTTAGAGTGCAATATAAAATACTTACTATCATGGTCAGCTTTATGAAGAGAATCATACATTCGCTTGTACCATTTCTGCTGATTATCCTCTCTTATTTCCTGAAATAAAAAAAACTTACTGTATTCCCAAGCAGAATGAAATAAAATAGGAAGCGGTATAAGCAAACTGCATTGCCAAAATGCATTAACATTATCAAAAAGAAATTGTCTGCATGCTCTTTTAAAATGAGGACACCGGACTATGTTGCCAAATATTTTGATAAATTTAAAAGGGAAAATACCTTGAAGAAAGTATAACCTATTACAAAATTTAGCCAGCTAAAGATGAAGGATAATAAAAAAACATCACTTCTTATGGTCAATAATACCAGGAAATAATATAGTGGACTACAATAAATAAATTTTCATGAAGTTACAAATTACTAAAAAAATAATTTAAATGGGTGAGGCGTAAGACGAGAAAATATAGTTAAGAATGCGGAGTGAAAGTAAGAGAAGTTCTCTTATCATTGCACCAAACATTTGAATTTTTTTACAATTTGAAATCTAAGATTTTCTAAATATCATATAGCTAAGTAGATTCAAATTTCCTCAAAACCTCTGGAACTATTGTTTTAGTCTAAAGCAGTTATTTTCAATTTCATTATATTCAAATCAATTATATTGTAACGCAGCCACTGGTGCCATCTAGGAGAGAAAGCAGGTACCTCAAGTTCTCCTAGTGGCCGCTAGGAAGCGCTGGTGGCGCTCTAGCTCTTTCTAGAACAATCTATAACCTTTTAGACCCTTCTTCACCGGTATAAATAGTGGGACCACAGAGAGTTTACAGAGATTCTTGTTACAAACGAAGTGTGCATTTGTGAAAAATGTATAAAAAGTGAACAAAGTGAACTTTTGTTGGTTTAAACTGTGAATTAATTATTATTAAGTATTGTATTTGTAATTTATTGCGTAAAACAATAAATTGTTGTTTTTCTTATTGAAGTTTTCTTGCAGTAGCTAGTTTAGAGGGAAAAACTAGTTACAATATTATAATAAAACACCATTACCAAATTGTAGCTGTTGGCCGTTAGATTTCATCTGCATGCAACTGTTGGTTTATCTGCCAGGCAGTTTCCACGATAAAAAACAAAACAATATTTTCGTTTTTTTTTCTTTTTTTATTCAAACCCGACGTTTCAGCAAACATTGTTTTTGTCATCTTCAGGGGCAGTTAAGACTGTTAAGTCTTCCTTGCCTTTTTTAATGTAATAAAAACATGTTTTAATATAATAAACATGCTAAACTAAAATAACAAATAACTTACAGATCTTAAAACAGTTGGAATTCCTTCTTTAGTAGTTGGACCAATTCCTTCAAATTTCCTAGGAGATAATTCTACAATTTTTTTTGTGCGTTCATCTTCAGTTGTGGTATATTCTTTTTTTATTGTATATACTTAAAAAAAAAATAATAATAAAATTAAAAACATAATCATATCAATAATTAAAACTTACACTTGAAATAAATAAAATAATCTCTTACATATTTCATCTTGGTTTACTCCTGTATTTTCTCTTGAAGACTCATTTTCTTCTAAATATTGAGCACCTTTTGGTATCTGTCCTTCTGTTTTGTATTAATACATTTTTTTTTAATTAAGTTTTAATTAATTAAAATATAACAAAAAATAATCTTGCAATTTTCTTACCTCGGGCCTTTTGCAATAGAGTTATAGTAGGATTTTGCGCTGGAGGAAGACGTAATTGAGAAGATAAGGTACTATTTTCACTAGCACTAGTCACTAATCTTGATGAACTTTCTACTGGAAGCTCTTTTGGCAATTCTGGATCCTCCTAATTGATAATTACAAATTTTAATACTTAATAACATTTCTTTTTTATTTATATTAAATGACGTTGTTTTTAATGTACAAACTTTAGGAGGTGAATATTCCTTCCTTTTAGTCGGTGGACTCTGAAAGTTGACAGTCCTATATTTTCTTTCAAGTGTTGGACTAGCACCAGCACTTTTTGGTGTCCAAACAACTGGCTGAGGTTCAGATTCTACATTAGCTGCTTCTGATTTTTCTTTTTTTGTTTCACCGGTAAAATCAAATTTTTTTCTTTCAGTTTCTGGTGTTTGTGCAGGTGACCACACTCCTAAATTGGAAATAAAATTCAATTAATCCAGTTCAATAAAACAAAAAAAGTAAAATTAAATAAAAGTCAGTAAAATTTTTCAATTTGCGTCAATTCTAGACAAAGCTTACCTGCATATTTAATGAAGTAAAGCAAATATTTTGGATTTTTTAACAACAAGCTATTTCATTACAATAAAAAATCTATATTTAAGCGCCAGAAAATAAAACACTCATAACAAGAAAAAATATCAATGCTCCAGAACGTGTTAGCATCACCATTACCAATCAGTGCAATTAAAATTAAAAAGAAGTGCAGGTGCATTGCCGAATTTCCAGCATCCTTATTCCAAATCCTTACCAATGATTAACCATTTTGCTAGATCAATCGTTCAGGATGTGTTTATTGAATTCCCTGGGGATCATCGAAAATTGTTTATATCTTCTATGCACCTTTGTATACTCGTACACAAAGAGATCTCAATATATATTACTTTCTAAAATGATCAGATTCAACTTCACATAATTCTGGTAGAATCACAGTTCTCTTTTTATATTATTCTTACGACAATCTTGCCAGCAGACTGAAATGCTGGTGTCTAAGTTTTGTTCAGGATCCAAATGTCCAGATCCAATTAAAGATAGTTCTGTTACAGAAAATATGGTATCTAGAACTCTTAAAGGCTTACATAAGAATGGTAAGCAGGAAAATTGCATATGGAACTCAAAAAATTGATGTGTATATATATTATAATCACACTCTAACTTAAGTGAAGATACGCGTTAGAACTAAGGGTTGCCAAAGCTACAAAAACACGAAATATTCAGGCATTCCAATCTAAGTTAATGAAGATAGATAGTTGATGCTTACGGCACAACCATATCAATGTCCCAATGTATCAACTTGCCAGGGCAAAATATCATATAATATCAAAATATCGTATTGTTCTCTCTACTATAAGCTCTAACCCCTTGTACAATCTCTCATCTCCCCAAGAGACTTATTAATAAACAGCATCGTCAATGGTCCCAAGATTTCCTTCGGAACTAATCGTGCTGGCGTCTTTTTCCTTACCCCTCCCAGAATTTTCTTCTTTCCTCCGCTCCTCAAATACTATATTTTATTTTTTCTCACACCTGACTTAAGGCACTTTATATATATATCTTATACTGACTGCAAATGTCTAAAAAGAAGAAAAAAGTAACTTTTTCTCTTCTACCTTTTATTTCTTTTCCACACAAACATGCCCACAAATAAAAATACATTACTAGACTATGAGACAAACTTAGGGACCAAATGCTATTTCCGTCGAAAACTTTTAACGAACTTCAGAGACAAATTAATAATTCGCGTATATTCATTTTATTGCCTTAAAGAGAAGTTGGCTAACCATTTCTTCAGGGATCTTTGCGATGCTAAGGTATCCTAGCCCTAACAACACGAACAATATTTACATTAAAATCTCCAACAGTCAAAGAATACATATAGAACCTGTAGAAGAGGTTGGATGTGTGCAACCACTGGGTTTAACGAACCCACAGGAATACTCTTTTGTGAACTTTGCACATTGTACACTTCACAGACGAGTACATGCTGTTCAAACATCTGAAGGAGCCACATCGATTATTTCTGGGCGCAGTTGGATATAGTTTAATAGTCAATCCCTATACAAATAAAGTATATCAATTATCTAAATATCAATAAACTTTTATCACTTTTTACTGCAATATTTATTTTCGCTTATTCCTGTGTTCCCCGTCTGGAGCCGAGGTTGAATCGTCAAAATGATATTCCTTGTCAACCGTCAACGCTACTAACAGAATTCAACAGGGACTAATATGGCTGCGGATTAATATAATGGAGTTGTTGAGAAGAGAAATTAGGTTTGATTAAATGAACGAGATATGAAGACACTAATATAATGTAGCTAAGTTTACACTAACTGCACTGGACTTTATAATGAAAATGATAGAATGAATGGTGTGAGTAAAGAAGTGATATGACATGGTGCGATGT
The DNA here is from genome assembly GCA_011037195.1 of Triatoma infestans. NCBI lineage: Eukaryota > Metazoa > Arthropoda > Insecta > Hemiptera > Reduviidae > Triatoma > Triatoma infestans. The sequence continues at coordinate 173,752 of JAAEAF010000941.1, forward strand.
ACAGTTGTATGGTTGTATCTGATAGATTCTTTAGATAGATTCCCACTGGCTTATATACACAGGAAGTCAGAGAGTAGTCTCTGTTAGCCAGAGAGGGCCTCTCTTCTTTCTGCTGTATCTTTGCGGTACTATTACAGTAATAAGGCATGGTAAAGGACTTCAAATCTTGGAACTTGGTATGTGAGAAGTTTGATAAGTGCGGGTGAGAACAAGAATTAAAAAAATAAATGGTAGCATTCAAGGAATAAAATGACGACGAATGGTTTTTGGACAACTTTTATAAAACTGCGGGATTGTTAGCAATAGAATTGAACCTTACTGTAATTAAATATGAGGCGAGATGTTAAAAATTTGTTACCTTAGACTGAGAGGAATATTCTTCATTATCTCTTTAATGGGATTTCAGATTCCGATGGAAGAGGCTAGTGAAGAAGATAAAGTCTAATTTATGAGGAACTTGGAAGAGTGATTGATGCATTTCCCGACCACGACACCAAAATAATACTAGGAGATATGAATCCAATCCCAAGATTGGGAAGAGAGAGATCATTCGTAGGCTGTAATATAGTAACCATATCTATATTTTAACGTACCTACTAAGAAGAAGGGTATACGAGTGGTATGAAAACCGAGCGAAGAACTGTGTTGTGATATAAAACGGTAGCATTGTTGAGTTAGAACTCTCCCTTGTTTTAACGACCGATTAGCCGGTTTGATTTGCTTGTACAGATTTCTTTGACCTGTTCAAGGCTGAGTGAAGACAGCTGATTATTTCTTGGATGTGGTTGCTTGTTGTAATTTTTTGAAAGTCATGTGTAGACTTCTGGATTTGTAAGCTCTTGAATGCTTGTTTGCAGACTGTGCGTTTCTTTCTTGAGAATGATTTCAGACTACTTCAAAGTTATTTGTAAACCACATGTTTAGTTGATTTTAGGTAACTTAAATTTTGAAATTGTAGAACAATTATACAATCTTTTATAGCTCGTGGTGGCAACTTGATACTTAAAAGTTCGTCCACCCATAAAGGTGGGCGTAATAGAGGAGTAATGCGCGTTGAAGTTGCTGAGCCATGAGAGATCAGCTGCGCTGAAGCGGCTGGCACCAGCAACATGAAGCTGTTTGTTTACTACTTTCTCAGGCGGTCATTAGGTGTCATAGGCGAGGGCGGTAGCATATACTCTAGCATAAACATTTTTCAATTTAGCAATTATACACGAGTCCTCACGCGTTGGTCTAGTGGCTAGCGTACTACCTTTTGGTGCGAGAATTCAGGGTTTGATTCCCGTGAGGGCAAAATCGGTGTTGACCCAGTATCGTGAAAAAAAAGTGGGATGCTACAGTTGGTAGCGCCCTAGGTAGCGAAGGCCGGAACTAAACGGCGGGCTTACCACACGTTCCCCATACAAATCGCCTTCTGGCAAACCTAGGGCCCTTCATGGGGCTGTTGTGCTATAGTTTTTTTTTTTTTAGTTATACGCGAGATTTGAACTTGGGTCTTGCTCATATCTATCCATGCTCATAACTACCCTATTAAACCTTTAATGGCTTGAAATATACTGATTCAAAATAACTCTAAGGGAAATATTATTTACTCTATCTAAAAACCACAAAATTGTTATATCTATTTATTTAGATCTACAATACAAATTTGAAATGGAAAATCTTTCAAAGCTACAGGTAGTGAGAGACAGAGGTGTCCTACAGTCTGTAAATGTGGGCATAATGCCATAATAATCAAAGACGAGAAAACACTTGCCAACACTAAAGCAAAAAAGATATGATAAACCATATTGTATTTTCATATATTATTTAATAAAAATATTAAATTTTCATTTTATTATACATGAACATAAATGTTGATTTTTTTTTTTATTTTTTTTTTAAACATATGAAAGAATCAAGAATAAAAATTTTGCTTTTTACAATTACAATTGACAATGTTTTTTGTCAAACAATTACAAGTTTTTTTTTTTTACTAATATTCAGTTGGCCTTGACATTTATAAATATAATGGAGTTGAGACTTATATTTTAGGTTTTTAAGAGATAAAGGACCTAAATATGACTATATTTGATTATTTGATGGCAAACACCTTTTAACAGTCCACAGCAAAACTTGTAATGGGACTTTAAAGTTAAGCCTGCTTCAAAGATTCCCCACAATCACTTAAAAAAAGAAAATCGCAAAAAAATAAAACCTATTCAGTAATGACGCATATCCGGTCAACTGATTTGCTTCAAACTTGCAATTTCGGTTACACATTTAGTGTTTATTATTATTATTGTTAGAATCATGCCACAGAACTTAAAAACGGAGCTGTTTTCTTAGAAAATTGCAAAACATCGAAAAGTCTATTCAGTAAAGTGACTGATTTAATCGGTTGACTAATTTACAGCAAAACCTTATTTTGGAACCTCCTGGTTGCGCCTAAATGAAATATTTAGTTGGAACTTTGCTAGCCAATGATAAACTGTCTCTTTCGGTTGAAAAAAACACGATGTTCATTCTTTTCAGAGAGAATCGAAATTAAGCACGGGAATGTTTAAACAATTCGTCTTTCTCAGAATTTAAGGAAATACATAGCTCAATGAAATAAACAAATACAGAATTAAAACAAGTAAAGAAGTATATAATAATAATAATAAAGTCAGAATTACATTACTAAAAATGAGGGTGATTAAAAAGTTTTAGAAAAAAAAAGTAATAAAAAAAATAAGGCAATTTTATTTAAATAAATACGCGAGGAGGGAGGAAGAGTGAGACTAAATATAGCAGGGTTGTAGGCATAGTGGTGTTCTAATTGGTGACGTCATGATGAGTTTATATGCCAACAAATTTGGAATAATGCCAACATTTGTGATTACTATATTTACAGATTAAAGATAACAATGAAAACAATTTTTTTTTTTTTTTCTAATTGATTGACATTAAATCAAATTAAATTAATAATTTCAGATATTTATGAGCTTTACCGAAATTATTATAAGCCAATTATATACTCGTACAGGAAGCAATGCATTTAATTACTTCTAGTTTTTAATCACTTCGATTAAAAGATTGTCTGAGATATCATAAAAAAAGCTTCCCAGAGATTTAATATATAGAGAAAAAAGAAACAGTAGTTGTAAAAACCCAAAAAAACAGAAATGCAAATGCAATTAACTTCAAGGAAATTAGTATTAAATGGTTTTGTAAAGATATGTGAACAAATACTTAGATATGGGATCAATATTTATACAATCAGGTGGTTACATTCTCAGTAATGAAAAAAATTGTGATATATGGAAATCTATTTATCATTAAGAAATAGGAAAATACCAGTAGGATTCATAGCAGAAACATCTACAATGGACATTTCTACTATAAGGAACATAAGGGGGAAATGTTATGGATATAGCACCTTTGTACATTAATTCAAAGCCATTAAAGTAAGCTTATGTGACCAAGATTAGACTGGAGAGAATTCCAATGAAGGATGTTCATTGGCGTTTTTCAAAGAAGCTAATTAGGTTGATCTATGTAATTGTTGTAGTTGTTGTGGTCTCTGTATCTCTCATGATCTATATAACCTTGGAGAAACTGGAAAATTATGTGAAAATTAAGAAAAGCAGTCCCCAGAAAAAAATACCTACTTCAAAAAGCTTGAGGCGAAGAGATCCCCGCTATTATTTAACGTAGTAACAGTAAAAGCTATTAGATCAATAGGACGGGGGTAAAATCTTTAAAGAAGAACATCTGGCTTACGCTGACCGATTCAGCTCGAACGTTGTTGCCACTATTAGCGGTATTGAATTTCCTAAGGAAGAAATCCAAAATGGACTACACAATATGAACTTCAACTGGAATAAATGACACACAAAACCAAGTAATAATGTAAGCAGGAAGATGAATAATTATTTCAAAATTTTGAAATAGTTTAATTTTTAAATATCTAGGAGCTTTTATCACACACACAAAAATAAAGTATCAGCGGATTAAAGGTTCGAATGGCAGCTGAATCTGCAGAAAACTCTGCGTTTTAGAATCTATCAGGGAAGCCAAGATGACAAAACTATGCTAAGAACGATCGTCACATATAGTATTGAAACCAGACGTTGGCAAAGTAAAGGTCTTCATGGTGTCTGGGAGAGGAAATTCGACAGGAAATTATTTTAAGACTTGACAGAGGGTAATGCGAATAGAGACCGTGATCTTTCAGGAGACTTATCATGTGGACCAGCTACGTGTGGATAAGCATAGGAGATTGAGATAGTTTGGGTCATTTAGAGAGGGTGGAAGAGAGAAGAATTCGCAAGAGGTATTCAATAGCTATTCTGAAAGCATGAGGACAATTAAAGCACTGGATGATTCAGGAGTAGCTCGCATTTGACTCCAAACTGGACGGAAGTTCATCCACATGAATCACTTTTGGCGGTCGAACAGATTACACAAAGCAGAATCAATAGAGCTTAGAAATACTAAGGCTCAATGTTCAATATTGGTTAACCAATTTAGACTAGTTTGCATTAATCTAGCCAAACTAGTTCCTGCTCCTAAAAATAATCATTAAATGGTTCAAGCCTATTTTAAAATCTTGAAAGATAAGCGACAGTAGTTCATCCAAAACTCACATCTGGCAGTTAAACTTGGATAATACAGAGCAGAACCAATACAAATTTGAAGTTCTAAGACAAAGCTTTCAATGCTGGTCAATTCTTTGACCAAATTAGTAGAACTGGCGTAAACTTGGCCAAACTAGGGCCTCCTCCTCTTCCTCCTCCTAATAATAATAATGATAATAATAATCAATAATCGATTCAAGTTCATTTTGAAATCTTCAAAAATCAACATACCATAAACCTTTATTCTCCAATAATCCGCCACCGTTTAATAGATAATCATATACTTCTATGTTTTCTAATAATGGAAAACTTAGAGAAGAACTCATCAATCTACAAGTCATTTACATTAACTTCTATGAGAAGCATATTCAAGGACCAAAGACTAGGGGAAATGAGTAGAAAAATGAAGAGGGAATGTGTAAAAATGTAAATACATTGTGACTTAGATATCGTGTCCCTCATGTGTCTTCGCTTTAGATTGTTATGGCATCTGTTAAACTATTACTGTCGTGTTATTGAGCTAGAATTAGCATGTGGATCACGCTAAATGAATCAACTGCATAACCAATTCTTCTGCAAGGCCATGTGAGAAGTATGGGTATTGGATATCAAATCAAAGGTTCGTTTAATCAGGTTGGAACCCGACCAGAAAGGCCAAAATCCCCACAATAAATAGCTAATATTCTATTCTATTTACTAAAGAACCGTAACTAATTTATAAAATAGGTTGTAATGCGAATAAAATACGTATAGCAGAAAGACGTCTAGTAAAGGATCAATGAATCGTTAAGATTCATTCTAATTAAACCTTAATAATATAATAAAACCCTAATAACTAGAATCACAAAAATTTATAACTACATAAAATCCACTGAAGAGATTTGTTTTAATATATCATTTGCAACATAATAATATCCAATTGTAACCATTTTCATGCATATCTCTAAATAACATTAGAAGAGATTAAGAACTGAATGAATAAACAGGATGTTAAAAGTCAGTTAGACAAGATGAGTCATCCTCTATTTCTTAAAGTTTGTGCCAAAATGTATAAATTACAAGAGCAAACAAGAATTGATGGATTTATAAAAAAAAAAAAAAAAAGATATTTTATGAATGACAAGATTATTTTTTTTTTTGAATTTTTACTTTCTAATTGATTAATTTTTTAATTTTAAAATAAATTCTACAATCGATTATTTTAAATTGATACATTTTAAAATTTTACATTATTGAAAATTTAATAATTTAAATATAGTTAACTACAAAACATTTGCCAAGAAAATAAATATCCTCAAAATTAAAAAAAAAAATTATTCTAAAACTTTCTGATGGTCTGCCAATGTAAATGAACTGAAGAAATAGGCCATAGAGCTAATAGAGAAATGTTACCTTAAATAAATAGCAAATTAAAATAAAATAAAAAAATTAATTCATTATTACCATTTACAAACTTTAATAAAAACTTATTTGTTATTATTAATCTTTTGTTAAGGACCTTTAATCTAAAAATGACCTGATTTGTTATTAGAGATGCTAAACACAAGATTCCAGAATTAGAAATCACCTAGTTAAATTACTATCGACCTAATCAGTTCCAGTTTGGTTAGTGTGTGGGTGCTAGATGGGAAGTTGTAAATATGATTAAATTTTTGTTTACTTTTTAATTTATTTTTACATATTAATAATATATCATAATTAATTAAATGATTGCCAAATTCTTTTTTTTACATTAAATGAGCCAAACACTATAAAAAAAAAATTAAAAAAAAAAAAACATTGTTAATTTGTTTTTACACAGCTGTTTTTGTTAAGGTTATATAACAAGCAACTGATTATTTTACTTTATCATATCAGGTACCTGATCTTTGAGTGTTGGCTTTAAATTTTGGAGCGAAAGTAGGTGAATCGAGTACTGGCATTTTTTTTATTTTATTTTATAACCACTTATTTAATTTACCTTTTTTTTAAAAAAAACAAAAATTTATTATAAACAATTTATGCTTGAATTTTTTTATTTATTCTGAAATCAACAGAAAACATAGGGGACACGTTCAAATCATGTTTTCATGTTATCAATTAAAATGACTAGAATATAGTTTTAATTAAAAACTTTTATAAGCACATAACACCTCTTTTTTTTTAAAAAAAAAAAAGTACTGAAGCACTATAAAAAAAAAAAACTATTTTTTAAAATAAATAAATAAATAAATATTAGTTTAAAATTAAAAGTTTATATATATATGCATGTGTGATGTTAGCTAGCCTGGGTTTGGCAGGCAACTGAAGCAAACTGAGCTTTTTATAGAAATACGGAGAGAATCTGGCATCAAGTTCTGCAGTAACATGAACCTCCTTAGATATACAAAACTTGTGGTTTTCACAAAAAAAAAAAAAAAAAAAAAAAAAAAAGCAAATAAAAAATGAATTAAAGACAATTACGGATTAACGCCATCTTATAAAGAGAAAAACGCCATCTATTCGAAACGGTCAAAACCTTCAACTATATATATATATTTTTTTTTTATCTTTATTAATCGTCAAATAGCCAACAATAAAATGTTACAACATAAAATTACAACACATGACTCATTAAACAAAGTTAAGGAATGTAAATAAATTTTTCATGTACAATTTAAAAATAAAGATTAGTAAATTTTTTCTACATCAAAACTTAGAAATGATGTGAAATTGAATTATATCAATAATCAGAGAAAATTTGTAAAATTAATCATCATCCAAGTTTTCATAAAAATTCTGAATTATTTTCTGAGACATTAGTTTTATTGAAAACCTAGAAAATATAGTCCGGAAAAGAACTGTTTATATAAAACAATGATATGAAGCAATATCTGTTTGCCAGTTGTTAAATACCTAATTCATATAGACGGTTCGGACTGCCTCTCTTTTAAGCAGGCTTCTTTTGAGTCCACACGGAACCAAAACTATACGCTCATCTTTGGCATGAACGAACGCAGTTAGACCCCTTTGCAGCTTTAAACGATATTGACTGAGTAACGATTGTGAGTAAAGGTGAGGATCTATATTTAGTGGTGATTCCTAGTTGCGAGATGCTAAATATAGCCACCCAGTACATGTATGACGACATCAGATGGCCGATAATCTGACAAGTAAATATTGTAGCAATCTCCTTCATGGAGCCAAAATTTTTTTGCAGGATAAGCGGCTAGTCTTTCCAAGAACAACTCAAAAATGAGTAAGTAGTAAAGTAAGCATCGCTCTGGAGAACCCTTAGAGGACTAAGGTAGCCTAAGACTCTTCGAAGAGATGTGAGGCGTGAATCAATTTGGGCGTGAATGAATCTGGTTCATTGTAGTCTTAGGGAGTACCTGAAGAAGCTGGGTCTAGAACGAAATATTGTCTGCAGATTCTGTGGAAGATGGAGGGAACTGTAATACATCACCAGGCAGACTGCGACTCTATCATCCGGAGAAGTTTTAGAAATTAGAAGAGGAGATATTCTCCCAGATGAAATTCTCAGAAAAATAGATCTGGGAAGCGCCAGTAGAGGAAATGAATAAAGTAATATATATCACGGCAAAAATATATCGCTATTTGGTTCATGAACTTTGTGACCAAAATTTAGTTTTAATATTTTGGCTTATTTTTAGTTTCTTAACTTACAACACATGCCATATGTTGTATTGCATGCATTAAGCATGAATTGCATTCATTAAGAAAAAAAATGCAAATTTCAAAGACAATGTAAGTTCTTTTGACATATTAATAAAAGTTTTATATGATATTTGAAAACATTTTCTTCACGTGGACTTCAACTATTCAGTTTAAAAAGTTAAAATGAAATAAGAAGGTTATAATCCTAACCTTTCAAAATGTAGAGTAAATGCTCATAAATGTAAATGAGCACTTACTCAAGGTCCTTGATTTGTTTTTATTACTAATTATAATATTTACCTAAACAAGAGTACGTAGGAAAATTTATTCATTTTAAATTCAAATCGCTCCATATTACTATGCTAACTTACCAAGATATCCGAAAATAGATGAAAACCCCGCGAAACTACACAGTCTTTAGAGAAACAGGCATCTCAGATTTTTACATATTTTTAATTTAGAATAATTAATAAAATGAGTGTCAAACTCTTTGTTACATTAAATGAGCCAAGCACTATAAAAAATAAAAATAAAAAACAGTTAATTTGTTTTTACACAGCTGTTTTTGTTAAGATTATACAAGCAACTGATTATTTTACTTTATCATATCAGGTACCTGATCTTTGAGTGTTGGCTTTAAATTTTGGAGCGAAAGTAGGTGAATCGAGTACTGGCATTTTTTATTTTATAAGCACTATTTAATTGACTTTTTTTTTTTAAACAAAAATTTATTATATTCAATTTATGCTTGAATTTTTTTTTTTTTTAATTCTGAAATCAACAGAAACCATAGAGGGGACACGTTCAAATCATGTTTTCATGTTATCAATAAAAATGATATATGTAAAATCAGATATCTTCGTCGAATTGAGGATAAAATTAAAAAAAAAAAGTGTGAGAAATGTCACGATTCTATTTTAGGCTATTTGCTTTGATATTAGGCTATTTGCACCTTGAATTATCACAAAAGTTCACAGAATCATTTTGGACTATATAACGTGGTTAGACCATTCTCTCCTTATGAAACAAGCTTGAACGCTTGAAACTCAACACTGATGTAAGACAAAAAAAACATTAACTATCACAAAAAAAAAAAAGCAATTGGAAATCGACCCTAAAATAATTTTACTAGCAACTATTTAACTTTTTTTTTTTAATTTCCCAACATTATGGCTGTTCGATGTCTTGATGTCAGTCCTCCTTTAAGATATTTCGTTCATATGCCAGCGGACAAATTTTATTACAGTTCAATACGCAGTTGAAATCTATAGTAAAAATAGGCAGCTGTCCTATTCTTATGAGCAAAGGATCATCAATATTAATCAAAATAATTTTCAGGTCCATTCTTATTTTTGCACAGCACACATGTTCAAGCGAATATTTTGCTAACATATCTAAAGTTATTTAATTATTATTAAACAACAGGCCACAATCAATAAATATTCTACTCTACAAAACTGATTAAAATAAAAATACAAGTATCTCCAGACTTTGGGCTCGGTCGTAGATCAGGGTTGGTAAAAATCTTCCTCCGGTGATATTCGTAAGCCGTACTTTGATTTGTATAAATGAAAAAAATCTTAAAATTAAGCGCTATATAAACTAAAAATATTCTTAATTTATTACTTAAAAACAAAATCTGTAAATTGGTTTTTGGTCTTAAGTTAGATAAGTCGGGAGTTACCTGTAATGATAGTAATAATAATAATAAATAAATAAATTTTTAAAAAAAGAAGCATACCTCTTAAAGTTAAAAAGCCCTTTCTTTCAGGACTAAGTGATTGATCAATCTCAAACAAAAGCCCCTCTTTACCAATGATATCTACAAAGTGCAGTCAAGCAATGTAAAGCTGATTATAGCACAAGATTTTTTTTTGTTTTTTGCTTAAAAAGAAAATAAAATTAAAAAAAAAAAGCTTTGATTAGGCAAAACAACATGCAGTGTAAACAAAAAAAAACAAAAACAAAATTAAGCCAAACTAACAAGCATAAAACTATACGAAAATACCTACAGATTTTTTAAAAAGGTTTTTTAAAAAGTAATGGTGCTTCCCAAGAGAATTAAAATAACAAAACTAAACTACGCAACCATATTTAATGTGAAATATTGTCTAATGCTTAAAAAAAAGTAATTAAAATCTTCATAAAACAAAAGGGTGCTTGCTTACAGCAAAGAATCTAAATTAAACAACTAATTTTTCTACAAGGACAGTGGTTCTCAAAGTTATTTGTAATACAGATACTCATCAGATCCCAAATGTGGATCGTCTATAGATGTCTACTTGCAAAAATGAATGGAATAATGATAAGGTAGATAATCAAATAAACAAAACTGATTTTCATGAAAATGTTCTATAGTTTTTGGGGCTACATCACAGCAACATTTATTGCTGAGTGGTCATTTTTTTTTTTTTTTGTAATAATAAGTTTGAATTCGAAATTGGCTACATAGAGGTAAAAAGATAACCTCCCCCCGCCAAAAAGAAGATCAAATAATAATTAATTCAAACACATGATTTTTGACAATAATATTCGATTGTCTCCGTAAACGTTCGGCATTCATTCGTAATTGAAATGTACCATTCATCCCCACTCTGTAAAATAAAAATGTCGTTATGTTAAATTACGTTACATTCAGATTACTACCCTTCCATAAAACATTTTCAATGTTAAAAATTCAAGTAAAATGAGTAATGTTTCTGTTATACAACAAGGTAACTATTAAATGGTGTTAGATAACAGACAGAAATATAGAGAATATTAAATTTTATTTCAAATAAAGAATATCTTAAAATTCTTAAAAAAAAAATAAGGTATAAAAAATAAAAAGTGCACACGTCTTTTTCTTCTTGCATACTCACAATTATTCTAAATGACAAATTTTCTTCAATCGGGAGGAGGGGAATTAGGATTAAGCTGTCTTGCATATTATATAGATGGTGGGATTATAACATTGGAAGTGGCAATCACATAGATGTGTCTCCGCCTTCGTGAGCGCTTTTAAATAAATTTTCTAAATTTAAAGCGCACATTTTAAAAAAATAAAAAGCGCACACGTCTTTTTCTTCTTGCATACTCACAATTATTCTAAATGACAAATTTTCTTCAATCGGGAGGAGGGGAATTAGGATTAAGCTGTCTTGCATATTATATAGATGGTGGGATTATAACATTGGAAGTGGCAATCACATAGATGTGTCTCCGCCTTCGTGAGCGCTTTTAAATAAATTTTCTCGCCAAATATTTCAAATAAAAGTGATAGTTCTAAATATGAATACGGAAATACTAATTTAAAAGAAAATATTATAGGTATTTTAGAAAAACTTGGGAGAGGGGATTGTAAAATGAATTTACGGGTATCGGTTATTATCTTAATCCTTCTTGTCGGTCCTCCAATGCTGCTATGTTAACAGAATACCATATTGCAACTTACTATGTTAATCACTTTTTCTTACTGCTACAAGAGATTTATATTTTGAGATAAAATGAGCAATAACAAATGTCTTAATAATTAATCTGTGTTGGGTATGTTAAAATACCTAAAAAATTTGAAAAACCATAGGAAAATCAATTTTGTTATACCGATTAGTCACCTTAGGATACCACCACAAGAGATTGTGTTGTCAAAATCCGTCAAACCGAAATGATACTTTACTTTTTTTTTGCGATTTTGTCGAAAACGGCTCCAGTCAATTTCTTCAAACATCGTATACTACCTACAATTAGGCCTATCAATTTTTTTTTTTAAACATTTTTCTGGGAAAATTGTTTTAGGAGTTCTGGAAGTGTATGACCATGCTTTCCTTTAGAGACCTATTTCGAAATACCAGCCCCATTGAAACATAATTACTTATATATAATAATTCGGAATACAAATAAATTTTATTTTTATGAAATATGATGAGAATAGAGGTTAAGCGAAAGGATTGACTGAATTTTTCCGTTTTTAGCAATTACCTTGAAAGTGACTTCAAAAATTTGACTTTAGTTACTAGACACATATATATAAATCTATTATTTGTATTTAAAACTTTTTCCAATAAATAGATTTTAGGGATCTTGGGTGAATATATCTTTAACATCGTATTACTGAAATAATACAGCTCCATCAATGGAGGGTGTTGAAGGTACTAAACAGAGGGACGGGATTAGCTCAGTGGCTCATACATTTACTCTTCTTAGAAGCCTCTGAAGCACACCCGGTTATAGGCAGTGTTGTCTGAGAGAACACTACCCGGAGACCGGCAGTGCAAGAGAAGGCTCCAATGACATAATAGGTCTTTCGAATAGCAGAGCTCTACAATTCTCATTTAAATAAGAAAAAGTAAAAAAGAGTCTAAACTTTAATAAAAGTTCTGACTTCTAAGAAAATTTCTCAGTGGAGTTTTCAGAATTGACCTTTAATTTTTAAATTTCTTTTTTGTTTCTTAATTAAAGTTTGATGATTTATGTACTTCTTTAAACATACCATTTTGAACTCAAGGGAACTCTATATGCATTCGAAAACTGACACGATTCAATACTTACATTTAAGCTATAAAAATAAGATGAAAATAAAAAAGAAATGGAGTGTCTTTTTTTATATGTTTTCGAACCTTAATGAAAGTATAGAACTGTTGAAATTAAGACTCAGTGTTAAATTGCCTTTAAGCTTTAAACATTCGTCATCATTTTTTCAAATAGTGTCACAATGACAGTCAACTGATATTATTACCTTTTTTTTTTTTCATATTCTCAGAATAAACCTTGAGAACCATTGTACCAGAAATGTTATCCATTCTTAGTTAGCCTGATATTTAGATTTTATACTAATTTAATCCAACGAGATTAATCAAAAAGTGACAACAAGAAGTTAAATAAATTTAAAAAAGTGTGTTGTGTATTATTAAACAAACAAAATAATGGAATATTCAATATTATAACCTACAAATTTCGGAATATTTTTCAATAAAGTAATAACATAAAAAGAATAGTGATAAATATAGAAAATGTTGTTTATTTTAAGTGTTTTCTGCTGAAGATGATGATATCATATTGATATATTTGAATTTAATAATTATAAATATAATTATTACAATTTTGAGTTTGTTTTTTTTTTTAAGCATAAAGCATTTTATTTTCAAAAATTTAAAATCATATTTTTAAAAATCTTAACATGCCTAAATATTTTTTATTTTTTTAATAGACAAATTTGAGACCACAATTCTGAAACGGAACAACTGTGTTAATATTACATAAATTACTAAAACGCACACAAAGTAGTTATTATAAAGACACTCAAGTTTAATAAATAAATAATTACATATAACAAACTCACCGCCACACTCTTCTGTAATTTCCATTAATTCTTGAAGATGTTTTGGTAAATCTTCTTTAGATCTTTTTACAGAAATCTTCTTTGGTACACCATCATTTTCCTTATCATCATCATCAATACTTATACCTAATTTATTCATTCTTTCCTTAACTTTAACCATAAATTCACTTTCAATCTGACCTACTTCAGCCATTGTTGTTACTAATGTAGTATTTGACGTTGGTGGAGAAATTCTAATTATTTTCATCTGTCTTCTTTCAGCTAATGCTGCCAATTTATCCATATATTCATCGTACATTTTCTTACGAAATAGGTCACCAGTTTGTGGCAAAGATTTTGGTCTAATCTTTTCCTGTTTACCATTTATTTTATCAATGTCCAATTCAGCTTCCTTTAATTCAGTTCTTTTAATTACAGTTATATCACTAGTTTTATCAGATATAATACTTGTATTATCAGATGACCTGGTTACTTTTTTATGATGTTCTGTTTGAACTTTATCAAAAGCTCTATCTTTTGGTACAAGGATCCACTGAGGAAAAGATACATCTGCAGACTTCTTACTAATTGAACTTTCTGGCTCTAAATTTTGGATAAGTTCCAATAAACGTGATGTGCCAACTTCTTTATCTTTACAAACATCACCTTTATCATTCGTTTTATTTTCTATATCTTTTCTAGGTGTAACATTATAAACTAATACTAGTTCTTCTCTATCACTACTTGAATTGTTACTTGTTTGTTGTGCTTCATTATTAATTTGTGCAATAGTTTCTGGTATTTTAATTTTTTGATTTTCTGAACTATATTTACATTGTGATTTCATTTTTTCTTGTCGACTTTCATGATATTTTTTTAATGCAGTAAATTGATCATTTATTTCTTCTTCTGTTTCTTTTTGATCCTTTTCATTTGGTTTCTTTGGTACTGGTGATTTTTCATGATATCCTCTTCGTTCTATAAATTTTTGATGTAAATCTAATAAATCACATGTTGTTTGATTTGTGGAAGATATCTGATTCAACTGAGAAGGTGGGAAACATACCATTAATTGTGGATTTGATTTAAGTTGTACACCTATCCAAGGATCTGGATTTATTTTCTTAGGTTCAGCAGTAGTAGTTTTTGCAGTACTATTTTCTATTGGTTCAACAACAGAAGGAAAATCTTGACTTATACTAACTTCATTTTCAGTGTCCTCATGTAATAATTTAAGTTCTTTCTCAGATATTGGATGTCTTGATAATGTTGAACATTCAGAACCTTCAGGAATATATCCAGAATATTGTTCTAAATCTGAGTAATCAATTCCTAATTGTTTCAGTGTTTCTAAACCATTTGGTAAACTTAAAATTATATTTGAACATAGTTCTTTTAAAGATAATACACGTGCAAGATAGTAATGCCTTGTTGTACTCTGCGAACTGAAACTTTCAGAACTACAACTAAACATATTACCAACATCTTCTATTTCATTTTCTTTGGTCATTTCAACATCATTTTTACTAAATGGAAATGAAAATCTTCTATCGGGCAAAGAATTATTTCTAAACACTATATCCTCCGGTTTTTCACTAACTAATGATTTCTGTGGTTGCAAATTATTAGAATCTTTATCATTTACATTGTTGTTTGTCATATCTTTTACAGTCTGGCTTATATCAGAAATATTTTTAATTGACATATCTTTTGCTTCATTATTTATACTATCATCAATTCTGTTTATATCATTTGACACTTGTTCATTGTCTAATGTTTGACTTTTTATGCTGGAAAAAGAGGAATTTGCACTCTTTGTAGATAATGGTTCCGAATCACTACTATCAATATAAACAATTTCTATATCATTGTTAGTAAGTGATTTATTACTTGGCAATGTGTCAATTTTTATTTCATTTGAAACAGTTTTATTTTTAATGATAATTGGTTCTGTAACATATTTTGAATTGTAATAGCTAGAAACAACATTTTTTACAATTGCTACACTTGGTATGGGCTTTTCATAAGGTGGTATTGGCTTTCTTGGAGGTTTACTGATTAGTGCAGTTGTTTTCATGATTGATACTGGAGGCGCTACTGTAGTTTTACTGTTGGTTAACACCTTTGTTACCTTCTTTTTAGGTTCTTCTTTTTTCTCCAGAGACTGGGAAGTTTTTTCTGTATTAACTTTTTTATCATATTTTGACAGTTTTCCATCATCAGTTAAAATATCAGTGTCTGAATGTGAATCTGAGACAATCAAAACATCTGAAACTTCTTCAAGGCTTTTACCATTACGCCATGATGTATCAATACCTCCATGAGAGTTTTCCAAATTATCTCGTACTGTATTATTGTTATTACGTTTTGCAGCATCATTATTTGGTTTATCAGCATCACTCAAATCGCTAGCCTCTTCAGATATAACATCCAAATGTCTTTTAGGCATGTAATAATATATTTGTTGATCTAATGTATGAGTGGGATATATAATATTTACTTCTTCGGTATGTACATCTTCTGGCGTATTTAAATTTAAGGTTTGTAAAAATGTTCTTAACTGTTTTTCTTCAGCATTTGTTATTAATGGCGTGTGAAGATCTTGAACACTTAATTCGTATAAATCATCTTCTTCAATTGGTTGTAATGATACTGTAAATTCTGAAATGTTATTTGGTGGTAGGAATTTCACGGATTCTTCACAAACATCATCTGGATGATGTAATGTAACATTTGTTTGTAGTTTTTTATCCAGCCATTCTTCTTCTGATGTTATTATAACTTCAACTTTTTCATGTTTTTTTGTGGAAAGTTTCTGTTGCTTTGGTGTGGTTATATCTTCTGAAAAACAACTTTCATTTGGTTGAATGCCATGTAATTCTGTTATTTCATCAACTACCTCCTTATGTACGGTAATTTCTTCTTCAGATTGATTAATAGTGGCATTGTGAATATTATGCTTTAATATAGTAACCGTGGCTGATTTCGGTTCATCAACTGGTATAATTACTGGTAAAGGTGAACTAGGTCTACTTCCGCTACTATTTGATATATTTGACATTGAAAAAGTTTGTTGTGAATTTCTAGGTGGTGTTACAGATTTATTAAAATATACATTTTTATGTATATTATTATTATTAAATTGTTCGCTCTCTAATGTATCACCTTTATTATTCAAATCCAGATAATTATCATAAAGTATTGCAGATGATGTATCACTATTTGTTTCAGATTGTATAGACGATGGACCACCAGAATTTCTACGAACTTTTTCACAGTTATCGTCTAAATTTGGATTCATATTTATAACATGTCCTTTGGTTTCTTTATATCCTAGTAATTCTTTTAGTTTCATCTTTAATTTTGCTCTTCGCTGTCTTCTAGATTTACTAGAGGATGGCTTTGCACTTTCTATTGCTGAATTTCCTAAATAACATTATTATCTTAATTAAATGTCATGAAACTTAATATAGTATATTTTGGCAATACGTCATTGAAAAAATATTCTATTTTTATGTATCATTTTGAAATTAGAACTTTAGTATAGTATACAATTCAGCAGTTACCATATAATTACTGTTCAACTTATAACATATATTTTAAATACAAAAACTTCTTTGAAAACAATGTTTCCCAAAGTAAAATCAAACAAAAATTACAGATAAGAACTTTTTAAGGAAGAATCAGAAGGAAAATTTAGAAATCAAATGCAAGCTCAATTAAATTCAGAAATTATTTTCAGGTTCTATTTCAGGCAGTACATAACTAAAAGATTAGATTAAAAGTTCTCTCATCAAAAGTCTTGAAAAAACATTTAAGATACCTTTTTTCAACAATAGGTAGGCATTTTCTGCTATTTATATGAAAATTCGCAAACAAGCCGGTTCTATGCAAAATTTGACTAACTGCTCTCTTAAATTGAAAATCATTTAATTAGAGCTTGTAACATCTAAATATTAAAATTAATTTATTACGTTATGATTCATTTCTATAATGGGGGCATCACTAGTATTTGTAATGGCATTCACTCATCGAAGCCTTGGCTAACAATGTCAGATAGAAACGTTGAAAACATACGATTGCTAAAACTGCTTTCCACCGACGAAACCTGCGAAATTTTGTTTCTTTTACCCGATTAAATTTTCCATGTAATACATCTTTCTACACTATATTTTAAGTCCATTAGACGGTAGATATTTGTATTTATCATTTCCTATCTAATCTAAACAAATCATTGTGACATTATTGTGAAGAATTTTGTAGGTTTTAAAATATAAAAAAAAAAGATTTTACGCGTAATCGATATTTTCTAATCTTTGATGTTTTGGTTTATTTGAATTGAAATTGAGAAATTTTTACTTGATATTTTGGGTAGTAATCTTATTTAAACATGTCCTATTTTTGATGCCTTAATATTCGCTCGAGCGACTTAATATTGTAACGAGCGCCTGAGTTCCCTCGATGCTAAATTACACGAATTGACTTTTATTGCAAGGAAATTTTGGATGTTACAATTAGTCAGAATCCTGTTTGTGAACGGGGCTACCGGATTGTTGATTTCTGAATTTAAAAGAGTAATTTAAAAAAGATGACTATGAACAAATTAATCCACAATTCGTAATAAAGTGATCTATGTTCAATGCATTAATACCAGTCACTTAGTTTATTATTAGGAAAAGTAAAAAATAGTATCGTTTGGTACATAACCATTTTAAAGTAATTTTATAAAAATATGAATGAGGATTTTTTATTTTAAAAGTAGGCCATAAGTTGAACAGTTCACTGTTAACATACTAACTATAAGTTTTGTTTACAAATTTAAGAAAATGTAATTATTTCATGCTGTAAACTTTTACAAAAAAAAAATACAATTACATGAAACTTTAAGTTAAGTAAAATATTAAAACAAATTTTATTATATGTAGTTAGAAAGTTTGAATGAAAGAAATAGTTTTTCTAAATATTACGAAATCTTACTTAAAAAATAAGAATGAAATGAAATTATTTGCAAATTTACCACTTTGTTGAGAGATCATTTTCTGTAGACTGACAGTTTTCAATAGAAAGTAAATTAGATATTTTAACCCAGAATAAGGTTCATACAATTTAGCTTTAAATCTATATAATGGTTTTTGTTATTTAAATGAATGATGTGCCAATCAATGATTTAGCCTTGAAATATTTAATGTAAACCTATTTTGGAAACGATTAGGTTTGTTAATGAAGGATGCAATCTGAATATCTAATAATACGTTCGATCTTGTTTCTATTTTTTGATTCCTTTATTTAGTTTGAGAAATTTGAAATATTAAAATATTCAGTCTGTATAATGTACAAATAATTCTTAATAGATCAAATATTAGAGAAAATTGAAAAAGTTACAAGTTGATGAAATTCTTTCTTTGATGAGGCAATGTATAGCCTCGCTTCAAACTGATACCAAGAACTAATAAACAAATCTAACATGAAAAAATATGGCAATTTTCAATTTAAAATTTAAGTAAAAAGAAGTACAGGATTTGAAAAAAAAGTTGTATTGTTTGGAGTATTTCAACCAGTATAATTCTTCAAAGTTTTTACAAACTTATCCTTTCACGAACTTGATACTATATATAGTTTTGGGAAATTAATTTCCTCTCTTCATTCATAACTGTATGTTATACAAGCAACAAGTAAGTACCTATATTTTAAAAGTTACCAATTGTTAGTATTTACCTTGAGATATTTGTTTATGTAGCAAATATTTATTTATTGTCCAGTAATTTTGAATAACTAATTTTATATTGTACAAGTTAGGTGATAGGTTAGAGTTATAACTATTATAAAAAAAAATTATTTTAAAATATTTCTTCCTAGTTCTAATCTATTAAACACGTGGTATAAAAAAAATTAGTCAATCTTTTTGAAGAATTATACTTCAAACAGAATTTTTTTTTCCATATCCTGTTCTTCTTTTTACATAAATTTATGATGAAAAAATTTAAATAATATCAATTCAAAATTGTCAAATTTTATTAAAATGGGAGTTATCGCAATGATATGAAGTGGAAGAACATAAGAGGACACTAGATGTGATAGTGATTTTTTTCTAAGTAAGTCAAACTAAAAAGTAAAAATTTTAGAGCATTCATGGATCAGATATTTAAATAATGTATTAATGAATTAATTGGAATTTGTGGATTTAATTCACAATAATGAATTAAATGCCTGTATAGGTACTAGGTGTTGAGAGCAAAAGAACCTTCCCAAAAGAAGGGGTGCTATAGGGTGAATAGTCTCATTGGCACCAGAAGGTAAATAGACCTCTTTTAGGTCGCAGTGCACTGTACCAAAAAAAAAAAAAATACTGAATTAAACAAAGCCGATAAAAAATTTCATATCCAAAAACTATATGTATTTTCAATACTTTCTAATACTCACTTTTGTATCGAAAGATTTTCTTAGGCAACTGGAAATTGAATTCCTCTATGAGGAAACTATTTTGAAATTCTACTAATTTCAATATCTATATTCAGATTTAACAAAATTATAATGGTATTTTTAAACAATGCTAGGTTTCCTCCAATTAGGATGCAATAATAGCTGTTCCTGTCTGCATTGACATATCCAGTTTTTAAATTATCATACACCGCAGCATCCGAAAGATTCTAATTTTCCATTTTAAAGGAAACTGCCTTTTATAACGGGGAAAGAAAGTGAAAAAAAAAAAATCTATTAAAGAGTTCACAATAGTTTTATATCTCACGAATGATATGCTGAAATATCATTTGTAACTCTTAAGTCATATCAGACATTTTTTGACCACATCTTCAGAATATCGTGCGAGTTATAGATTCACCATAACAACACTGGACATCTTGATGCTCAAAAGACTGTTGAAAATCCATTTCTTTGGGGGAAAAAAAATTAAAATAAAAGTGAGTAATGAGTGCATAAAAGTACACCTAGTAAATAAAATAATTTTTAACAAAATTGAACAAAAGTGGTGTTGGGTCTTGAGAAAAATGAAGGAAAAAAACAAAACAATTTTATGACTAATTAAATTTAAATTTAAGTTTTCTTAGTTGCTAATACAAATAAGTATAGCCATAGAAAATTTGAATAATTTCTTTTTTTTTTTTATTAAATACAATTTTATATAGCAAATAATTTCATTTTATCAAATACTTACTTAAAAAAAAAACAAACTTTTGTTACAGTGTTATTTCTAGGAAATTAAATCATATTAGACACTCTTAAAAAAAAAAAAAAAAAAATAAGTATTATACAAAAATATTTTGATATGTCCTTTTTTTTTTTTGGTACTTATAAAATTATTTGAAATAATACACAACACACAATATTAAAGACTAAATATAATTTTTTCCTAACATTATTTAATTATTAAATAAAAAAAAAAAATTTTGTGAAAGCATTAGTTATGGAAAAGATAAAACGGCTTGTTATCAAGAAAACAGTGGAAAACATCTGATGATAAAATACTACTCACCTTTACTATTAGCTTGTTGATTAACTTGTTCAGATTGTTCCTTATCAGCAGCTGTTGAACTTGTTGCTGAAATAGAAGAACTATTATCAACAATTAAAAAAAAAAGTAAAATTAACACAATAAAAACACTTAAAAAAAAAAAAAAACTGGACTATTGCAAATTTAATTTTCAAATTTCAACTTTTTTTTATTTCTTATATAGGAAATGAATGTTTATCAGAACAGTACCTGGTTATAAATGAGAAATTTTGCTAGGATGGACCGTTCTATGCGCACACTGCAGTGGGAGTGGACACTCCGCACTAAGTGTAACTAGTTTAAAAAAAAAAAAGCAACAAAATATGTAGGTTGTAGGCGTGTAACTTGCCGGAAGTGTACACCGGAAGGGAGTACAATAATGAAAACCTATCGGGTGGAACATACACACCTATAAAAACTATCCCTCTCCTTTCTCTTAATTTTAGTATAGTCACTAATGTGAGCACACCCTTCACCATCTCCACCATCCATCCCTCTGAAACTTTTGTCATGTTAAGATGTTTTCTCTATATTTGAGTGAATACTTCCCACGGTTCAGCAAATTATCATGCTATACTAAATCTGATTTCCTATTCTAATTTAATATTCACTAATAATCCTGTTTGTAAAGTATTTAAAAAAAAAAAACAACAAAATATTTGGCTACACTACTTTCTCTTATCGTAAAAGTCATTGTAAAGATGGAGGTACCTAAGTAAAATGGTACTACTGAAGTAAGGGTATCGTCGCATCCCCCCCCCCACAGGATATTCAATAAATAATTTTTTTGAAAAAAAAAAAATACCGATTAAAAAAATGTATATAATCATTTATTACATCAATTCATGTAAGCGGCAGTGGAATTACCACTTCTTGGTGTCTCTGTGATATCCTATCTTAAATAATATGAACAATATGCCTTATACTGACACCTCCATCACTCACATACTAAACAGAAGGCATGCAAAGAAATAGTTTATATGTGCAACTACTTGGACATAGTGTATACACACAATTATACACTACAAACTATTAACACTAGATTCTAAGTACAAAAAATTCGGCATCAAAGCGAATTCATAACAGATCTTCTTTATCACAATGGATTGCCTCAAATCACTTGGGTACTTCAAGTTTTTGAAAATAATTGTTGCGAATTACTTTCGACAAAATTGAAAAAATTGAAAAAAGAAAACATTGGATAAGGAAGAACCTTCAGTTAACAGACTATATTCAAACTCAGAATAGTCCTTGATTTGATATTGATGAAACATACATATTCAACAACAACAAAATGGATACTTACATTTTTCCATATAAAACAATAACTTTATACTTAGCTTTGGTATATTTATGTTTATAACTAATTTAAATGTTAATTATAATACTTTTATTATCACAAAAACTCAAAACTTCCTTAAGAATAAAAATTAAAAATATTAGAAATTCATTTAGTATGGCTTTATGGTTTGTCACAGACATGGTAAGTAATGATTTCTTTTTTTTTTAATTTCACATTATTTTTAATATTATCGTTAAATTATTTTATTTGCTTAACTTTATTAACAGAAAAATTTCTTTTGAGGGTTCCGTCAGAGCAGTCGCTTTAGTAGAGGAAGGACATAGCGTACAATATGTGTATGTCACGTTTTGCGGTTCACCGATCAATCGTAGGGAATCTGGGGCATACCATCGGAGACCCCGGAAGTAGTCGCAGAAGAGTCACAACAGTTTTTTCGCTCTCAATTCTAGGCAATCGATTTCTTATAGCCACAGAGCTCAGGGATAAGGCATTTTATTACAAGGTCGTCATCATCTCCATTGGACTGTAGAGCAATGGGGGACTGTTTCTTCATAGATGAATCCCGATTTGGTCTATATTCTTCAGATGATGGTATCTGTTTATGGAAAAGGATATGTTTGCTTCATTCACTGTACTACTATCGGAAGTGCTCCTTTTCAACCACAATAAATTGTTGTTGTGGTGGTTGGTTCCGCAGTGCTGGAAAGCATCAGAGACATTTTCCGTGGTAGCCTGCTTAATTTTGTGGTCATCGACCAGTTTCGGGCGTTCTCCCATCTTCAGGATGCGTTTTTCAGATAGTGTGACAACACAGACTTGCACAGAGCAGCTTAGTTTACACACTCAAGTGCAAGTCTGTGTTGTCACACTGTCTGAAAAATGCATCCTGAAGATGGGCGAACGCCCGAAACCGGTCGATGACCACAAAATGAAGCAGGTTACCACGCAAAATGTCTCTGACAATAAATTGTATTGTGGATAAGTTTGGAGGCCAGCATCGAATGATTTGTGGTTGAAAATGGCGCAATGATCGCTGCTAGATATGTTGAAGAAGTTATTCTAAAGGCAGTCATACCGTTTGCTTCATTTATCGGGGAGAGTTTTATGCTAAAGCATGATAACGCTAGAGTTGTCACCCGCTTCTAAGTAAGTCGGTATATATGAGATTATTTGGCCTACACGTTCTCCGGATGTTTAGAACATCTATAGGACATGGTCAAGAGATGTTAATGCTCGTGTTCAGCTCCAACTACTCTGCTGCATCGATCTATATACAGAATGGGATGCCGTCAAGAAAGAAACCATTCAAAATTGGTTGTTTGGATGCCCTGTCGAATCAGGACTTTTAGTAATGTCCAAAGTGGCAATACCACGTACTAGGAGATAAGAAAAAGTTTGTAAAAAAGATTTTTAATTTTTTCTTACTTGTAAATTTGTAATTTTTACTTATTTCAGTTAGAATATTTTTGATATCTTCAAAACTATATTTGAAACACATTATTAAACATTATTCATACAATGCTAACATGTGCTGGTATTTAACCTAGTAACCTGTTCATAACAAGCGCCAACTATAACAATGGCTTAAGATTTTTAAAATACATTTATTCGTGTCTTATTTTCTGTTTACCCACTTAATTGGTTATTTCCTCCTGTCATCAATAATAATAGGCAATATTCTTTTCGTATTATGTTCTCGAAAGTGAGATTTCTCCAGAGACTGTGACGGTACTGGTCGTGAGTATCGGAAGTTCACAAATAAATACTAAATTAAAATTTGACTTAGTTACACAGAATCTTGTATTTCTGAATATTTTAATAACATTTGATTAAAAAAGTCGATTACGAAATTAACTCGAGATGTATATAAATTCAATAAATCTCTGATTTCAACCAAAAGATAATTATATAAGTATCACTCGTCACAAAAAAAAAAATACTGGGACCCTTAAGTATAATTTTTTTATATAAAAACACAATAACTCCGTACTTTGTATAAAAACTTCTTTCTTGAAAATCAAAATTAAAACAGTAAAAAATTCTTTAGATGTCGCTTTCTGGTCTGTGGCGATATGTAGCAGAATATTGGGAGCTATCACGTTCTGCGATTCATCTAGCAATCGTACATTTTAGGAAAACCGGGAAATATGGGCGGAGACCCGGAAGTGGTCGCAGCAGGTTCTTAGCAGATCGGGATGACCGATTTCTTAAGCAATTGGTTTTTTACAGCTACTGAGCTCAGGGATAACTTATCACAAGTTCGGCAGCTCCATTGGACTGTAGAGCAACAGAGAGGGCGGTTCTCTTCTTAGATGAATCGCGTTTTGATCTGTATTCTTCAGACGGCCGAATTCGTGGGTGGAGAAGGCATGAGGAGAGAGCTACAAACAATGTACTATTATGGAAGTGCTCCTTCAAGCACAATCAATTACAGTGTGGAATGGGATAAGTTTGGAGGGCTACTTAGAGTTAATTGTTATCGAAAATGGAGCAATGAGTATGTTGAAGAATTTCTTCTAGAGGCAGTCATATGGTTTGCTCTATTAATTGGGGGGCAATTCCATGCTAATGCATGATAACTTCAGACCATACATAGCTAAAGTCATTACCTACTTCTTGGAGGAAGTCGATATCAGATAAAAGTATCACTTTTTTTGTGGCTGTATATATTTTAAAACTTGTTAAACTCTGTAACCATAAACCCTTTAGTTAAACTAAAGTGCTAATAATATAAGTTAAGGCATTGCTTAAAATGTTTTAAGGTAGGTTAATAATGTAGGTAGCGTGGACTTCAGGTCGAGAATTTTAGAATTATAGCTGAAAGAGCTAACATAAAAATCGAGTCTTGGCTTAACATTAGGGGTAATGCACTGAGAAGGTTTCTGGGGGCAAAACAGATCTTTCAGGTCACCATGCACTATCCCTCAGCAAAACCGATTTATTTTAAACCCAGTATATTAATGGCAGAACCTGATGAAGCCCAAACTGATTATAAATACATCGTTATATAAAATAATATACACCATCAAGATCAAAAATGGATTAAACTACTATTCTCGATTGATCTAAACTTTAATAATCTGAAACTAAAATTTTAAAAAGTTCAGAAATAAAAATTTATTTAAGTAAAACTGTTTTCTTAACTTAACGGTATGTTATGTTCATTTTAAAAAAGATATTTTTTGTCAAAACTAAAAATAACTAACCAGAACGCTCATGATTAGTATGTGCTCATGCGCCCTGGCGATGTTTACAATAATTTTCTCCCATTACAGAATAAATGGTTAACGTTTTCCCAGCGATTTTCTACACTCTGTTACAAACTATTTGCCACTTCTATCTTACCGAATCTCCAATCCAGGTCATCTATACGTTACCTATAAGACTGAACTACGATTAGAATACAAGTAACGGCCCTCCTACTATCAAAGCTGAAAGCCAGAATTTGTATGTTACACTAGTGTTCACACAGTGTACTAAAGAGTTAATATTTTATACTATGATTTTGTCAAAAGGTTCTATAGAATGTATTCAAAATGATTAGCCGCTGTTGCCCAAAGATTTGACGCCAGATTTTTAATACAAATATGAGTTACAAACTAAACAATTAATAATATAAGTTAAGTATTGTTTAGAATGTTTTCAAGATCAGATTAATACTGTAAAGTAAGTTAGACTTCAATTCGAGAATTATAGAATGACGCAAACTGCTAAACAGGCTCATATCAAACGTTGGATCAAATATCGTGAAGATAAAGTCAAATTACTAAGAGATAATTTTTACTTGCTATTACTCCTAGTTAAAGGAAATAGAAATAAGTTTGGAGCTCCCTTGATAAGAAAATAAAAGGTAAGATTTCCAGATAAAATTGATTTCAGGGGGTTTTGGGGAGGCATCTGTCAGTTAGCGTCATCAAGATTTGTTTGTTGAAACAAGGGCTCTAACGTAAATCCACTCAGGTATATATGTATAACTATACCATCTTTTTACTTACTCTTACTCCTAATAAGAGGAAGTATTGTAATCGTGCCAAATTTTCGATATCGAGTTTTCACCGGAAATATCCATTTTGAGGTCCCCTGAGTCCAAAAAAGTTGTTTTTAGCAAATGGTCTCTCTCTGTGTTTGTGTGTGTGTGTGTGTGTGTGTACTGTACGTATGTATGTATGTGAACAGCATAGCTCAAAAAAGAAAAGTCACAGAAAGTTCAAACTTGATGTTCCGTTTGGGTATCACCATGGGATCCGACAGTAAGTTCAGCAGTCAAAATTCCTCGACCGGAAGTACCATTTTACTGAATGTTTTTTTTCCCCACTTTTTTGCTATTTTCTCGAAAACGGCTCCAACGATTTTCTTTAAACTACATATATCAACTACAATTACAAAGATCTACAATTTTTATTTGAAACATTTCTCCGGGAAAATGCATTTAAGGGCACTTTTAAGGGTGGGGGGTGGTAGGTTGTCCTCTAAAGAGCTATTTCTGTTTACTATACAATTCTATCATCTAAATAATATTAATTAGAATTAAATATGTTGTTGAAATTCCAAGTTTGGAAAAAAAAATCGGATGACCGGAAGTGCGTTTTTACTAAAATGTATTTTTCAGTTTTTTGGTATTTTTTTTTTACTTTCTTGCAATTTTCTTAAAAAAATGGCTCCGACAATTTCATTAAAACTTGTTATATCAACTACACCTACAATGATCTACAACTTTTATTTAAAACATTTCTCTGGAAAAATTCATTTAAGGGCACTTTTGGGGGGAGGGGTGGGGTTAGGTTTTTTTTCTCTAAAGTGCTATCAATCATAGTTGATTATACAATTCTACCCATCCAAACAAAATTAATTAGAAATAAATAGATGACCAAAATTCCGAGTTTTTTTAAAAAAAATAAGTAAACCGGAAGTGCACTTTTACTGAACTTTTTTTCCAGACTTCGACCAACTCCAACGAATTTCTTCAAATTTGGTACACAATTTTGAAAACTGGAGTAAGAGAAAGTTGTGTGAGTGTTTCACACCAGATTTTTTACTTTCTCTAACTGCTGTTAGAGGAAATATTGTAATCGTGTCAAATTTTCGATATTGAGTTTTCACCGGAAATATCCGTTTAGAAGTCTCCTGAGTCAACATAAGTGGTTTTTAGTAATTGGTATGTGTGTGTGTGTGTGTGTGTGTGACAGCGTATCTCAATAACGAAAAATTGCAGAATGTTCAAACTAAATATTTTGTTAAAATGCTACTAGGAGACTTTAGAATAAGCTTTTCTTAGAAATCGTTCACTCTGGAAGGTGCCACTTTACTGAATATTTTTGTTCGTGATTTTTTCGAAAATGGTTCCAAAACGATTTTCTATAAAATCAACTCCACATAGAATGAGCTACAAACTTTTATTTGAAACATTTCTCCGGCAAGAAAATCAGATAACCGGAAGTGCGTTTTTTACTGAAAAATACTTTTCAATTTTCTTCTATTTTCTCTGAAACGGCTCCAAACGATTTTCTTTTAACTAAGTATGTGAACTACATACATAAACAGCTACAACTTTTATTTGAAAACATTTTTCATGGTAAAGTCATTTAAAAGGGTTTTTGGGAGAAAGGTGGGGTTAAGTTTTCCTCTAAAGTACTATCATAGTTGATTATACAATTCTACCATTTAAAAAGAATTAATTAGAAATAAATAAGGACTACCAAATTCAGAGTTTCGTGAAAATTAGTAAACCGGAAGTACGTTTTTACTGAACAGTTTTTGTAGAGAAAGTATTGTACTCATGTAAAATTTTCAATATCGAATTTTCACCGGAAATATACGTTTTGAGGTCCCCTTGAGTCCAGAAAAGTGGTTTTTAGCAAATGGTCCGTGAGTGTATGTATGTGAACAGCATAGCCAAAAACGAAAAACCGCAGAAAGTTAAAACTTGATATTCCGTTTAGATATCACCATGGGATCTGACTGTACCTTATCTGTCAAAATTCCATAACCGGAAGTACCACTTTACTAGTAGTTTTTTTTTTTTTTTTTTTACTTTTTTGCGTTTTTCTCAAAAATGGCTGCGAAGATTTTCTTCAAACTTGATATATCAACTACATATACAACGAGCTACAAATTTTATTTGAAACATTTCTCTGGAACAATTCATTTAAGGGCAGTTTTGAGGGAGGGGTAGGGTTAGGTTTTCATCTAAAGTGCTATTTCAGTTTGTTAGACAGTTCTGTCATCTAAATAATATTAATTAGAATTGGATATGTTGTTGAAATTCCGAGTTTGAAAAAAATCGGATAACCGGAAGTGCGTTTACTTTACTACTTTACTAAATGATTTTTTTCACTTCTTCGCAATTTTCTAAAAAATACCTCCGCCGATTTTCTTGAATCCTCTTACCTAAACTAAACATATAATAATCTACAACTTTTATTTAAAACATTTCTCTAGGAAAATTCATTTAAGGGCACTTTTAAGGGAGGGATGGGTTACCAGCTTCCTCTAAATAGCTATCATAGTTGATTATACGAATTCTATCATCCAAACAAAATTAATTAGAAATAAATAGATGGCCAAAATTCCGAGTTTCAAGAAAATTAGTTAACCGGAAGTGTGCTTTTACTGAACAGACTTTTTTTTCAATTTTCGACGAATTTCGTTAAATTTGGTACACAAACTATAAAATTTGTCAATTATAATTTTGAGAACTGGAGTAAGAGAATGCTGTGTGAGTGTTTCTTGCGATCATATACAAATTTTCGTTTATTGTGTATTCATTACAAATACATTTTTTGAGGTACCTTAAGTCCAAAAAAAAATGGTTTTCTCGAAGATAGGAGTGTTTCATTGAATTTAGAATACTAACTACCTCTACGTCTTTTATTGGAAATAATTTTTTCAAGTAGTTCCTGGGTGAACTGGATGGTCACAGTTCCCTCCTCAAGCGTCGTTTTTTTTAAGTTTTATGTTTTCCCACCAACACAAATATTACAGGAGTCAGTAAAATTGTGTAAAAATTCCAAGTTTAATGGGAATTTGTCAATTGTAACTATGTAAATTGCAATAAGAACATTCTTGTGAGTGTTTCACACCAAATTTTTATTTCGTAAACAGGGCGCCTCAAAAATGTATTTCTGATGTAAATTTAATTTCAAAAATTTGTTAATTAAAATTGTTATAATAGCAGTAAGAATTGAATGTTTTTTGATGAAACTGAATTTGGACAAAATTTAACCTATAAAATCTGACACAATCACAAACACATTGTTTAAAAAACATATAGTATAACAAGAATACGTCTTAAACAGACAGAGTTTTAATAACGTAAAAAAAATCTGGTGTGAAACACTCACAACACAACTTTCTCTTACCTGTTCTCAAAACTATAATTAACAAATGTTATAGTTTGTGTACCAAATATAACGAAATTCATTGAAAACTGAAAAAGCTGTTCAGTATAAGCGCACTTCCGGTTTACTAAATTTCTTAAAACTTGGAATTTTGGCCATCTATTTATTTCTAATTAATTTTGTTTGGATGATAGAATTCGTATAATCAACTATGATACCACTTTAGAGGAAGCTGTAACCCCACACCTCCCCTAAAAGTGCCCTTAAATGAATTTTTCCAGAGAAATATCTCCAATAAAAGATGTAGATCTTTGCATTTTTAATTTATATCCGAAGTTTCATGAAAATCATCGGAGTCATTTTTGAGAAAATCGCGAAAATGTGAAAAA
>JAAEAF010000941.1:208725-244192 GCA_011037195.1 Triatoma infestans
GCGAGCTGGTTACAAGAGTAGTGTACTTTCCCTTAAGATTAATAGTTTACGAATAAAGTTGAATATTTTATACATATCTGATTCGTTACGAACATTTAATATTGTTTTAATGGCTTCACTCTCGTTCGCATCGGTGGTTATCATAAACTCCTCTCTAAGGGTGGAGTAGCTAGGACAGTGAAACAGTAAATGCCCCGAATCCTCCGCCGCATCCAGGCTGCAGAGAGAGAGCACCCACGGTCGCTCAAGATGGTGTGGTATTTCCCCCCTGCCGACATCGTCATTTAGGTGCACCCCAGCTAATCTCATCTGAATAAATAGCGAGGACAATTTAAAGGGAACTCCGCTAAGAAAGTATCTCTGGGGACCAACATCCATCACCATTGAGAAATCGTAAAAATTGCTGAACTTAAGAGTTGGCAAGACATTCAAGATCTCTTGCTCTCAAATAGGATTCAACCATCTTTACCGCTGACGCAATCGTACTGCGTGTAAAAGTGTCCGGGCGTCTAAAATTCACCACATTAATTATGCCACTATTCACAAAAAGTTGTTCGACTCTGGGGTAACCCAGTTATACCTGATTAAACTTTTTTTATCCTGTTCATGGATTTCTAATAAACTTTTAAAACATATCTTAGATAGTCTCGAGTCGTACATTTCTCCAATATGCTTAAGCCATCCCAATACCGATTTTAAAACATCTCTTGTCATAGGAAACGTGCCCGTTTCAAGTCTTATGGCAAATGAGGGGGTGGAACGTAAAAGACCCAACCATCTCTTAAAATAGCTACACTGGAGTTTATCGAGCAGATGGACATAACGTAGGCTCCATATGGATGCACCGTACATTAGTACGCTTTTGACGCCTTCCAGGAATTTATCTTGGACCTGCCGTGGAGCGACAATGCCGAGCCAACTGCCACATTGGTTTTCTTGCACATATAATCGGCTGCATGCGAAAACACGGAGGAACCAGCAAAAGGAATTCCGAGATAAACATAACAGTTAACGCTATCAACACAACTTGGCCTTTATATCAAAGCGGTGTATTACCTCTCCTACCGGTGCTTTTGCAGACCCTCAGCACCTTGGGTTTTCTGCACGTTCACATTTAAGTCGTTCTGACCACGGAGCTTATTCCTTGCATCAGATCTAGAATTCGCTAGCAAAGCCAAATCATCGGCGTATGCTAATGTCAGAATATCGGTCGTCGCATCTATTCTAACTCCAGGCAAGCCCTTTTCGTGAAAAAAAGTTTCGATGTCGGCAAGGAAAAGCGCAAAAAGCGTAGGGCTAAGGAATATTATTAAATTATGTTTAGATCTCTTTCCCACCACTGGTAGCACTGGTGTGCTAGATTGATATTCAATAGCATTATAAAGTGGGAAGCGTATAGCCACAATTAATAAAATGGAGAGGCCACATTATAGAGGAGTCCCAAGGTCTCAACTCCCCAAAAAATGAATTTTTCCAGCAAATGTTTACTTTCTTTACTCTCTAGGCAGAGGGAAAATTACAGGAGGGTCAAACTTGGATTCCGTTTAGGTATTACCACTGTATTAAAAAACAATATTTCCGGCAGAATCCATTAACCGGAACTGCAACTTCACTTTTACGTTTTTTTTCTGTTTTTTTTTTTTCAAAATTATCTTGAAACCGGGTCCAACGATTTTCTTTAAACTTCGTATACTATCTAACTACACACATAAATACCTATCATTTTTATTTGAAACATTTTTTCCCGGGAAAACTGATTTTTTTGGGGGTTTCTGGGGGGGGGGGCAGTAGCGTTATGCTTTCCTCTATAATAGTACCATTTTACTATAATATATGGTTTTACCACCTATTTAAATAGTAATACATATTAGAAGCATTGATAGAATTCCAAATTTGAAAAAAAATTGGTTAACCAGAAGTACGATATTTTTTTTTCTCTCTTTTTATTCACTTACAACGCGCTACTGCGCACAAGCAAATCTGATGACATTAAATAAAGATAATAATAATGAAAAGAAAAAAAAACTAAACTAGTGGAGCAGCTGGGTAGCTGAAACTGGGTAGTGGAAGCACTCCAAATCACTTACTGTCACTTGTTGAAAGAAGATCTCGAGGCCATTGACGTTTTAGACGTCGAGAGGGATTGCATGGGAGGGTTCGAGAGGAGAGATTTCTGGCTAAAGGGTTTACATGGTGGGACAGGTTTTTTATGGAATTTTTTATAAGAAGAGGAAGCAACATCGGTCACGAATGGGATATTAAGGTTGTTGTGGATTGTAAGGTTCGAGATAAAGTAGGGAGCGTTAACAATCGCGCGCAGAATTTTTGATTGAAGGGATTGGATTCGTTGAATATTGGAACAACTTCGCAGAGCCCCAAAGTTCTATTCCGTATGTCCAGATTGGTTTTAAAATTGAGTTGTATATTGTAGATTTTTGTAGGGTATATTGTAGATTATTGCACTGCGAACTGAAAGATCTATTGTGCTCCCCAGAGCCTTCACCAATGCACAGCCGGCCTCCAAGCAGCGTTCTCTAGCTATAGACAACACTGCCCATCACCGAACAGTGAGTTGTAGAGGCTCCTAGGAAGAAAAAAATCTAAGGGCAGCATGCTGGATTCCAACCTGGGACCTCCGCGTCCAGCGCGCTACCACTGAGCTAATCCTTCCTTCTCCCTTGGCTTTCGCCAATTAACTAGGGACGGAGACCCTAGTTTGTGTACTGTGTTTGTCCGTGACTGTATTGTATACTGTTCTGATGAAGTGCATGGAGTACTGAGCTGTCGTAACCCGTGAGGTCGCTATTCCCCAAGTAACAGCATACAACAGATACCCCTTGCGGGTATAGAGTTGTATATTAGTCGTTTGTTAAGTAAAGTCAGTTTAGATCTGTTATCAGGTAGTCTTTTGAGCAGTCTAAAGCGACTATTCAATTCTTGTCGTTTCAGTTTAGTGTGAGGATTCCATGTCAGGCGTTTGTCTATTTACAGCCCAAGGTGGCGGACAACATTAACGTGAAGAAG
Source organism: Triatoma infestans (assembly GCA_011037195.1). NCBI lineage: Eukaryota > Metazoa > Arthropoda > Insecta > Hemiptera > Reduviidae > Triatoma > Triatoma infestans. Next base: position 211,750 of record JAAEAF010000941.1, read on the forward strand.
AGGAATTCCATTGTAGTATATTGGGGCATAGGTAATTTTTCATAGAGTAAAAGTGATATTTTCATATTTTTGTTCGTTTAACTTTATTCTCCAGTTCTTAAACCATGTTCCAGGGAAGAAAGGGGGGATTGAAGGTTTCTTGATGGTACAAGATCTGTATGAACTGAAAGAATTGCAGTATCATCTGCATAGGTAGATAGGGTGGTTTGAGGATGGGTAGGAATGTCGGCAGTGTATATTGCATAGAGAACAGGATCCAGGATGCTTCCCTGAGGTACTCCTGCCTCTACTGGATGGAAGAAGGAAGTGGTAGAACCTATTATTACTCGGAAATTCCTATCAGAAAGGAGGATTTAAGGATATGATTGTAAGTGAATGGAAGTATTCCCTTGAGCTTCCAGAGCAAGCCTTTATGCCAAACCCGATCAAAAGCTTGTTTGACATCTAGAAAGACGCCAGGACAGCACTCTTTCCGCTCAAGAGAAGAAGCGATGGGGGTCTATAACCAAATATGAAAACAAAAAATCGGTTAACCACAAGTGCGTTATTTAAAAATTTTATTTAAATTTTAAAACGAGTTTTTTTTTTTTTTCTCGAAAACAAATTTTCTTTAAACTTAAGATGCTTGCTGCATACATTATAGAAACTATCTTTGGTTCAATGTTTTCAGAGCGCTCTACTGGGCCAGATTATAATCAACACTTGCCACGATTAATAAAGTAGGTTTGGTACTTATCCCACAACATATATACATATGTATTTATGTTAAGAAAAATACTAGATTTTTGAGTTCAAAATAAATTTGTAATTCATTATATATATAATTGTATTAAAAAAGGATTAAGAAAAATTCGTATGAATGTTTACCAGATTTTTTTTTTTTTCTATTAAAAGAGATAGGTTTTATTTTTAGGCTATATTTTAAATCTTGATGGAAAGTCCTGTTCATAAGCTAACTATTATGGCCTCCAAAACCTATTTAAAAGTGTTTAAAAGTAAATCCCGTATAAAACCATGATATAAAAACGCCTTTCAATTAACTGTCTTTTATTCACATTTGTAATTTTTTAAACAATTTTAATTCTCCTTGGTAGTGTTTATAGGTACTATAACCAATATTATATGAACAGAAATGACACTTTAGAGAATTCATTAATGGTCAAATAAAAAAAAATTCAGATTTAAATGTATGTAGTTAGAAAATAAGGTTTAAAGAAATTGCGAAACTGAAGAAGAAGAAAAATGTCGTATATCATCAAGTTGAGGAAAAGCCAGGTAGAGTGAAAAAATCTCATTTCAAAATATGTATTCCGGCGAAAACTTGAATCCAAAAACTGGCCAGGAATAGTTCAATGGTAGTGTATTGAATTTAGAACACGAAGATATCGGGTTCAAATAACTAGCAGTCGTACCATTAGATTTTTTCACCTCAGAAGCTATGATGAGGCAGTGATTGTCTATAAAGAAGAGAACGACTGCCCGGAATCAAGCAAAGTACTGAGAAGATGCACTTCTTTAAAAAAAAATAGAAGAATTAGTTTAGCCAATTATTGCTTTCTGAGGGAATAATGACCACATTCATGGCTTGTAAGAAGTAGTAAACCGAATTGGCAGTAGATCTTACTGCCAATTAGAATCTACTGAACAGTTTTTCAAGTTTGAATCAGGTTCAATAAATTTTATTCTTCTTTAAGGAGAACTAAGAATGAAATACAATATTACAATGAAATTTAAAAAAAGATTACCTGATCTATTTCTTCTAGTTTTTACTCTTTGTAATCTATGCCTTCTTGCAAGCGTAGGTGATCCAATAAAACCACCATCCCTACTATATTGATAACAAGATAACACTTTAAATAAACTATAACAACTAAGTTTACTGGATCTATTAAAACGAGCACAATGAAATAGTTTCATAATTGTAATAATGTGATCAATAAATGAAATATTACGCAATCTACAAATTTATATAATTAAGAAGAAAAAAAAAAAACCGGACAGGAATTCAAGACCAAGAGACCGACTCCATACAAAGGAATAGATAAGACTATTTTTGCAACTTATAGACGTAGTATGCACACCCCTTTTTGATATCTTCAATTTGTATATGCAATAGAGCGTTAAACAATGAAACACTCCCTTTAAATAAATGAAGCTTTTGTACATCAGATTTTATGCAATTTACCTCTAACCAAGGACTTACATTTCCTTAATAAATATAAAATAAATTACTATATTCTCATGTGAACATATAATTCTTCTTTTATACTTCTCAACTGAACTAATGAAGAGAACGTTTAGTTCAAAGCAGCCAACATCTAGTGCAGGTCGTTAAAATCATAACATTACTTCTTTCATTTCTAAATTACAAATAAACAAATTTCCACAACCAACAGATAACACAAAGGTGTATAACAGTATCATTCCCAGCATCACAAATATAAATTCTTAGAGGTAATTTTTGACAGAAGACTCTCTTAGCTCTCATATATTCAAAATCTCCGAACGAAATGTGTAAAGGCTCTTAAAAAAATGCAATAAAAGTTGCTAGCGGTGTGAGTGTAACAGAAACATTGCGGAAAAGTGAACTCTCTACATGAACTTGGTGAATTTGCTCTGACGATGGATGAAAATCCGAAACCGGCCAGGAACACAAAGAATATGTATGCTACGACGGATAAAATACCAGATATTTAGAATGGTTAACTTTTATAAAATTCAGTTTTATAATCTAAATGTTGAAAATATTAAGGAATTTCGATTAAACAAAAAAAAAATACTGACTGCATTAATTACTCTTTTTAGCTTGTAGGCACAATTTGTGGACAGTTTCTGAATACTCATACCAGCACTAACAGTATATGAGGGCAAGCCGCGCTGCTATATATATGGATAACGACTTTTTCTCGGAAACTAAGATAGCTACGAAAAAACTAAAAAATACGTGTCCCCGTAGCTTTTTGTTAGAAAACCAAATTTAATTTGCAAATTTGTTTTGGTGTTTCCAGAAGCGAGATACAGGCAACAATTTCATTTTTTCAAATGGAGAGGTTTGGTTTTTATTTAGATTAGTTAGATTCCTCTATTTTTTGTAAGAAAAATTTACTTTAACGGTTTTTTTCTTTGAACGATATTTTACAAGTTATGAATGAAAACATGATTCCTATAAGAAATTTCAAAATGATATTATAACGGTTTTTGGATTGAATAAGAAGAAAAGTATTATTTTATTATAAATTTTACTCCTCATTAATTACAGATCTTGCTCGAACTGGCCCCCACCATTAGAGATGTATTTCTTTGGTAGTAAGGTACAATTGGCAGGAAAAAGCATGTATATAAATGTGTGTGTGTGTGTGTGTGTGTGTGTGTGTGTGTGTTAAAAGAGGCTATCATTTTTCGTATTGGTGATACTTAAAAACTTATAGGATAAAGTTAGAGAGACAATGCACATTTCAAAGTTATGCCTTGTAATAAAGTATAATAGATATATTACAGAAGTAATGCTTATAAAACATAGGTCAACTGCTATTACCTACAAAAAAAAATTATTCTCGAAATAAAGACATTTTCATTTATTCCAGAAACAAAATACCAGTGCACTACACTTGGCCGTCTCTCCACTATGGCAGGTTAGATGACGCACCAGATAGGGGTGATGCCGTACCCCTCCTCTGTGAAGGAAACATGGCTATCGACATGAAACTTGGTAAACATTATGGCCACGAGACCTACTTTAACTAATGCATGGAAATCGTTCATTTCAATTGTTATTAATATAGTATATAAAAATATACTAATGCGTTATGAAAATTCAGGTATTCACCAGATACAGCTGATGGTATAAATGATCGCAGAACAAAAAAGAATACACAAAATAACTGAAGAATTTTGCAATAAGTTCGCTTCTGATCTCTCTAACCTTTCTGACCAACTTGCATGACGCCACATGGTGGCAAACAAGAGAAATAAAGCCTGGGTCTTCTTCCTTAACACCGTCATCTCTACTAACTTACTTATATATATTTCTACATCCCTACTTATATTTCTAGTAAAAATATAATGTAGAAAATTGAACAGATTGCCATATTGTCTCTTTTATGACTGTGTTAATAATTATAAATGATTTACTATTACAACTTTAATGAGAAACTGGCACTATTATAAAAATAAACGAAATATTTTTCGAAAACAAAGCATGCAAAAATACAAGCAAATATTATTGCAATATATTATCTCAAATCAAAAAGTATTTAACCATTATTTGTGGTAATCTTGGTCAAACATTAAATATGAGATCATAATGAAAGGTGTGAAACCAAAAAAGAAAGTAAATATTTTTTATGTTAGATCAGTGTTCTGAATAATACTACAAAGTTATGCATCTCTAACTTTTCTAATGTATAGGATTATCTTTTTGATAAATATTTTGCCATGTTTAATTGTATTTGTAGAAAAGCATTAGTTTTTTAATTTAAAAATTTTCTTTTAGAACAAAATCAAATTAATTACCTAAAAAAATAATAACATAATAAAAAAAATCTGAATGTGAAACAAACAAAAGAATTTCTCTTAATGCAATTAATAAAATTATATTGAAATTAGAAATTATTACTCAAAGTCTAATTGCCTTAAGATAAATATAGCAAAGGTGGGAGGTACACATAGCAGGTAGCACAGTTTGGGCAAAATATAGTTGCAATTAGAAATTAGACATTAATATCTACAAACTTAATTCTAGTTAATTTTGCAGTTTTATAATTTTTAATTCAAGGAGTTGTAGTTGAGTAACTCGTAACTACAACTAGTAGAGGAGAAAAAGTAATAACTTTTATAAGTCAACTTATATGTGGTTATATTGTAATTAGTTATAAAACTGATAACTATAACTACTTGAATCTTCTTATTATTTTGCTTTACTTACTTTACTAATAGGTTGTTAATTTCCAATATCTAACTTTCAATCTGATTCAATATTTGGCTTAAGAATTCAATATTTTACAAGTTGATTCCCATCACTTCAAAAGTAACAATAAGAATGGTTACTATAACTACTAGTTGTAATTTTACATTCCAACTATAACTTTGTTAGTTGTAAAATATAATTGCAAAAATAATTACCAACTAGATTTTGTAATAATTGATAATTGCAACTAATTTTCGGTTAAAAATGTACATAGTTAGCTAAAACTCTGGCATACTTGAGTGGTTTACACTATAGTTTAGCAGACATTGTCTAAATCAAACCCCCATAACAAAAAAAAAAAAAAAACAAAGCCAAATTTGGAGAAAATTTGTTAAATTAGAATGTAATAATTTACAAGTGTTGGAATTAGCTAAGTGGTCCTTCACGTAGGTCCCGGTTTTAAGTCCAGCAATGCTGTCCTCATATTTTCTCCTCTCCTACGAGCCTCCAACTTATTGTCCAGTGATGGGTTTCAATTAGTGGTATCCCATGTTTCAAATATTTAATCTTCCTTTAGTGTTATTGTGAATTTTCACTACATATATTAATTTTTTTTTAAGAATTAGTATGATGATCTTGGAAGATGCCATCCTCAAAAATATTTTCTCTGTTGGAACATAATATGCACCAAAATTTTCTTTGTCGTTAAGATAATATAATAATGAGGGAGGCAATTTTCCAACCTCCTAGAATATAGGATTGTATAACATAATAAGAATTCTAAAAAAATATATATTTATCAGTAAAAAAATATTATTTTAATTTTCTATTTAGCTTTTTTTGAAATAAAGCAAAAGTAATTGGAAATCTGATAGAGAGGCCCTAGTTGGTTCTCTTATAGCAGTGATCGGCAATCGGTTTTAACTAAAGAAAGCTCTGTAAACACACAATGTTCTTGACCGTTATTTATTTCTGTTTTTCAATACAATCAAAATTATGTTATTTATTAATTTTTTTTTTTATACACTGACTGCGTTTTCTCTTTCATTTAAATACTTTTACTAAATTTATCATCAATACTAATTTATGCTTTGAAAATGATTTTTGCAAAACCGGTCAGCGGACTTTCCAATATTATAGATCAAATGACATAGATACTAAATATGTTTTGATTTACCATTTTAACTTCCACAAAAGTTCGTTATCCAAAAAAAAATTTTCTATTAATATCATCCGACACCAAGACAATTTATCTGTTGATCATTTATATTCATAATTTTATTAATTTCATGATACTCAATAATATTTTAATTGTTTAATACATTAATTTTTATTATATTGTCAAGTAAATAAAATTTGTTGCAAAACCAAATTAGTGAGAAAGTTTTACGAGTGAATTGATGCATAGATTTATTTTTCAACAGGTTCTTAATTTGAGGTCTTTAATTGTCAAGGTTAAGTTCGTTGAGAAGGGCTCTTTTTTTACTTTTAAAGATATTCATGTTGCTAAACATCCGTTCAAAAAATAATATGTAGATTTACTAGTTGACTGTAACATTCAGGATTGTTACTTAATGTTTAGCTGTGACATTTAACATTACACATGTGACGTGGTGGAGGTACAGATACTTCTCAATAAATAGCAAGTTAGGATGAGATACTTGCAGACAGTTTCCCCCCAATCAACGGCACTTGAAATATAAAGTCACAGTTCCGTCCCCCTCAGAACCCTACTAAAATCACTTTTTTTAAAAAATGTTTCAAATTAAACTGGATAGATTTATAGAGTTATTAAAGTTTAAAAAAAAAAAAAATAATCGACGGAGCCATTTTCTAAAAAAAAAAAATCCGAATAATCCAAGAAACTTTTTTGTAAAAAAGTTTCACTTTACAGTTAACCGATTTCCATCAAAGTTAGAATGTAATAGTGCTTTTAATGTAACCTATTAGTGTATAAATGTTAGGAACCTACATTTTCCCGCGAAGTGACACTTTAAAAGAAATCTTAACATTACAGTACCCTCATATAACCCGTCCCCAAAATGAGTTTTTCTAGAACAATAAAATTTATAGGCATTTATGTGTGGAGATAGTGTACGAAATTTAAGGGAAAATCGTTGATGCACTTAAAAAAAAAATCGCAAACAACTAAAGAAAAAAGCAAATTCAATAAAGTCACACTTCGTGTCAAAAAATGGTGATGGTATTTATCTAATCTGGAAATCAAGTTTCAAACTTCTTTCTATTTCTCGTTTTTGTGATATTTTGTTTACACAAGACGCACACAAAACATGTTTCGTACTTAGAGGATTCGAAACACCTATATTTCCGGTAAAAACTCAATTACAAAAAATTGACACAATCGTATTTTACTTCCTCTTTCGACAACAGAAAGGGAATAATTGCAATGGTGCCAAAAATTTTTTGAACTTTGTCTTTTCACAAAAGAATAAGTATAGTACATTAAATTAATTAAAAAGTTGTTTTTTTTTCATTTATTTGTAATTTACATCGGTATATAAATTACTATAGTAAATTTGGGGAAAGATACAAATCACCTGAGTCACTTGTGTGGAAAACTCACCCAGCGATGAGACTCCATAAGGAAAAATCTCATTGGCTTTACTTAGTTAATAACTTAATTATTCAATAAAGAGTCTCGAGGCCAGCGGCGTTTCAATCGTCTGAGCTGATTATCTGGAAGGGTAGAGGAACTTAGCTGGCGTACTAAAGGATTAGGGTGAGCAGAGAGGGACAGATGGAACTTTTTGTATTTGGTTTTAGCAACTTCGGTAATGTAAGAAATATTGAGGTCTTGATGTAGGGTGTGATTTGATACATAGAAGGGGGCATTCACAATTTTTCTGAGGATTTTGGACTGAAATGACTGGATTCGGCGGGAATTGGAATTTTGGTTGAACCCCATAAGTTCAATAGCGTATGTCCACATTAGGTTTGAGTAATACCAAGTAATCAGTCTTTTGTATTGTAGGGATAGTTTAGATCTGTTGTGGTGGTTGGTTCCGCAGAGCTGGAAAGCATCAGAGACATTTTCCGTGGTAGCCTGCTTCATTTTGTGGTCTTCGACCGGTTTCGGGCGTTCGCCCATCTTCAGGATGCGTTTTTTAGACAGTGTGACAACACAGACTCGCACAGAGCAAACTTAGTTTCACACTCAAGAGGGTGAAACTAAGTGTGAAATTAAGTTTGCTCTATGCGAGTCTGTGTTGTCACACTGTCTAAAAATCGCATCCTGAAGATGGGCGAACGCCCGAAACCGGTCGAAGACCACAAAATGAAGCAGGCTACCACGGAAAATGTCTCTGATAGTTTAGATCGTCTGCCGAATAGTAGTGATAGTAGCTTAAATCGTCTATTGAGGTCTTTTGTCTTTTTAATTAATTAAAAAGTAATTTTTTTTTTTTTTTAAGTCACAATTGACTAAAATAAGAAAAAACTTTAAATTTCTTGAACAATATTAAGGCTGAATAAATTGCTGACAATAAAATCGTTAAAATTACAATTACAAATTACAATAAAATTTACAATTGAATTTTTTATAAACACACCTCCACAGTTAATAATAGTGAAATGCTATAAAAAAATATATATATATATATAATATATATATATATATAAACAATGGTGCACCTTATTTTTTAAAGCATCAAGCATATGTGAGTGAATATGTGAAAGCAAGCGTGTGTAAAATATAAACTGATATCATTTTTATCTATTAGTATTTTTATTTAATATGAAACAAAATTTGTTTAAAATGTTCAACAAAGTATAATTTTTTTAAATGAATGAAAATATAATAGCTTACCCATTGTTACTAGTTAGTAAAACAAAACAAAACAAGCAATAAAGTGTACTGAAGAAAAATTTAATGATTTGAATGTATCAACTATGATTAAACTATACTATGTATAATAAAAAAAAAAAAAACGCAAACAAAATTATAGCAATTTGTTTGGAATTTATGATTATTTAATTATCAACAGAAAACACTTTTAAAGGTTGCCAACCTATAAATTATCTATCATTTAATGTGTGATTTTTTTTTGTTTGTCATATTATTGATCTAAGATTTAATAACAAACAAAACAAAACAAAAATAATCATGCTGATTATAATTAAAAAAAATAAACAAATAAATCCAGTATATATTATTAATTTGAACAAAAAAAAAAGAAAATAAAAATAAATAAATGAAGAAATTAGCTAAATAAGCAAAACAAACCTACAACTTTATTTAGTAAACTAGAACAAACTATACACAGGTCGTCTCATGGACTGTGATATCATGGTCATAATTAAAACGGTATAATTAACAAATCTCCTATATAAAACAGGCCCTAATCTTACATCATACTGTATGACAGAGTTGTATGTAAGAATAAAATTATAATAATAAAATAAAAAATATAAATATCAATCATTACTTTTATAATTTTGTACACTTCAAAAAAAGACTGCGGTATTTTTTTTTTTTTATGATATAGAAAATTGTTTTTTTGATAAAGGACGCAATTAACTACAAATTTCCTTGAGACTAAATCCAAAACTCAGAAAAAAAACATTAGAAAGAAAAGAATATGGATAAAAATTAAAGGAGCTGACTTTCTCTTCCAGCAACTAACACATAATAATAAAACAATTTTCTTTGCTAAACCTTTGGAATCTTTACTAAATATCTAGTTGCCTTTAACATTACATGTAAACATTTATTATAAAACCTTAGCAGCTACTTGAAATGACTACATTATAGACCACAAGCAGGGGTACCAGGCAGTACTTTTACCTGACCCAAACAAAACTTTAAATGAAGTTTTTAAAAAAATCTAACATCCAAAAAGATCCTCTACAATCACGAAAAAAAAATGCATTTTTCAGATCAAATTTTTAATTAAAAGTGGTAGGCTTAGATAATAAGTGATAAGAGTGCTAATTTTAACATGCACCACCCCATTTGTTGTTCCAAATGATACCCTATCTAATTTTTTCAAGCTTCCAAATAAATGTTCATTTTTTTTTTTTTTTTTTTTTTTTTAGATGCAGGAATAAGATAAAATTAGACCACTTTTTTTTTTTAATTCTTAAAGTAGATTTTTTTTTTGTTTAATGAAAAAATGATTATTGAACGATAAAAATCCGTTTAATATTCGCTAAGATATTCAATTTTTGAATGTAGAGAAATTCTTTTGTCTTCTGGTTGCTATTATTCCATATTGTTTTTGAGTTTATTGTCACCATTTGGTAGGTGCCAAAACAGGTGGGCATTGAAGGGAACGAGATAGTCGACGTTCTAGCAAAGATAGGTGCTATATACCAGCTTCTAGTACCTGAACCTTTTTGTAATGTCAGCGTTTCCAGTTTCTCTTGGAAGAACTTAGGAAGGAGGAGGAGGCAAAGAGGTCTGAACTCTGGAACTACCTCCCCGAACTGCGGCCAGCCAAAATCTGCCTGGGAAATTATAATCAATGGAGATCGGAGGCCCTGCATAGGCCTTAGTAATACGCGTTCTTACGGGATTCCTCACAGGGCCTTGACGACTCAGAGGGCACCTGACGAAGCTGGGTTTTGGAGAGTGATAGCACATGCAGATTCTGTGGGGAGATAGAGGAAATTCCATTAAAACTCCTAACGGACCGCGAGGCTGCCACTCAGAGAAGACTTAAGAACCCAGAGTTACCAGAAGGAGGAATGGAATATACCCTTCCTACAGCCCATTAGGTTATTAGGGCTCCTTAGGGATCTTAACCTGATGGAGGTGTTGTAGACGGTGTTCGCGTGGAACATATATTTGGGTGCTATGAGCAGCCTACGGCACCCAGGGGGGGTTGTATGTATTTTTGGATTATTAATACCTCTCCGCATCCGGTATATACGGGGACGATAAAATCTCCGAAGATATCAGTGACAACGGTGTATAGAACGCATCCCTAGTACAACAAGTAGTACGGTCTTCTAAAGAATCCTGAAAAAAAGCAATGTCCGCGTGAATAGTGATAACACGGTTTCTAAACTCCATTGAATGTGGGGGAGCATAATTTGAAACCATAATTATTGGAAGTTCATTTTTATACTTTCTATTCTCGCAATATTTGCAGTTCAAAGTTACCACATCATCAGCAAGAATTTTTTTAATGAAATCGATATCCCAATTTAAATTATTAAACTCCTCAAAAACAATTGCGCGATGAGTAGGCAAAAACAAATCAAACGGGTACGCAATTTTACTAGAAGATGCATAGAAAACCAGATCCCCTAATCCAAAAACAAGTTGACTTATAATTGTTGACTTTCCTACATTACTACCGCCTCCTTTGTCCTCCTTTGTTGTTACCTTTTAACGCTGAACATAAAAATGTTCAATGCACAATTGATCATAAAGGTCGCAGTGCATCGGGCCCCTTCCAAAAAAAAAAAATAAATAAATAAAAAATATTCACATTAGTTATTCAAAATGGACAACATCACTATAAGCACAAACCAGTCCAGTTTTCATTGTCTGCGCTCATTATTAGAACGGCTTCAGAAAATTTCGCAGATTATTTCGCAAGCTTCAGAAATTCTTAATCTTAAGTTCAGTGGTGACAGGATTTTTTTAAGTTGCTATAAACTTCATTTTTTTAGTATTCCCAAAGGAAGTAATCCAGAGATGCCAGGACAGGACAGCAGGCGGATCACTGTATACGATCGTGTATGGTAATCCATTTAACCCCGAATCTTACTGAATGTACATCGTTTGCCGGCGTGCTAGAAGGACATTTTCTAGGAGACCTGGGAGAACTTCACTGAAGAAATGATGATATTTGTCTGCGTTCAATATTTCATTGTAATATGAATGTATTTTTTACTGAAATCCGTTCATAATTCATAATCAAATTCACTAAAAATTTACAATACACTCTAGTTGACTATATTTTTTTCTCACTCTTTATTTGAAATTTACAAGTGTACATATTTTACAATACGTAAATAAGCTGATATGATTATTGCAATGCCTTGATTGAGTTGATTGGTAGCCATGCAGAGATGATGATTATCTTTAGTTATTTAAGAGAACGTGAGACCGACGTCCGCTTTAAGCTGTCAAAAACATTGGGTTGTCAACACTGTGAGAGGAGGGCTTAAGCTGAATGATTAGAAAAGTGTAGTGGAAGTACGAAATGAAAAATAATAGTTTTTAAAAATAATTTATCTAATTTTGTTAATATATTAGACTGTGAATTTAACTTCAAAAAGAGTGTATTTTAGAACAAGGTATATTAAATCTGGTCACTGCTAATAGAGAAACAAAGGCAAAATCCCGTTAGGGTAATTCTTTGTACAAGAAAATTCCCCCGCTAGAGAGAGAGCAATTCCAAAGAATAGATAGAGCCATCAGCTTTCAAATAGTTCAGTTCAAAAAAGACAGGTTGTACTCTACCTTCCAACAAGGACAGACTTGTGCTACAAATCAAGGTGAAAGCATCAGACCAGTATCCTATACCAGTATCAAGTTATAAGAATTTATTATAAGATATTATAGTGATTTTCTAAGTACTTAATTTCTCTTAGAGAATATATTTAAATTAATCTACCAGTGTGTTCTTAATTATTTATTCTTAATACTTCTATCTCTTAACCGTATATACATACAAGCCCTTTTCGCTAAGACGCTCAGCCACAAGCTACCTATAGACACATCACACCAATAGTTCAGTTCAAAAAAGAATAATCTCACTTCAGCCTTCAAACAGGACACTTCAGGAATCGCTCAGTGCCAATGATAGATATTTGCCTTTATTCTAGATAAACATCATTTTATTAAAATACAGTGTGATATTGTAAAGTACTTGAATTTACTAAGAGATAATATAATTATTTATAAATCAGTTGTGCTGTTCTTAATTATTCTTAATACTTCTATATTTTCCTCAAACATACTTACAAGCCCTTTTCACTAAAACGCTCACGCCACAAACTACCAATACACATCACACCAATACATTACAAAAGCGATAGGAGTTTGTCGTGGAATCAGTTATACATAGTTTTTGCCAGAGTAAATAACTTCTTCAGTTAATTGCGCCCTTTATTTTTATCAATAATAAGATTTAATTTTAAGAGACTATTTATATCAGAGCGATAAATCAGTTTATACACTCTGATTTTGCTCTGTGAAAGTCTGTGTTATCGCACTGTTTTATCAAAACATCCTGATGATCACAAAATGAAGTAGGCTATCACGGAAAATGTCCCTCTCACTCTGTAGGACCCAAACACAACACGACTATTTATAGATATATATTAATTAGTTTAGTAAAAACAAATTAATTAGAAGAGACTAATTTTGTATTAATTTAGATTCTTTATTTTTTGAACAAAATATTTTGTCATGTCCATGAGAACTCATTCTCTTATTTTCATTCTCGAATTTGTTTAATTTGAAATTTTTGGGGACATTTATAATAATCTTCCTGCGATTTTTGTTTAGGTTTTTTGTACACTCACTCAGTTTCTCTCTCTCTCTCTCTCTCTCTCATACACACATTCTCACTCAACAAAATGAGAGAGAAAGATAAAGAATTATCTCCAATATTTTGGAAAAAATGTAATTAGAATAAACTTTTCAGTTAATTGCATCCTTTTTTTAAAAAAAAGTACTAACGAGATGGTGTCCCTTTATTAGTTTTTTAAGGATTGTACTATTGTATAAATAATAATAATAATAAAATAATAATAATAATAACTAGTAATTGCAAGAAACTCTAAGTGTGAAAGAATGGAAGACACTACAAAATAAGTTGTCAAAATTGAAAAAAAAAAAATCTACCCTAAGTTTAAAAAAATTCCAAAAAAAGCTCTCGAGAAAGTTTCAAATTCAAATCACCCTTTTTTTGCTTTTTTATTTTTTATTTTAATTGCATGCAGTATATCATCATACATGCAACTTACATTTAATTTCCTTTGATCTCCTCCTAGGGGATGAATTTTTATCTCTGAAAAATATTGAACGATTGATATACGCCAATTGGATTTAAAAAAAAGAAAAAGAAAAAACTAATAAAACAAAATAAAAAGAATAATAATAATAAAAAATACAAATAAAGCCAAAGTAATTCAGATAGGCGAGAGAATGAAAGGCGTAACAAAATGGAAAATGCGAATATGTTGGTAATATGAGGTGTACAACGGAGTATATAGATATTCTCACGGTTTGGTCATTTTATCAGTTTAACACTATAATACAGTATGAGGACAATAGTCTGAAAAGAATTCTTTTCAAGAAGATGAGGGTCATATATCCAAAATAAAAAAATAAAAAATAAATAAAATTAAACAAAACTTGTTTAATATTAGAGAATTTTAAGCAGTTAGGTGAGTCCGCATCCGCTTATAAATACAAGGATCCCCACAACTGGAATTAACAATAATAATTGCATTATTTTCATTTAATCTGATATAAATACTTTTATATTGATTATAAACAAAAAAAAAAAAAAAAAATAGACTCAATAAAATTTGTTCAAAAAATATATGGTTTTATAAAATTTGCTCCTAAATAAATATTAAGAAAGATGTGTCAGTGATCGTGAGACTGAAATATGGCTACGAGTATAAAATGCACTTGTCGCGAGATCAATTTTAAAAAGCTTTTGAAAAATAATTAATTATAAATAAAATTAGCCTAGAAGTCATTGGTTAAGGTTATAGTAACACTTATTCTAGGTTAGGTCTATAAGTCAAACCAATAACTATGCAGAAGTCGCTCGCGAATCGTCGCAATATGTGAGAAACGTTGGTTTATCCTAAAACAGTTCATCAGTCTGTACACAACCCCCTAGGTTAAGTGTATGACAATGAACGCAGAAGTTGGAAAATTTTTAAAGTGACCAAAGAAAGACTTTTTGCAAATTTGGCCATTATATAGATTTATCAAAATTCTTACATTAGCGTCTCACCCTGCAAGCCTAGAAGTTTCTAATATACTATGTGATAATCATTAAAAAAAAATCAACGAAGAATTTTACTAAAATTAGGAAGTTCAATCAAAGATAAGAAGTAACAAAATAAGCTTACAAATGTCTATGTAATAAAATAAAATAAAAATAACATAACGCTCGAAGTTAATAAATATTTTTTAATAAAATATTATTAATAAAGAAGAATTATAAATTAAATTAAAAAAAAAATAAAATAAAATATATAATTGTTTAATGATTACCATTAAACAAAAGACTAACTTATAGAACTTATCTAGACTAAAGAAAGAAAAAGAAATAGAATTAAAAAGGTAATTTAGGGAAGGAATTTCCTCATTGGTATCGACTACATTGCAGAGGTTTCGGGTTTGAGTTCAGCAGTGCTGCTCTTAGATTTTCTCTCCCGAGGAGCCTCTACAGCTCATTGCCCGGCCTCTGAACAGTGTTGTCTGCAATGAGAAGACACTGTCCATAAGCCGGCAATTTCACTGAAAAGGCTTAAAAAAAAAAAAAAAAAAAATTATACTCACTCATTTAAACCTAATCGTAAATTTTCTTTAACTGTTCTTAACAAAGCGTGAGATTCTGAATTTGTCAGGCATTTTGTTGATTGTCCATTAATAGATGTTATCAAATCACCTTCTCTAACTCCTTTTGATTCTGCTTTACTACCAGGATTGACCTACAATTTAATAAAAAAAAAATAAATAATTAAATCAACAAAATAATAATAATAATAATAATAGTAATTGAGAAAAACCATTGAAAAATATTTAACCTAAATAAATACCATATAAGTTTTCCTGCAAGTAATATTTGCATTTGTACGAAATTTTAACATTATTATTTCTATTTTTATTTATTATTGGTTTAAATGATGTATTCTTAAAGGATGTATACTGTCAACTGAAATGGGTTTTTTCAGAATGAAAACAATAAACTTCCTTACTGTTCATTAACATTCAACAGGCATCTGTTGTAAATACGCCCCTTTTATTTTATTTTTTTTTTTTTCCTAAAGAATATCTCAAGAGAATATGATATCATATCATACATATAAACATAAATTATTTCTAAGTAATAATCAGTAAATTTATTTTAAATAATTTATATTAATTAGTTGGTTAACTGTACTAACCAGATAGTAAAAATTAATTGTGATTATTTCTATTATTCTGTAAACAAATTTGGTCTACATTCAAAATTTTCAATTATGAAATGGTTTTTCAGTTTTTGCAATTTTCTCGAAAAGTGAGTCCAACGATTTTCTTTAAAATTTCGTATACTATCTCATTATCACTTTTTAGTTGAAGCATTAGTCAAGAAAATTGATTTTTTTTTTTTTTTTTTCCGAGTTTTGGGAGAGCAGCAATGTTATGTTAAAGTACCACTTCATTGCTAGCATCTAATAGTTTTGCCACCATATAATAATTGAAGTAACAAAGTAATTTCGAAAATACCTATACCGACTTTTCTTTAAACTTTGTGAATGCATACAGCATAGGTATAAACATTTTTCGGGATAAATTTGATTTTTAAGGATTCTGCTATCTGTGACCGTTACATTTCAAATTATTTGTAATTATTTGTTCAATGTTATTGGCGCTATCTTGTGGACTACAAGGTAATCAATCCAACTACTACCATCCCTGGGTAAGAAGTAGCCCCACCAGCATCCCTTCTATTAATTTTTTAGCAAATGAATAAAATTTCAAGTTTTAAAGTAAATAGTCTCAAGTATTGTGAAGGTTTCACACAAGATTATATATATATTTTTTTTAATAACAACACAGAGCGCCATTAATCCAAGTTAAGAGCTATTCAATTAATGTAGTGTTTGTATATCCAATTATGTCAAATTCTTTTTTAAAAATTCGTCATCGTTAAGACAAAAGGGAAACAAAAATTCATCTTAAAAACATAAAAAAAAACTGGTTTAAAAATCTACTAAAAAAAAAAAGAAGAGTTACAGACAAAACACTCTTTTATTTATATAAAATTTTTATCAATAACCTAATATCAAATCTGGACTAAATGTAAGAATATGAATGCTAAATTTTACAGAATTCTGTATAGAGGTTTTAACATGAAAAAAAGACGCAACGATCACAAGACTAACATTTTTTCCAGTGCCATTTTCAATTTCTCTATGATTCAAATTGATAGTTAGTTAGTTTATTTATTTCACTGTTTTATACAATAGTACATGACAGTGGAGTTGTTCCATATTTACAAAAAAATTAAAAGATAATTTAACAAACTTAATTAAAGCCATCAAAGCAATTAATTACAAAAGAAAGAGAGACACACAAAAAAAAAAAAATATTACTTTTCAATAACAAAAAATAGTGTAGTACTACATATAAAGAAAAAAAAGAATAATACCTGAAACATAGCCAATCTTAATTAAAAATGAATTATTGTAAATAAGTTTTCTTAAACCTTAAAGAATTTATTGTATATAAGTATAAGTTCTTAGGCTTATTCTTTAGCAACCATGTTACTGATTTTATAAATGAAACACTGTCTTCAATATTTTCTAATTCTGGCAAAAAGTATGCTCTATGAAAATTAAAAAGTGTACATTTAACAAAAAAAATGAAAGCAATCAGCCAGTTCACCATTTCTACAATACTGGCATTCCTCAGTGTGATACAACAGATATGAATTATTATTATTTGTAAATTTTGAAATATATTTTCCAGATAGCCTAAATTGGGCAATAAAACGTTTCAAATAAATGTCCAAATCTGAGGTTACATAATTTTGTATGTCACAATCAGCTTAAAAAAAATCTAAGTAGAAGAGGTTATATCTAAATGTAAATAATTTATCAAAATCTAGATTTCTTAAGTAGGTCTGGTAATTAGATAACACTAAGGGAATGCTTTTTCTAAGCTCTTTAGTTGTTTCTATATTTAAAATTGCATCCATATTAATTATTTTTAACACTTCAGCCAATTGAGTATACCAATTAAATTTAGCACTTCTTAAAGAATTATCCAATATGTTTGCAGAATATAAATCTCTTAATTTGGAATAACAAATTTTTGGGAGTCTATAATTTTCCATCTGCAAGAGTTTCTCCAACCATTTCAGAATCAATTTTAAAATTTTTACTTTTACATGCAACAAGCCGAATTCCAAACGGATTAGGAAGTTAGGAACAGATTTGTTAAGGTGAAATAATTTTTTGAAAAACGATAATTGGATTCTTTCCAATTCATCGGCATAACGAATACTCCAAATCTGAGCAGAATACAAAATAGTGGAATGAACCAAAGAATCATTCAGCTTGATTATAGATTCCCAAGAAGAAGACTTTACTTTCCTTAAAATCTCCAAGACTGTCCCTTGAGCTAAGTTGGCTTTCGTAGATAAATTTTTAAGGTGAGTTGAAAATATTCCTGAACAATTAAATGAAATTCCCAAATAATTAAAATTATTTACCAACTCTATTTTGGAACCTTCATAATAAAATGCTCTATCTTTCTTGGTTTTGCCTTTGTGAAACTTCATAATCTTTGTTTTAAGTATATTTACTTTTAGTTTATTTCTTTTACAATAGTCTGATAGAATGTTTAATTTTTTGCACAGATAAGTAAAAGAATCCCCAAACAAAATGATATCATCAGCATATTGCAAAAATAATATGTTACAGGAAGCAGTTATTGGAATACCTGAGACATTATGACTTCTAAAAAAGCATTCCATATCGGAAATATATAAATTGTACAGGAAAGGTGATAATGTCTCCCCTTGGAGAACGCCTTCCGTTATATTAATTTCTGAGGACAACTTCCCTTCACATTTCACCCTCATTTTAGCATTATCATAAATATTAATTAAAATCCTCAAAATTTTGGAACTAACCCCCATTTCAAACAGTTTTCCCCACAATATTTGATGGTTTACTCCATCAAATGCCCCACTAAAATCTACAAATAGAGCAAAAAAGTGTTTCCGACACTGTCGCAGCCTCAGTTGAATCATACCATTTAAAATAAACAAGTTGTCTAAACATGACTCAAATTGATAAATAACAAGAAGATATTAAAATGAGAGAGAGAGAGAGAGAAAAGACAACTTCAATTTCTATCATCAACCAAGAAAATTGCATACATAACAGGTCATCAAACAAATTATACAACTACTATTATTGTATTATTATTCAAATAGTATGAAAAAATTACAAACTGCATACTAATTAAATAAGTGAAATTTCTTTCATAACAATACCACTAAATAAGGATAACTGTAATTCTATTTGACAAAAGAAACTATAATGAATTCCAATAAATAATAATTATAATCGAATGAATAATGTATTAGTTGAAAATATATGGTGTGTTAACATATTAAAACACTATTTACTCATACTAATATTCTCTTAATCCAATCAATACAATGTAATAAGACAATTTTTCTTTATAATTACAATGTTTACAAATATTTAGTTTATGAGGTGGCAATTAAATAAAATGTGGTAGTGGTTATATACCCTTTGTCTCAAATTTTGTAAAAGCAATATAAATTTAAACCTAAATAACAGGTCCCCCCTTCCCAAAATCAATTTTCCCGGAAAAATATCTTAAATAATAGTGATAGGTATTTATGTGTGTAGACAGTATAAAAAGCTTAAAGCTTATCATTATAGACGTTTTCGTGAAAAATCACGAAAACTGAAAAAAAAAAAAAAAAAATATTAGTAGAGTCGTATTTCCGGTTGATGAATTTTAACTGAAACCTTCGTGTTAAATGCTATGGTGATAGCTAAACGGAATACAAAGTTTTTTTTAAAAAAAAAAGGTGTATGACTAACTCTATAAATGTAAGTTTGGGAAAAAAATGGCAGTTCGATGTATCGGTCTTGTAGAGAGAATGGGAGCATGATATTATGGTTTGGGGAAAATTTTTTTGTGAATTTGTGAATGATTAGAGGATTCTGTGAAGAACTCATTTTGTAATAGTTAGATAACGTAGTAGACAATCTTGAACAGGGTGTCATGAGGAAGAAAAAAAGTGAACTGATCGTGAAGAGTAGAGAGAAATGACTGAACAAGCCTAGAATTCTAAATGAACTGTAGCGCTGAGAAGGAATAGAAGAAGTGAAAATTAAAAGTTGTAAATAGAAAAAAACTTTTCTCAATTCTACCATTTTCATAATCAAAAAAATTTTTTTTTAATCTTCATTTTCCAAAAGATTACAATAATCCTACGATCTAGAGGCAAGTGCACACGTCGTTAAGGGGAGAATTTTGGGGTTTGATTCCCGTGAAAGCAAAATGCGGTATTGACCCTGTAACGAGAGAACAGCTGAAACTATAGTTCCTTAGCTTTTCTTGGCTGTTGCGCCAAAAGTTATAATAATAATAAACAAAATAAAATTATATAAAACGAGCATTAAACTTTTCTTGAATTTTGAATTCTTTAGGGGATTTTTAATAAGAATATTATTTTAAAGAATTAAACTGCACGGCGACATATAAAATATAAAACATCATAAAAGCCATCAGATTTTTGTTCTGTTTTTTAAATAACCAAATCGATAGATGATAGATACATAGGAAACATGCAATTAAGAAACTGTAAACTGTGAAGTTCAGTCAATGACCACTAATTGCAAAAAAAACAACTGGCCAAACATTGTTCTAAGAAATGAATCTCTAAAGAAAAAGATACAAGAAATTTAAATCATTTTTAAAATAAAATGAAAGTAAAATTAATGAAAATCTTAAAACAATTGTAAACAAAATAATTATTATAATTATTTACAACAAAGATAAAAGTTGGAATAAACCTAGTAGTGCACTCTATTGGGAAAGTGAAGTCAATAGCTTAGCAACTATAATAAGGAAGATGGAAATTATTTTGATAAAACTGAACAACTACAATTTAGATTAATTTATAAAAGTGTCAAATAAACTGGAATACTTCATAAAAACAATGAATACGCAAATCTGGTATACTTTCTTTCTAACTATACAATATAAATTGTAACATAAGCAATTGTTTCCAACAATTTTGCAATATTGCACATTCATCGACAAATAATTTAACAGAAAAAGCAACTTTAAAATGAGAAGTTCTAAATGAAATTAATAAATGTTACTGAATGAAATAAAAATAATTATAACTTACAAAATAAATTTTAATCATATAAAGGAAAAAAAAAAAGTATTAATTATCAAATCTATATTAAATCTTTATTTGTATTTTATTTATATTTGAATCTTTCTAAATTTTAACGGCTGAACGTAATTTCAAGAATCATGGAATTTATTTAGGCCAACCTGAAATTCTAGTTTTTAGAACTGGGAGAAAATTAGCGAAAACTTACACAAGAGAACGGCAAAATAATTAAAAATTTCTCGCATAATATTACTGCACTGAGTAGAAATATATTATTTTTATTAATTAATAAATATTGTTAAAAACATTAAATTTTAAACCGAACTAAGTTTATTAATTTCTATTATTCCTATATAAGAAAATAATTTACAATCGTCACAGATTTGCCAATTTGTTATCAGAGTTTTTATCAGAAATATATATTTTGAGGTCACAAATGTGAGTTTTTAGAAATTTGTTGGGTGATTAATCAGATCCGAATAAAAACCGAAAATCGTAGAAAGTTGATATTTCATCTAGGTTTCAACAACAATGTTTTGATCAAAAACACCTCAACTAGAGATAACTCCTTTATTGCCAGAGAGTGGTTATTCCCTATCTGGAATATAGTGGTTATTCCCTAGGGAATAATCTGTCATCTCTCCCCCTTAGGATGGCATGAGTAAGAAGTGCAGCTTTGTTTAGAGTTCTGAATTGAGGAGGACGTGAAGAGAGTGTAGCTCTGGGAAATCCTGTTAAGCTCTGAAGCAAGCTAAGACCTGTCTGGGAGTTTATAACAAGAAAAGATCTGAAGTAAGCATCAGTTTGAGTAAAAATAGGTTTCGCATGCTGACGACGGGTTTCCTTCACAGGATACCTGAAGAAGCTGGGCCTAGAACATTTAATGAATTCTTCTACAGATTTTTTTCTTTTTTCCAAAGATGATCCAGAACCTTACTAAGAAAAAAAATATTCAAAGTGTTAGGGTTATATACATGTACAGGGTGTCCCAAGGTATATATGGATAACGACTTTTTCTCGGAAACTAAGATAGCTAGAAAAAAACTAAAAAAAAATACGTGTCCCCGTAGTTTTTTGTTAGAAATCCAAATTTAATTTGCGATGTATTTAATGAGAGATGTATTTCTTTGTTGTACGGTACAATTGGCAGGAAAAAGCATGTGTATGCATCTCTAATGGTGGGGCCAGTTCGAGCAAGATCTGTAATTAATGAGGAGTAAAATTTATAATAAAATAGTACTTTTCTTCTTATTCAATCAAAAAACCGTTATAATATCATTTTGAAATTTCTTATAGAAATCATGTTTTCATTCATAACTTGTAAAATAGGACGCTTACTCAAAGAAAAAAACCGTTCAAGTAAATTTTTCTTACAAAAAATAGAGGAATCTATTTCTTAAATAAAAACCACACCTCCCCATTTGAAAAAATGAAGTTGGTGCCTGTATCTCGTTTCTTGAAGCACTAAACAAATTTGCAAATTAAATTTGGATTTCTAACAAAAAACTACGGGGACACGTATTTTTTAGTTTTTTTCTAGCTATCTTAGTTTCCGAGAAAAAGTCGTTATCCATATACCTTGGGACACCCTGTATATGTGTACGGGTTTAAAGAAATCCGTCCGTGATATCTTTATCGAGAAAAAAAATACGTTAAAACGCATTTTCGGTAAACCGATTTTCTTTAAACTTGGAAATTTGGGATTTAGGAATTTGAGTATTAGGAATTCCTATGAATCCAAACCTGTGCGAATACCCTGTGTGATAATAGCTAAGCGGTTTGATTTTTTCGATTATAACTTATGGTATTCACTCATATAGCATAATTTTTAAAAAAAAAAACACATGTTCATGGTTAATGGACCTCATTTACAACAAGTATTTCCGGTGCAAACTTAATTTCAAAAATCTGACACAAACCTAATATTTCCTTTTTCGACCGGAATGGAAAACATAAACAAAGAAAAAAAAATCTGTGCTGTGAAACACTCACAAGAGTTTCTGTTAGTCCAATAATTACAAATTTAACAATAATACAGTGGTAGTGAGATAGATAGATGTTGATTCTCTGCATATAGGCAGATAGAGTACGACGATACGATTACAGTGCAGTCAAGAAGACACTTGTTTTCATCAAATCCAAATAAATCTAAAATTTAACGTCATAAATATTCCCAGAAACTCCCAAAAATCCATTTTCTGTTTAAAGTTTTAAATAAAAGTGATAGGTGTATATCGTTTACTCTTTCGTTAAGATGGCTTTCGAGAAACTAAAAAAAACAAAAAAAAAAAAAAACAGACCTATTCTATACTATATAAAGTTGCACTTCCGGTAGACCGATTTTCTTTAAATTTAGAATACTAACAATGCCATTATCTTTATCTTAATATTACACATATGACAGCACTATATAGTTTTACTGAAGTGGTTCTTTTAGAAGAAAGCTTAAAGTTACAGCCCCCCCACCCCCCCAAAAAAAAACAGTCAAAAATCAATTTTTCTATAAAAATCTTTCAAATAAAATTGTTGTGTGGAAAATTTGAAAAAATAAAAATCAATAATATTTATATTTCCGGTTGATGGATTTTTGAGGGGAAACTTTCGTGTGTCATCAGATGAGGGAAGATGGTGTGATGGAATGAAATAATAATTTAAACTTCCTGCAATTTTTCTTGACCCTCTATTTGGGTCATACAAACAAACCAAGAGAGAGAGAGAGAGCTAAAACCATTTCTTTTGTACTTAGAAGACCTCAAAACACGTATTTCTGATACTGAAATTTGACATTTTCGCAATATTTCCTCTTACAAGCGTAAGAGAAAAATTATTACATAAAAGTGAAAAATCCTTTCATAAATATTAACGTTTCTAAATTTAAATAAAAATCACTGAAGATGCTTTTGAGAAATTAGAATGAAAAAAACAACACTTTAATAAAACAAAGCAAGCTACTTCCAGGCTGTAGAATCGAAACACCTCCCCATTCAGTGTTTCGGTTCACTAATTCTGTCCGGTGATAGTTTAGGTTACGAAGATATTAAATATATATCAGAGTATTTTGTATTTTGAGAAAATTTCGTTATATTGTTTTCACAAATAACGACCCAACATTTCTCAAACAAAATCAGTTTTCACACTTTGAAGGACTCAAAATATCCGGTAAAAATTCAAATTCGAAAAATAAACTATGACGAACACAATATTATCTACTGAACAAAAAAAAAGTAAAAATAAAAGGAACAGGATTGCCAACAAAAAAATTAATAAATAAATATGAAATAAGTATTTGTTAAAAAATGACAGAAAATTAGAACAAAATAGAAATAATTGAAAAAAAAAAAAAATAATAATTATTAAAACATACCAAAATTAGTTTATTAGATTCCTTTTCTATATGTTTCACTAAATGATCTCTAAATCTTCTTACAGAATAATGTAAATGAACGTGTGCTTCAGATATATTTACAACACGAACCATTTTTATATAATATTTATTATTAATCTAAATAATTTACTAAATAATATCAATCTGTAATTCTTAAAAAAAATTAAATGTAATAAATCGATTTTTCTATTTTTTAACGTTAATTGAAAAAACAAAAAAAATGACCGATAATAAAGTAATAAATAAAATAAAAATTCTTTTTTTTTTCGTTGGGTTTTGTTTTGTTTGAAATATATACGATAAAAGAATAAATAACTAAATTTTCAAAACGAAAAACTAGATGTTAGCAAGTTGAAGTATAAGAATATACTACTAGATTTCAGAAGTGTGACAAGTTTACTAAAGAGTAACTACGGCAGCATGCCTGCATTCCATCTTGTACACTAAGGACAATAGCATTCAGGTGTGAACTGAGACGGTAAGGAGATAAAACTTTGTCTAACCTTATCAATCATGAATAACACATTATTATTATTATTAATTTATTCAAAAATCAATATCAAAATTATAAATTTTAAAATTGTATTTATAAATATTTCTTTTCTCTCACTTGTATAAGAGAAAATAATACGATTATTTTAAATTATCGAAATAATTGAGTTTTTACTGGGCATGACAAATCGCAGAAAGCTCGAACTTAATATATTCCGTTTAGGTACTATCCACAGCACCTGAAATGAAGGATTCGGGCAAAGCACTAGCAACCGGAAATATGACTTTATTGACAAATATTTTATGCTTAACTATTTCTGTTAAGCTCCTTTCAAAGTACCATTTTCAGTAAGTACAATTTATCGTTCTACCTTCTGTATAATATTTTTTTTTTATATATATTAAACGTTTTGCTAGGACTTCAAATTTTGAAGAAAATCTGTTAATAGGAAAAGTGATTTTATAGAATAGGTTTTTGAGTTTTTAACGATTTTTCTTTAAAACTGATTTTCAGCAGGTCGTGAGGAAGAAACATCTCAGGGGTGCAAAGGCTGGCGTGCCTACTGATTTCGGGGGCATTTTTCAGTGCCCAACGGCTGCATTTGAAGTACTGCTGGGGTTTCCTCCGCTGCATCTTTTGATACAAGCGGAGGCGAGGGCAAGTACGTACAGACTAATGAACAATGGCCAGTGGAAGCAAAGGAGCTCCCTGGCCAAGCATTTGGACATAACACAGAAGGCTGACCCTGGCTCTATCTTTAGGATGGCTGGAGAGTAGTACTGTCCAACATTCCACTTTGGGCTCCCCTTCCAAGTTATCTTAACGTCAAAATCGGAATGGGCTAATAGTTTGGAAAAAAGAGGCCTGAAGGGGGATCCTGGTTTACAGACGGGTCCAAAATTGCCTGCGAAATAAAAGCCCGTATATATGGAGTTAAGCCGGAGGTACTCATTGGGTGGCCCCTCGGTGGATACTGTATCCCATGCTGAAGTTAATGCAATAAAGACCTGTGCTGAGGAGAATTTGCGTATGGGCTATAGGAATAGGGACATATACATCTTCTTGGACAACCAGGCTGCACTGAAGGCACTTGGGGCATTCAGAATCACTTCACCCCTAGTCAGGGAGTGTAGAGACTCCCAGGAGGCGTTATCCCGGCACAACAAAGTTCGGCTGGTATGGGTGCCGGGGCACAAGTGGATTAAAGGTAATGAACTAGCCGACCAACTGGCCAGAGACGGAACCTGTTCTGGGAATAGCTGAAAGTATGGCGAGAACGTCTCTGAGAGAATGGACTCGGAAAGAGCACAATCGTCACTAGAGGCTAAGTACTGGGGCTAGACACGGCAAAATGGACATGCCAGAGCTGTGTAGAAGAAGAACCAGAGAGACCTTGCGTTTAAGCAGCTATCAGATCTGTCTCATAACGGGCCTTTTTACGGGGCACGGTAGGTTCAAGAAACATCTGCACAAGGTGGGATTGGGTGATTTGGAGCCCTTGTGTAGACTGTGTCAAAAAAAGGAGGAGGAGACGGCCTCTCACCTGTTGTTCGATTGCGTGGCAATCGGCAGATTGCGGTACGAGATCTTCGGTACGTTGAGACCAAAGGAAATCGTACTTCAAGAAGGACTGGTAGGGAAGGTTCTGGAGCTCATGAAGAGGAGGGGCTTCCTCTACTAGGTATTGAAGGGTTGGCACAATAAGCCTCAATGGGTAGGCTGCAATGCTTGGGTTCGAGTCCCCCTCTGTGTCATTCTATTCTATGTGTAATTGAAATTCCAAGTTTCGATAAAATCATAAAAAAGTGTAGAAAAAAAAACCATTCAGTAGAGTAGTACATCCGGTTGAAGAATTTTGGCAGTTAAGTTAACTGTTGGATCCTATGGAATATCAAGATTGAACTTTCTGCGATTTTTCGTTTTTGAGCTAGACTGTTCTCGCACACACACCATTTTTTTAGACTTAGGAGAACTCAAAAAGGGGTATTTTCTGTGAAAAATTGATATCGAAAATTTGGCCAGATTACAATACTTCTCCTACTATCAATATCTCCCACTTACTATCAATTCTGCTTGGCAATATTTACTAAATGCGTATTAGGCTTGTTTTATACTAAATAAAGTACCGAACACAAATTGTGAAGTACCACTTTAATTTTTTAATTGGTCATTATTGTTAACTCAAAAACCTATTCTGTAAAGTCGCACTTCCGGATAAACGTTTATTTCAAATTCCTGTAATGCTTAAGCTAATCATAATAAGTACCACTATACAGCAGTGGTCAAAAAGAACAATTTATAGTTCAATATTACAAGCATTACAGGAATTCGAAACAAAACGTTTATCCGAAAGGGCGACTTTACAGAATAGGTTAGTTGAGTTAATAATAATAACAATAACAGGACAAATATTAATTTATAATTATTTCATGAGATTGTATTATTTGTATTTAAATGAGTTTACTTCCTTGAACTAAATATATCGTAGCTATGGTTGGAATTAGCTTTGGTAAGTAAATATAAATAATGTATTCCCGTGTAGAGTTGTTTACAAACTTCACTGATTTCCGGGCTAGTATTAAAGTGAGCAGAGAGTATTCTGTTTCTCTAAATAGAATTTCAACACAAATCTTATGGCACGAATATATCTAATATTGCTTGAGACGGTTGTAAATCTTGATGACGCACCACCTATCTTATTTAGCATCTTGTTCGCCCCAATCACTTCTATTTTCCACTGCCAAAAGAATTTGGCCACAACATGCACCTATGAAGAGACTTATAATAATTTTGTTATCCTTAAATAATTGGAAAGATTTGACCCAGGAAGTTCATGCACACACTCTTCGGTGGTTTGAAGAAGATATCTAGAACGGCTGACTATCCACTTTCTCATCACAGTTTCTAAGACAACCACGTTGGGAAGAATATGCCTCTGGTTCTGTATGAAGCTATATTTATTTTGTAGTTTTCTAAAAATGGATTTCTTGACACCACCTATTATTTGTATATACACTGACAGAGGACGTTTTCGTGATCTTCCAAGAATAAGTTCTATATAAACCGTTCTAAATCAAAAACTCCACAAGATAGATCTTTTTTAGAGCTTCTTAGGAGCTAGCCTGAATCCAATCGCTTTACTAAGTAAAAAGGCAAACAAGGAGGGTACAACAAAAAATATGGTGCAGGAGAAGAAGAGTGGAATCCTGTTCAAAACAGAAAGTTCTCAATCCATTACTCTAAGAGAGATCTTTAGTAACTCTACTCTTACAGCCAATGGTAAGCACAGATCGCCAGCTCTCAGATTCTTTTCCACTACTACGTTTATGCAACTGCTGTCGTCGTTGTAGAAATGCAATTCCTCCTGATTCTCAGTAGAGTGATCCTTGTTCTCTGAGACAGAGTCCCGCAGAGGATGTTGGAGTTGCTGGCACTGTTACAGTTCACCGGGCATGAAACTGAGGTGACTGGAAGGCAACGGTGCCAACAAAGCTCGTACATACTCTGCTGGACTCTGTCTCGGAAAACAAAGATCACTCCTTGTGAGGACCAGGAGGAGTTGCATTTCTACAACGACGACAGCAGTTGCATAAACGTAGTAGTGGAAAAGAATCTGAGAGCTGGAGATCTGTGCTTACCATTGGCTGTAAGAGTAGAGTTACTAAAGATCTCTCTTAGAGTAATGGATTGAGAACTTACTGTCTTGAACAGGATTCCACTCTTCTTCTCCTGCACCATATTTTTTGTTGTACCCTCCTTGTTTGCCTTTTTACTTAGTAAAGCGATTGGATTTAGGCTAGCTCCGTCACAATAGTGTGGGTTAGAGGCCTCGTCCAGTTTACAGGCAATAGGAGTACCAAAAAGCATCAGTCGCCTAGTCGAGTCAAAACTCAACTGGCTCTACACCATCGCTGTCTCTACTTTTATAGTGAAAGTGATGGTGCCGCCACCTGGCGAGACGGTAGTGCCGCCA
The DNA here is from genome assembly GCA_011037195.1 of Triatoma infestans. NCBI lineage: Eukaryota > Metazoa > Arthropoda > Insecta > Hemiptera > Reduviidae > Triatoma > Triatoma infestans. Next base: position 240,613 of record JAAEAF010000941.1, read on the forward strand.
TCTATGGGCGAAGCCATAACCCAAATAGTGATAGTTCAGGGCTCTGAAAAGCGCTTTTCAATTTTAGCTGTTTGATTTTTTCCATTTGTTTTATTTTCAATAATTTTTTTTTCAACAAAATTGCATATTTAAACCATTTTTTTACGTAGGATTTTTTTTTTAAATATTTAAATGAGAACATATAATACAAATACAGGATGTTTTATAAAAAAAAAATCTGGTGTGAAACACTCACACAACTTTCTCTTACTCCAGTTCTCAAAATGATAATTGTCAAATTTTATAGTTTGTGTACCAAATTTAATGAAATTCGTCGAAAACTGAAAACACTGTTCAGTAAAAGCGCACTTCCGGTTTACTAATTTTCTTGAACCTCGAAATTTCAGCCATCTATTTATTTCTAACTAATTATGGTTGGTTGATAGAATTGTACAATCAACTAGGATAGCACTTTGATGAAAATCTAATCCCACCCCTCCCCTAAAAGTGCCCTTAAAGAATTTTCCCAGATAAATGTTTTAGATAAAAGTTGTAGCTCTTTGTATGTGTGGTTGTTGTAACAAGTTTAAAGAAAATCGTCGGACCCAAAAATAATTTAAAAAAAATTATTTTAGAACTGGAGTAAGAAAATGTTGTGTGAGTGTTTCACACCAGTTTTTTTTTTTTTTTTTAATATCTGTAAATATAATATCGAACATAATTTTATTATTATGTTAATAATAATTACTAACCTGAATTTCCTTAAAAATTTTCTTAATTAGTTAACCATTTATTACGCAACAATAAAACCACAATTTTATAATACGATAACTGTTTGCAGCAATTGATTATGTACGATAATATGTAGCTATTATTATCGTAATTATGAGAAAATCTAAATAAAATTGTGATTCTGTTAGAATTTTAGTATTTTTTATTTTTTTAATAAATTTTTATTTGATATGTTTGCACTTTGATGATATAAATAAGAACCCAAAATCTAATTATTTGTTTGTCAGTGCTTTCGTATTACAATTATGTTGAAATTAATAGAATATTGATAGAATTTAATACTATGTAATGAATACTGCGTACTTGAGAGTGAATAAAGGGCAAGTTTTATTAAAAATAAAAATAAAAAAAATAAGGTAAACCCCTGACACGACTTTCTCTTACACAGTTAATGCTCGTACAATAAAAAAAATCGACAAATTTTTAGCCAATTGACCTAACAAAAACTAAAGATGATATGGATATGTTGGTTTGCACCCATGGCAGGTAACATTTTACATTGTAGCCCATATGAAAACGCCAAAAATGCTGAACAAACCCAAAAATAACATTTTACCCAAAATGTTATGTCACAAATTCCTCACAAAAAAAATCACAAATAAATGTTTTTCTAATATACGTAATACGTTTATATCTGTGAAGTTAGCACTGCCAGCGCAAACATGGTAGCCGTTTTCGAGAAAATAATAAACAAGATAAATTCAAAAAACTTATGTATTAGAGTTGTACAATCCAATTAATCTATTTTCTTTAAATTTGTAAGTCTAGTTAATGCTGCTGATGAGTGTGAATATTACATAGATAGCAGAACTGTACACCGTACAGAACAGATACTTTATAGGATTAAACTTAAAGTTGTTACTCACTCAGAATATTACAAAATTTTATGACAGATGTGGTGACAAAAACACACATACACACACAAAGTGGGGAAATGAGGGGAGGAAGAAGAGAAATTTGACACGTTTTTTCTAAAACAGGAAATACTTCCTTCTTAAGATAGCAGGAAGAGAAAGAAAAGACAAGAACAAAAATTGTACTTTACACGGCTTTCTCATGCTATAATACAATGCATTCAAGAAATTGTGTGAGTGTGTGTGTGTGTGTGTGTGGTGTGTGTATGTGATCAGCATAGCTCAAAAATGAAAAACCGTAGAAAGTTGAAACTTGCTATTCCGGTTTAGGTATAACAATGGCATCTGGACAGTGGGTCATCTGTCAAAATTCCTCAACCGGAAATACCACTTTACATGCTGTTTTTTTTTTTTGAAGTGATTTCTTCATTTTTGAGAAATGTGACTTTACTGAATGGATTTTCCAGTTTCTCACGATTGTTTTGAAAACGGCTCCAATGATTTTCTTTGTTTTTTTTTTAAACTTCGTATACTTACATTAAATATCCATGTTTATTTAAAACATTTTACTGTTCTAAAAGAATAGTAGCGTTATGCTTTCCTCTAAAGTGTCATTTCAGGAAATTGATATACATTAGAAGCATTGATAAGAATCGAAATCTGAGAATCTTTCAGAATATATTTCAGAAAGAAGTGCGATATTTCAGAAAATATTTTTAATTTTTTTTTTTGGAGTTTTCTAGAAAACGGCTATAACGATTTTCTTTAACCTTGAAATACGTATTTATGCCCGCATAAATATGTATCACATTAATTTAAGACACCCCCCCCCCCGAAAATGATTTTACAGGGGTTTTGAGATCTCTCAGTTACGTTGAAATTTAAACTGACGCCACATGGTCTTAAAAGAGGACGCCTGCAGTATCCATCCGTTTAAGTATATACACTTAATTTTTATCATCTTTTTTTTATGCCCGTCTAAACGTTTCTAAAAATATTGCAATTATAAGAATCTGAAGTGGTAGCACAGGGTTCGAGTCCATGTGCTACCCTTAAGATTTTTTTTTCTTCCTAGGAGCCCCTAGATTCACTGTCCGGTGATGGACAGTGCTGTCTGTAACGAGAGAACAATGTCCGGAGGCTGGCAGTGCACAGAGAAGGTCCTGGGCGCCAATACCATAGATATTGACGCGCCCTGAATTAAAAAAAAATCTAGCGTAAAACACACACACAATTTTCTCTTATTCCGATTCTCAAAATTATAATTGAGAAATTTTATAGCTTGTGTACCAAAAATTTAATGAAATCCGTCGAAAACTGAAAAAAAAACTGTCCAGTAACAGCGCACTTCTTCCGGTTTGCTAATTTTCTTGTAACTCAGAATTTTTGGTCATCTATTTATTTCCTAATTAATTTTGTTTGGATGATAGAATTGGATAATCAACTATGATAGCAGTTAAGAGAAAAACATAACCCCAACCCTCCTACAAAAGTGCCCTTAAATGAATTTTTCCAGAGAAACATTTCAAATAAGTGTTGTAGCTCTTTGTATGTGTAGTTCATATAACAAGTATGAATAAAATCGTCGGAGCCATTTTTGAGAATAACGCAAAAAAGTAAAAAAAAAACAAAACAAGTTAAGTGGTACGGTGAGGATTTTGAACAGATGACCACTGTCAGTGCCCTGGTGATACCTAAAGGGGAAGCTCAAGTTTAAGCTTTTTTCTCCGGTTTTCGTTTCTTGAGCCTTCTGTTCAATTAATATATATATATAATATATACACACACACACACACCACAACACACACGACACACACACACCCACACAAAACACAACACACACAATACCCCTTTTGTAAAAACCACTGGTTGGGACTCAGGGACTCAAAAGGATATTTCGGTGAAAACTCGATATCGAAAATTCGACACGATTACAATACTTCCTCCTTATTAGG
>JAAEAF010000942.1:0-202958 GCA_011037195.1 Triatoma infestans
TTAACTCCTTTATAATAATTGACATATTATTTTTGCTGCAGCACTGACAACTGTAGAACTAGAAATTAAATTATTATATTTCTTGTACTATTTTAAAAAATAATTTATTAACAAGTACAACAAAATTGACTCAAATGATGCCAATCGCTTAAACACGACCAAACACAAACCCGACGACATCTCCACCAAGTTAAAATTAATACACCCAGGCAAAAAAGACGAGGACTGGACATCCTAGAACAACTTGAAATGTATAAACACAAGACACAAAACCTTATAAACGAACAGACAAAATTCGCGAGGGAAACACTATTCAAAACCATCTTCCCACAAAAAGAATAAAACACGCAATAAACAAGACACAACTCACCTGAACCAAATAGTTTTTAAGTTTTAAAACAAAATAGATTTTAGTTTTAGTTTTAAATCTGTTAGTTTTTAAGTCAGTAAATACGAATCAAACAGCTTTTAAGTTTGCAGACATGTAAATAATGTATGCCAGTTGAGAAAATAAAAATGACGATGATGGAGTGTACGATACATTAAAGTTGGATAACATATATATAATTTTTTCAATGATGTATTAATAAAAGTCTGTATTTAAGCTTTTTTAGACTTGTTATATTGAGGCCTGTAAAGAACCCATATTTAAGTATACATGCGTGCGTCCGATGGCATGTGTGAATTATGAAATGTGGAATGTGGAATAGAATGCGTGATTATCAAATAACTTGCTTATATAGATTAGTCGTTCAACAACATATCTTACGATCATTCAGCTTGTATTTTATCATTTTTTTTGTTCAGTGACATTCCACAGAAGTCCACGGCTGATACAGTGTTCTATCGCTCTGTTAGAAATAAATAAATAAAATAGTAAGAAGCATGGGTAATTAATTATCAAAGTGATCTCCTTCAAAAAACGCAGTTTAAGTATACATCTTCATTTGTTGGATGTTTCCATTTTTAAAGGGAACAATATATACCTTTAAAAGGCCGAAACATCTGTTTTCCCATTCAGATGCCAACCCCTCCTTAAGGTCCTAACAAAAAAAATTTAAAAGCAATGTATCAACTAAATTTGCTCTGTGCAAGTCTGTGTTAATTACACTGTTTTGACAAAAACATCCTGATGATGGGCGAACGCCCGAAACCGGGCGATGACCAGAAACAATCACAACAACAATTATTTTGTATTTATTCTTATTGTTTTAATAATTTCATTTTCATAAATTTTATTTAAAATTCTTAATTATTTTAACAAATATGTATTAATTTTGAAATATTATTTTGTATTTATAAATTTCATTTAACCTTCATAACTACTGCTATGTATGAATATATAAATGTATTGCTATGTATATAAAATATATTTTTTTAAATTATTTAAACTAATAAATACTTTTTGGTTATATCGCGTCACTTCAAAAATTTAGGACGATAGACAGAATTCAAGAAAGTATATAATCTTCATCTTACATAGAACAGTCTACATGCATCTCTGCAGAACCATCACTCAGAATCGTACATGATCGTCTTGCCTACCCTTGCCAATTACTTCTTCCTGTGCAACACTCTCACTCATCCAGCAGGCCTATCAACCTGATAATACCATCAGGGTAGCAAGGCTCAATCAACTCAAACAGCGTTCGCTCGAGAAGAAGACGTTCCATGACCAGAGAAACGCTCACACATTCAAGCCCCGTTCGCTCCTGAATAAGATGCCGGTAGTCTAATACACACGTCTCTCGTTATACCAGAGGTTAACCTTCAAGCCTCTACAAGCTAGATTACCGCCCGAATTTCCGTGCCGAAAAATTTCTCTTTGAGTATGATAGTTTTTGTGTATTTATAAACTTATTATTACGTAATATTATAAATACTCAAATTCATTTATAGTTATATATTATTTTCAACTAGTGGTGGCATATTCTTTAATCCTTAAACTTCTCTCTCTCTCTAAAACATACACACACATACCCCCTTTCAACAACGCTCTTCCTACACAACTGCAAAGAAACACATAACCACACTCTACACAAAACCTTATTATATTATACATGCATAACGAGCTAATTGAACAGAAGATGAATAGATGTTTAATAACTAAATCGCTTTTATATTTAGTTGATACTTCTGTATATCTACTAATAAGTCCATGCATTCGCTGAAACTCTGCTTACGCAAATATTGTAAAAAAGGTTGCGAAGAGAGTTGAAAAAAGCTAAAACTATAATCTACAGACACAAAAAAATAATTGTAACAGATCATACTCGTAATTGAAAAAATCGGGAAAACTGACACAACTTTCTCTCATGTAGAAAAGTGCTCAGAATTCTGAGTGAAAATTTTTTGTACTGATTGGTATTGAGAGAGACACCAATGTTTCAGCACGCCACGGCTCCGCTAAAATCCATTTTTCCAGATGAATATGTCAAATAAAAGTACATACACACACAGAGACTTTTTGGACTCGTGGGACCTCAAAACGTGTATTTCCGGATAAAATTCGATATAGAAAATTTTACACGATTACAATACTTCCTCTTACTAAGAAAATAGAAACACTTGGAAAAGAGATAACAATTTTGTTCTTTTTTACTTGCTCTTATTTTAGCCTACAATTACTGAACAGTTACCAAGTTACTACATTTAGACATCTGTATTATTGGAAACTCAACATCTCTACAACCTATCTCCGTGTGAACATTATTAGTCCTACTTGTTCTGAAATTGTAAATTTCATATTTTAAGTACAGCACTGAACCCCGGAAACAGCCAATGAATTCAATACGAGAGACCGTACCTGTAAAATGACCAGAACACTGACAGGAATGCTTTCCGGCAAGGTTAGTCACACATTTACCTCCATTCTGGCATGGATTAGGACTGCATGATTCAACCAGAGCTTGTAATGTTCCAAGCTGCAACAATTTATCTTTATAACTGCGATCTGCAACAAAAAAAAAAAAAAGAAGAAATATCTATTATTACCGGAATAATCACTTGGTTTCAGGGAAGTTCAAGAGGGAGTACAAGCCCAAGACTGGGAAACGACCCCAGATCTTGGCGGTTCACGCCTCTAACCACTCAGCTGCATGACGCCTATTTTGCGTTTCAAGAATGTAGGTTGTTAATCTATACTTCTTCTCAAATTTTAGCGAAATACTTGGACATACTTGGTAAGTGCATTAGTATTACTAATATTAATAAGTAAACTACCTATACGTAAACGTTTAATTTACTGCTTACTTATAACCCTTACGACCCACGAGCCGGCATGCAAATTAATTAGATACGATTTTCTACTTACAATGTAAGAATGGTCTATACTCTTAAACTAATATCTCCTGAAGAGTAGAGTGAGTTTGTATTCCAAATAACTTCTTGTTCTCCCAAATCATCTTATTAGCAAAAGTCACAATTTGAGTTAAGCTCAAATTTCCATAATCTTAACTGATAGCTGTGACAGTTCACTTTATTTTCATTTAATAACTTAATCGATTAATTGCTAATAAACGAAACGAAAAATATGAAAGTTCACTAACCTGGCTTGACAGTGAGCGTTACATTAAGTTTGACATAGCTGGGCGCATCGCCGTAAACAGTCCTAACTTTCAAGGTATTCAAATAAGAATCTACAGATAATTGCGGACCGAGCATTCCTGGACATAATCTCCAAACGGTGTCATTATTGTCAGAATAACTGTCAATAACTTCAATGAAGGTCTGTCCAAGTAAACAATCGCTATCCTCCTCTTGTATACCTGTAACGAAAAAACAACAAAAATTAACAGAAAATTTGAGCTATCTATGACTTACATTGTGAACGAATCGACATGAAGATATAAGATTACCGTTTGAATCTTCTGGGTTGTTGAACTGGAGGTGTATAGTGTTGCCGACGGGCGCAATGAATCTCTGAGTCAGATCTACGGCTAGCGGTGGTGCGGCCGGATAATTGATGTGCAGAATTCGACCGAACTTTCGATCACCAAGCTTTACCACTCTATCCTCACGTGCATCGCCTACTGTCATCAATTGAAAATCAGAAAGCTTTAAATGAGTTTATTGTATGGTTGTACAAATAAAAATGACTTGAATTTTAGAGAATGAATATTTACAACGAAACAAATTACCATACAAAAACGTTATAACAGTACAGAGTCCATGCATACGTATTAATGCCGCCAAAACAGTTATGTCGGGTTGAACATTTATCGATAATAGTCACCTCGCTTGCCATTGAATATATACAGAATTGTAATCAAGTAAGTGCATAAGACGCTAGATGGCCCTAGAATTGATGAATGGGGCAAGTGTGAGTGACAGACTTATCTTCTCCCCACTCCAGTAGAGGGGGTGGAGTAGAGTACGAGATAGTACGAGTGTGTTTACGTACAAAAACTAACTAATGCGATCTGTAAAACTTTTGCCGGCTAAGTATGTTGCGAGTTTCTCGTTTCCCTTCGTGCAAGGCCTTTTTCCTAATAACTTTCTATAATTTTCTTTTAGTATAAATATTTTCTCATATATTATATATTATCTGTGCATATTTCGTCTGATAGTATTTTGTAATGGTATTCCTTATTTCTTACTTCTATTATCTTTTAATTGGAAAATATATGGATTCTTTATTTTGCATATACCTTTTCTATTTACATTTATATTGCCTGTATGAGAAGATCTTTTACTTCTACCTGCAAGTAGTTTTATTTATTTCTATCTTTTATTTCTTCTTTTCATAATTAATTGATTAAATAATTGGCTGAAAAGCCTGGCGCCCAATTGACTTAGGTTAATAAAAACCCAAAATTTTCTAAACAACCGAAAAATGGTTAGAGTTATTTACAAAAACTTGTATTTCAATAATAATTAGATAGGAATGAATACAATGGTTAGCTGTGTGATCAAGGAACGCCGCCATGTAGCAATTAAAACCAAACTGACTTAACTTTAAAGAATTAAATTCAAATGAAGAGAGAGTATTTTTTAAAATTTAAAAAACTGATAAAAGGTGGGGGGGGGGGTAATTTCACTGTTTGTAGTGAGGCGCGGCAATTTCAAGTTTAGAAGAACAAATTAATGGGGAGTGTTTTTTTAGGGTTAGAAAAATATTGTTATAAGTTGAAGTAATGATATATTTTTGTCTTTTTTAAAATTGATAGAGTTCCGATAGAGGTAATTTGTAAGGACTCGGATAGAAGACGTTTTGGATGGTTGGGGTACGTGGTTAAAATGGAAGGGTTGGTTATTGAAATCGATGGCATGATTGAAAGTCAGAACATTTTAGAGAGAGCAGTGCTAATTTTTTTATTAATCATGTCTAGTACCTGCTGACAGAGTCTTTTCTGTAAAAAATGTTTGGATCACCTATGTCGTAAGCCGTTGCAGTTGGGTTTAATATATTGAAGTTTGTATACTGTATGTGTTTTGTTAGGTTTTTCAAAAGGGTCTTTAATTTTTGAGAAGATTTTATTTAGTTTGTTGGTGGGGGAGAAGCCTGTTCGGAGGTTGGGGATAAAGTTTTTGAGGATGTTATTGATTCTATTGGAAAAGAACTAATGAAGGTGAGCAAGAGGTAAGAGGGAGGTTCAGTGTTCGTGTTAGGTGGAATATTTTAGGGGTTCCGCGTTGGAGGTTTGTTTGTGTAGTTTCGGATAGTTTTGAGAATTAGATGAATAGGATAGTCATTTTTAACCAGTATTTCTTTCATTTTTTTGATATTGCCCTGGTGGAACGATGGGTTCGATAAATGGATTGCACGGTTATATAGGTTTTTTATGCTGCTTATGTTTTGGTGTGAAGATAGTCTGAAAGGAAGTGTAGTAGTCTTCCTGAGTTAGTGGGTTTAGTGTACCTGTTGTGTGTGAATGTGTTGTCATGGTAGCGAATGATGAGTGTGTCAAGAAAAGCTATTTCGGTGTCTTTTCGGTTTCTAATGTGAATTGTAAGCGAGGATGATAAGAGTTGAAGGTTTGAAGGATAGTGGAAATGTGGTCTGGATTAATGGTGAGAAACAAATCAACTCCCCATTCTCTCACTTTATGTTGCAACTCCGGATATTTTACATTTATGCACTTAAGTGCAGTACCGCTACCACCTCTTTCATAACCCCAACAACTTTTACCAAGAATCGAGGAGCTGGAGGAGGAGCTTCGGTTAAGATTTTATGACTTGAATGTATTGAACAAAATTCTAATCTTATTATACAGCTATATTATATAGAGTATCCCTGTTTAAATTAAATATTTTTTTATAAAAGTTTGTTGTGATTTTTCTATGTTACGGAAACAGCGGAGCCGCCATTTTTCACTACCTACAGGAGAGTACTCAAGGCGATACAATCATTTAGTTTTATTCTGCTAGAAAGAGTACTATAAAGATCGAAATCTACGCATGAGCTAATTCAATCAAAATCTAGTTTCTCACAACATAAACCAAGGACTCGAACTAATTGCTAGTGCAATTAAAAAATAAATTATAATAAGAAGGAGCGTTATATATTAAAGTTAGAAAAACTAGAGACTATGTAACAATGTAATAAACTGGAGTAAGAGAAAGTCATGTGAGTGTTTCACATCAAATATTTTTTATTTTTATTTTATATGCTCCTCTGGGAGCTCATTGCTCCTCTGGGAGCTCATTGCTCCTTTGGGAGATCATTATTTTTATCTATCCATTTTTTTATATCCTGATAATTTTTTACATTAATTTAAACTGTTGGTATATTTCACCTAATACTAATTTTTATTATTTTAGATCTATTGTTTTAAAGAGGACAAGACCCTTATCTTGCCACTTTGCCCTTTTATGTCTTGTTCAATTTATCAGATATCAAAAAGTACAAGTAATACCTGTCCTATATGTGGCCGAGTATCCTTTGCCTTGGGGTGAATCACCAGTTCTCAAGGTGAGTTGCATTCTCTCGCCTGCAGAAATGTAAATACCATCTGAAATTAAATCTGGTATGGAATAAGGCTTCAGTCCCCCTTCTCCTCCGCCCAACACAACATGCAATTCCGCATCTGCTGACATATCGTACTCTTGAACATCAAGCCAAACACGGCGATTCGCTGGAATAAAAATAGAAATGCCAAATAATACATGATCAGACCTTTCCATGTTCTGTTGGTTAAATTATAGGCTAGTACCAGGAGCTAAAATTGTTGTGGAACAGTCGAGACGAGAGAGCAAGAACTGCGGATAGTTGGGGCTGTTGAGCAAACCCTGTTTGGCTGTGGTCGTGTGTAGCGGGCAGCCTGACACGTCTACTGCTCGCCAATCCAGGGCGTATCCATTACCGGTCACTGAGTAGTCCGAGTGGAAGTGGATCAAAGCAACATTGGCTGCTGACACTATCCTTACCCTAACAAACACATATACATTTGTCTTGAAAACGCATACAGCATATCGGTCAACATAAACTAACCTAGCAACTAAATAAATTCTTATTTGGTGGTAGTTATATTGCAATTTCAATAATTTTTCAATTTTCGCAATTAGTGAAAAGTTGATCAATGAATACTATGGCCACCTATTTAAATTTGTGTGTTATCGTATGGAAAGAATGAGATATATCGCTACTGTTAGCTCACCTCCAATTAAAGAATAAATCTCTTATTGCTACAGTGTCCTGAGTATATGGCAAACGTGCGCTTATAAGTAATTTATACAGGAGCCCTTTCCCTATCATTTCTTATGCTTGCCCTACTTGGTTAAAAGTTCTACAAAAGAAAAGTTTAAGAAGAAGCAGTTAAAAGTAGACCGACTTCTTGTAATAAGATTGTTGAAAGATTACAGAATCTGATCGTACTGAGCAGCGGAAACAATAGTGAATGCACTGCCAGAACCTAAGCTGAAAGAGATCGCATGCGAAGATAGAACTTATATTAGAAACTAAAAAGATGGCCCTACAACTTATCTGGTCGAATCCGGCCACACTTCAGTCAAATATTGCTGTATATGAGCATTTTCTGTACAAATATGCAATGTACACGGACGGAAGCGAAGTGCAGATAGTTGAAAGCAGCAGGTAGTGTACAGTGAAAATACAGAACTGGTCTCAAGACAGTTTACTAAAGCAAACTATTATTCAAACAACTAGGCCGAAGCACTATTTTGAAGGCTTCGTAAAAATACAAAGAATTATCTGCACCTCATCAATGATATAGGATTAAAGTTCAGTGCAAAGACAAGACACGGACAAAAATAAATAGGAAATATTTTCCCTGGGTTAAATCTCAGCGTTGGTATACTAGGGGATGAGAAAGCAGTCGAATTCACAAAGGGGGCCTTCAAAGACCAAACAGTGTGCAGGAGATGTCCTGAATCCCACGTCGCAGCCAAGGAAGTTGGTGGGTGAATGAAGACGGGGAGCGGCGCTGGGCAGAATGTTGCATAGACATAACTGACCAAGGTTCTGAGTGGTCATGGAAAGTAGGGACTTACTTTAATAACCTTAGAATCCTATCCAATCGAGTATGCAAATGTGATATATCGGCAGAGCAAACAGTATGTAATTTGATATTAGACCGCCTTCTGCTGGTTTAGACTGCAACTTTAAGCTCAGGTTAAAGTAATAGCCGCCATAACAACGTTTCTGTACTCAAGAATATCTCAAAGTATCCACGGCTTTAGTCAGGGCCGGTTCTGTCATATGTGGAAGGTGTGTACCGCACACAGGCGGCCGAAATCTATTCACTGTTTTTATTCTGACTATGTAATATTTTTGTACTGTATTACTGAGAACTTTTTTTTTTTAATATTTACAAACTACATAAATAAATGTGTAACTAGTAAATAAGCTAGGAGGTGATATAAACAATGACGGGATGCTCATGAATGATAGTTATCCAGCGACAACTTCAATAAGTTACCAAGAATGTCACGGGCCAACGACGTTTCAATCGTCTTGCAGGATTGCCTGGAAGTGTGGAGGAGAAGAGGGTTTGGGCGAGAGGATTGGGATGAAGGGTGCACCGGCTAAGATGGGATAAGTTAGGGAAGTGGAAGATCCTTGGGTGATTTGATAGGCGTTTTGTGTTGAAAATCAGTGGTTCATTGGCATCATCTTGCATGGAAATTAATCCCACCCGTTGCAGAATTACATTCTACGTTCATTCATAACTTTTATTTTCTATTTACGTAAAATTCTACGCTAAAATTATTTAAAAAGTGCTCAAAAAAAACATTAATAAAAAACAGTTCATATAACGTTCTAGTAGTGGGGCATATAAGGTGACCCTAGAAGCCACGCCCACCTTATCATTTGACTTGGTTCAACTGTATGTATCATTTCTGCTCTTGCAATAAAATACAAGAAATTATAATTAAAAAAATGAATATTAATATTAACTGCTCAGAATTAGATTTCGTCAGAAGGATTGGGAAGAAATTGGAGAACATGGTAAGACCGGTTCTTGTTGGTTTAATAACTTTTCGTACAAAACTTAAAAAGTTTTAGTTAAAGTTAAAAGATTCGAAGTTGAGAGTTTCACAAGATTTTCCTAAAGAGGTTCAAAATGTAAGAAAAATGCTATTACCTAAGATGTATGAAGCTCGTCGAGCAGGAAAATTTGCTGTTATTCGTTACGATAAGCTAATTATTAAAGATCCAAATTATTCTGCAAATTCGCAGAATGTATACAAGAAGTGAGTGCTCTCTAACTCCCCACCTTCTGATGCTGCGAGTGCTTCCAATGACCACAGATTACAGAAAACTAAGAAAGTGAGAGAGACTAGCTCAGCAAGGAAAAAACTTGAAGAATTTGCTTTCAGACCCAGACACCATCTGCTGGTTCACTTTTTGAACGCGAAAAGGATAAAACTAAATGGGAGATGAATCAGCATAGCAAATAGCAGTGAGAAATGACACGATCAATATATTAGCTTTAACGTAAATGGACTGAAATCTGTGAAAAACGATATGGATTTTCTGAATTATATAAATAATTTTGATATAGTTTTATTGTTTGAGAAATTTATAGTTGAGGATAAGTTTCAGTATAATGGAGACATGTTCACCAATTTTGAAATACACTGGATTCCGGCGGAAAGAAAGACGGCAGTTGGCAGGGCATCTGGAGGCAGTTTATTTGCTTATAAAAGGAATACGTTAATAGGTATTATATAAATTTTGTATTTTGTCTAATTACTAGGTATTACAACTTAATAATGTGATAATATATATAATTTCATTTTACTTAAATTTTAATAATTGGGATAAGGATTTTTACTTACTCTCAGATATACTATATGTTCATTCACATTTAAATTTTCTATTGATTGGTGACTTCAAATGTAGACTTAGAGAGAAACAAGTAAAACTTAATGAAAGTATTGGGGGTAACTCTCTAATTGAAAACATTAATAGAAAATCTACTGACAAAACAGTTAACCGTAACGGACTGATATTCCTAGAACTTATCAATGATTTAGGCGTAATAATTTTAAATGGAAGATTAAGAAATGACTTAGATGGAAATTTCACATACATAGGCGCTAACGGTAAATCAGTAATTGATTATGCTTGTGCTAGTCTAGGTGTTTTACATTTAATACGTAGTTTTACCGGAGAAAATCACTTGTTTTCCGATCATATGCCAATTGCTGTATCTTTCCATGCTATTCCTAGTTCGCAAAATGCAATTCCTCTCCCGCCAAAACTAAATTGGGCTTTAAAGGCAGAAACTAAATGTTTATTTAAATTCTGTTGTTCTCTTTACTGATAACATAGAAGACAAGTTAAAGTTTTTAATTAGTATAATAAAACTGTCTGCCGTGTACAATCCCAACAATAAAAGAACAGTTGAATGGAAACAAAGGTGGTTTGTCAAAGATTGCAGCCTGACGAGAAATATGTCATTTAAATACTTAAAACTATTTATAAAAACTTATAATTCAATGATCAGCAAAATTATCGAAAATCCAACCAGGACTATAAAAATCTCTGCAATTTGAAAAAACAACAGTATTACAAGATGGTGATGTTGTAAATAAAATTAACTCCTCAATAGACAGTAAGGAATTTTGGGAGAATGTTAGAGTTATAAAAAAATGTAACTTTTTTAAAGTAGGTGATATTGAAGCTAATGAATGGGTTAATCATTTTAAAACTCTCTTAAACCCTCCATTAATTTCGACTAGAATTAGTTATGCTGAACCCCACTCTTGAGTCCGGACCTTGACAAATCTTTTACACAGGCAGAAATTCAGTTAGTACTTAGTAAGGCAAAAGATAACAAGGCACCAGGCTCGGATCTCGTGCCTTATGAGTTTTTTAAATTTGCTTCACCCGAATTCATTGTTGTACTACTGAGCGTTCTGAACGAAGTCTTTGAATCTCTCAAAATCCCATTTCTCTTAGGAATTCAATAATCTGCCCATTATATGAAAAGGGCAATAAAAATCAACCTGCAATTATAGAGGGATGTCCTTTATTAATACAGTTGCCAAAATTTATTCAGGTTTGATACTTGGTAGTTTAATGGATTGGATCGACAAGAATAATATTCTCAATGAATTACAAGGGGCGTTTCGCAAAGAATACTCAACGATTGACAATATATTTACTCTTGTATATACGAGAGTGATTTGAAAAGTTCTCGGAATCACCGCTAGATGTCAGTGCTAGAGCAACGAGGTTCCCGCGCAATAATCACACATCCTTTGTGAGTGAACACGTGGCGCGTCAGTGCTCTTGCTGCAGGAGAGTGGTAGTGACGACTCTTTGTTGTTGTTCCCGCGTAGTGATTTGTGACAATGGAAAAAACTGAGATTCGAGCAGTGATTAAGTACTTTGTAAAGAAAGGTATGAAAGCAAAGGAAATTCATGCCGACTTTCAGAACACATTGGGGGACTCTGCTCCTTCATATTCAACTGTTGCCAAGTGGACCAGCGAGTTTAAATTTTGTCGGGAGAGCTTAGATGATGATACGCGTAGTGGACGGCCAAAAAGTGCATAAAATGGTCATGGAGGATCGTCGACTGAAAGTGCGAGAGATTGCTGAAGCTATAGGGATGTCATCTGAACGGGTATATCACATTTTAACCAAAGAATTGGGAATGAAAAAATTATCGGCAAGATGGGTGCCGCGGCTCTTGACATTGGACCATAAACGCACCAGATTGGAAATGTCCGAACAAAGTCTGGCCCGTTTTCAGCGCAACCAACAAGATTTTTTGCGCCGGTTTGTGACTACAGATGAAACTTGGGTCCACTACTATACCCCAGAGACAAAACAGCAGTCAAAGCAGTGGAAACATGCTGAGTCACCACCACCAAAGAAAGCAAAGGCAGTACGTTCGGCCGGAAAGGTCATGGCCTCAGTTTTCTGGGATGCAAAAGGCATTCTGCTGATAGATTATCTTCCTACTGGCCAAACAATTACGGGGCAATACTATGCAAACCTCCTAGACCAACTACAGGAAAAGATACGCGAAAAAAGGCCTGGTTTGGCAAGGAAGAAAGTCATCTTTCATCAGGACAACGCCCGCCCGCACACAAGTGTTATTGCCATGGCAAAACTTCATGAACTGAGGTACGAATTGTTGCCACATCCACCTTATTCACCTGATTTGGCACCATCAGACTTTCATCTCTTCCCCAAGCTGAAAATTTTCCTCGGTGGACGGAGATTTCCTACAACGGAAGAACTGACAGCCGAATTGGAGAGGTACTTTGCAGGCCTGGAGGAATCTCATTTTCGAGATGGGATAAAGGCATTGGAACATCGCTGGACCAAATGCATTAGTCTACAGGGAGACTATGTTGAAAAATAAAAGCAGTTCCACCGAGGTAAGACACTTCTTTCTAGTACATTCCGAGAACTTTTCAAACCACCCTCGTATAATAAAAATAATGTTGAGTAAAAAAAAAAAAGTCTACGCATTCTTTGTAGATCTCTCCGCTGCTTTCGATAGCATTGACAGGTATGCTCTAATATATAAAGTTTACCACCTTGGGTTGTCTGCGAAAATTGTAAATGCTATAAGGTCTTTACCAACTGGCAGCTTTAGTGCCGTCCTCTGCTCTGAAGGGGTAAAGAAAATTTCCCGGTAGATATGGGCGTCAAGCAAGGGTGTTTATTAAGCCCCACCTTATTCTCTCTTTACCTGAACGATATTGAAGACTCTTTAGGAGGGGGAATAAATATAGAAGAGAGAAAAATTAAGTCTCTAGCCTATTGGTGCTCTTAGCTTCGGACCCTAAGTCGTTACAGTTAATGATAAACGACCTAAAAGAATACGTCACAAAGTGGAATCTCAAACATAACCTGGATAAGTCCAAAGTTATTGTATTCAGAAATGGCGGGAAGTTTGCACGTGGAGAGAAATAGTTTTATGGTAAAGAGAGAATAGAAACAGTTAATTCTTACAAGTATTTAGGAATAACTTTGTCATCCAACCTGTCATTTACAAAACACCTGACGGAGAACTTAGAGAAAGCAAAACTTGGTTTAAATTTAATCTGGAATCAGGTAATTGAGAGTAATGACATAAGCTTGGCTTCCAAAATAAAAGTGTTCAATGCGGCCTGCAGGACGGTCTTATGTTATGGAGCTCAGGCCTGGGGTGGAGTGTACTACCTTCAGGTAGAGAAATTATTGCAGTTTTTTATAAAGAAGCTCCTAAAATTACCACAGTACATCCCATCGGCCTTTATCCATGTAGAAACTAAGCTGTTCCCGTTACTTTTATTTACATTAAGATTGTACCTAAATTATATTATTAGATGTTTCACACTGCCCAAAAAAAGATATATAAGGTTTTTGGCGGAAATCATTATAAAGAAACAGATTTTTTGATATTCTGATTTAAAAAAATTTAAGACAAAAATATAACCTAGATTTCGAATCAGAAAGAATTGTTTTTAATAATACTAGTGATGTAAAGCAAGCTTTTAACAATATTATAACTATCTTGAAGTTTAATTAACAGACCATTACTTAGAGCAATTAAAGAATTCTAGCGTCTGTCACTTGTACAGGGAGCTGGAGTCAGACTTGAAACAAAGAAATTACTTTGGTGGGTCTCAATCAATTCAAATATAAGATGGATAATTAAAGCAAGAGGAGAACTATTAAAGTTAGATAGCAAGTTTTATTTAGATGAAACAAGCCGACTCTGTACCTTGTGCAGCCGGCGGGTTTCTGAGGATATAATTCACTTTATTGCTATATGTCGAATGTTATCAGAAATGAGAAAGAAATGGTTGAAAGACACTGTCTTAAATAAGAACCAAGTTATAGAATTGTTAAACGGTTCAAATAGAAAGGGTCTGGTTAACTATTGTAAAGACGCATATATTGAGATATACGGAAGATTCTTCAAGACCGTTACTTGTATGAAGGAAAGGATTTTGAGTTTCGGTCTTTTTTTAACCAAAAATAAAAAAAAACTTAAATTTTTGCCAACGTTTCGACAGATATATTGTCTTTTTCAAGGCCTACAACATATAAATACAATAGGTTATTTTTTGAAAGTCAAAATCAAAATAAAAAAAAAAACAGAAAGTAATAATAATTAAAATTATGGAACATTTTTTTGGTTTACTCACATAAAAAATATAAAAACTAATAAAAAATCTTTAAAACATATCCAACTTGAAAACTTATGTAAAATTTAGAACTAAAAAGTTGAGAACACCTCAACAACACAGAGAAAAGTGAAAAAATAAACCATAGTGAAAGGCAGGCAGGTATATTTATAACGGGACTAGAGGAGAAAGGAGTCTATTTGGAAAAACAAGGTCAGGGATTAAGAAATCAGGTTATGATAAATTAAAGAGAGACCGTTGGTATCTGTCCTATAATATAGAATTTTTCTCTTTTTTTATATAAAGCATTTCTAAAAAATTAAGTTTTTTCCTATTACGTTCAGTTGCCAAAATAATGGTGTTAGAAAAGTCAAAATCGTGTCTTTTTTCAGTATGGTGTTTAGTGAGTGCTGTTATGTTATCAGAGTTAGGTTTGTTTTTTCTACAGTCATAGTCGTGTTGGTATAACCTGTTCTTTAAATATTGTTTCGTTTGTCCAATATACGTGGCTGGACATTGCTGGCAATTTATTTTGTAAATAATATTTGATTGTAATTCAGTCGGCGTAGGGTCTTTTAATCTAGTGAAAAGTTTGTGTATTGTATTCGTTGTTTTATGTGCTAGGATAATGTTATATGGTCTGAGGACTTTGGATATTTTTTCTGATAGGTTTATTATATAAGGAAAGGAGATATATTTCGGAATAGATGTGGAATTAGGATTCAAGGATGAGATTTGGTTATTATCCGAATTACGGGGCAAAATGCTATTATTATGAGGCAATTCAAAAATTTGTTTACATAGAGATTTCGGATAACCATTATTCTGAAAAAGTTTGGATAGGATATTTAGGTTTGTTTCGTGAAATTTAGAGTGGCTAAGGGTGAGGACACGTTTTGTGAAAGCTTTGAGGAAATTGATTTTTTGGGAATAAGGATGATAGGAATTAAAATGTAAATACCGGTCAGATCTAATAGGTTTAACATACCTATCTGTAATTAAAGAATTGTGGTGGCGCAGGATTGTTAAGTCAAGAAAATGGATCTGTTCATTAGTTTCAATTTCATGAGTGAATTTAAGGCGCTGGTGAAAGGAGTTGAAGGTTTCAAGAACTGTATCTATGTATTGTAAGGGAATAGCAGTAAGGCAGTCATCTACATATTTAAAGAAAAAGGGAACTTTAAAAGGAAGTTTTTTCAAGGAAATTTCAATTAATTCAGTCATAAAAATGTCTGCTAATATGGGTCCTAAACTGCTACCCATGGCCGTGCCAAAAATCTGTTTATAAAATTTATTATCATAAGTAAAATAGCCAGAGTTACAACAGTGAAGGAGTAAGGAGGAAAACAATTCAATAGGAATTTTGGTAATATTGCTTATCAAGTGATATTTACTTTTAATAATTTCAATGGTCTCAGGAATAGGAACATTAGTAAATAAAGAGGAAACATCTAAAGATATGAGGAAGTAGTCAGTCGGAATTTGGAGATTGTCAATTTTTGTTTTAAGCGTAAAAGAATCTTTGATATTGTATAAATCAGATGAAAGATGTTGTAATATTTCAGATAGGAATTTGGATAATTGATAGGTAGGAGAATTGATGAAGGAAATGATAGGTCGTAGGGGGTTACCCGGTTTATGTGTTTTAACAAGACCATAGATTTTGGGAGGAATAGGAGAATTGTTCGTCAGTTGATTTTTTGTGTATATATCAATGTATTTGTGTTTGTAGAGTTCAGTGATAAGTCGGTTAGTCTCTGTTTTAATGACGTTAGTTGGGTCTTTGTTCAATTTGGTGTAGGTGTCAGTGTCAGAGATGAGTGTAGAGATTTTCAAATCGTATTCGTCTTTATACATGGCAACAGTTTGTCTAGATTTATCACTTTTTTTTTTTTATTTTGACTTTCAAAAAATAACCTATTGTATTTATATGTTGTAGGCCTTGAAAAAGACAATATATTTGTCGAAACGTTGGCAAAAATTTAAGTTTTTTTTATTTTTGGTTAAAAAAAGACCGAAACTCAAAATCCTTTCCTTCATTGAGATATACCTTAATTCAATAATTTTATGTATTTATATATAGCTTATAATAATAAAAAATAATAATTAAAAAAAAATTGCCTAAATGCTCTCAGATTTGTTGTCTTGAGTAATAATAATAGTAAAATAATGATAATTATATTTCTTGGAATAATAAATTATGACAATAATTATATAAGTACTGAACTCCTCAGACGATCTTATGACCATGAATTATCTTTATGTTATTGTAATGTCATATCAATGTCAAGCAATGTCCAAGTGGCTCCAGCCAGCCGCTATCTTCACAAAAGATAACAAGAAGAAAGGATAATTTATAACTAGTGGCCCCAGCCAGCCGCTGTTTTCAAGACAAGAGCCGGGCCAAACAAAAGCCTTTTCAAACAAGGGTCAATGCACACGGTCAAAGACAAGCACCGCTAAAAGGATCATTATTGTACAGAAGCCACCTGGCCGATATTCCTTCATACAAGGGCCAACAAACACTCAAGGCTACCAGTCTTTGAAAATCACCGATGGGCGACCATCTGTCGCCAAATCTGGCCACTGACCTAAATCACATTGGTCACCGCACTGACCAAGGTCGGCACACTGCGAGAGATGTCTTAGTGTGAGTACTACTTACACACCTGCCAATGTGTGAGTAATACTAATATAAACTTCGCCCCACTGGAGGAGGGGATCATTATATCATTATAGTTTCAACGAGCATTACAGCTTCAACGATCAGTACAGCAGCAGTTTCGCCAGCGCGTCCCTATACAAGGTTTAACTTATAATTATTATCATTCAATCAAACTTTTCATAGTTGTGCATCTTAGTTTTATCTACTTAAATCATTTTAAATTATTTGTAGTTTTATCTCTTTAAATTATTTATTTATTTCTATCATTTCACATTAATTGTAGTTACCAATTGACACATTTAAATTATTGTTAAAATATAGTCTATTTTTGTAAATTCAGTGTTCGTATTTCAAGTAATAACTCTCTAAAAATCTCTAAACTAACTTCCGCCTATTCTTCATATCAAGTCCCTCTTCAAGACATCTGAACTCCCTTACCTCTGGAATCCGATAACTGATTGCAATATATTATCATAACTAGTCTTTTGTTTAACTGCTTAATTTGGAAGTTTATTTTCTTCTTATGTATTTTTTGTATTAGAAGTTTTTTTTGTTTCTGAAGTATCGAATTGAATTTTGTATTTGTTTTTAGAAAAAAATAAACATCCTACTACTATATAATTAATAATATTTAATATTCAACTAATAATTTTAATGTTCATTTAACACAATAGTTGGGAACTTTACTGTCCTTTCTCTATGAAAGTACAATTAGAATTAATAATAAATTGTCTCTTCTCTTCTCTCATTATCTGAACTAGTTACATATACAATAAAGAGGGGGTTTCTTAGTAATGCATACTTGCATTATTGCTAGCACTACAGAATGATGACAGCAACTTACTTCTAATTATATTATGACCTATAACTCCTCCCCCTTTAAATTCGACTTCCCCTAGGAAGGATAAAATATACAAACTAACCTATACATCTAATGTTTCCTTATGCAATGACTCCTATTTACTATTCTTATATACTAATTATACAATACTTCCCTATAATTATAATTCTTATTTCCCAATTCTAATACATTTGGATACAATTCTATAAAACTTAAATATTATTGTGAATCGATTTTCTTCAGTATTGCATACAGGTGGTTTAGGCTTATTTAATCTAAGTTTAGTTTTAAATGGTTTAAATTTGCATATTAGATAAACAGTAATACTAAAGATGTTAATAACAATACAATATATGATTATTATCCACAGATAATTGTCATTGTTATTTATCGTATTTTCTCTTGTAGGGATTACAGGATTTAAAGGTATGTCTTGAAGTGGATTTCCATTGTGGGTGCTCTCTGTTGGGTTAGATTAAAGTTGATAGTTGGAAGTATACGATGGTGGCCATTCGTGTGTGACAGGTGGATCAGCTTGTGTTTCCTTTGTAATAAACAGTGGCTTCTTCAGTTTTCATAAGATACATGCCATGTATTGTCTTTGTTTCCGAGTCTTGTTTTTCAACAATTAAAATTTTGTCTGGTTGTGGTGAAACTAATCAGATATTGGTTTATTTCCTTTATAATTCAATATGGTTTTCTTTTATGTGGAGTTTAACAAAGCTGCAGTTACATGGTGATTCTTGTAGGATTTTTCCACTCTCGCATCTTGAGTGGTGGTTGGATCAGTCACTTTCGAAACACTGATAAAATTTGTCCGTCTGTTTGCAATTATTATTTAAAGTTATTATTACACTGTCATGGACTGTTTTTAATACATATTTATTCTCAGGAATAACTGCAACATACTATGATTCGAATTTTGACGGAATTGAATATAGTTTAAATATTTCATATTTAACTTTACAATTTATTGGTATATCTAAACTGTAAATAATTTTCCCAAGTGAATTCCACATTTCACTGTGATTAAATACTCATAAGCTAAAACATTTTTAAACTTAACTTCTATAGGCATTTGTTCCTTATAGTAATGAGAAATTTTTTCAAGTTCATGACAGAGGTCATGGGTGGTTATTATGCTTGGATGTAGGGATTCAATTTGCAGAACGTTATAAAGTTTTGTACATCTTGCAACGTATTTAATTTTAAGTTATATAACATTTGTAACTAGTTAAGGGTCTGCTGTGGTGGTTGGTTCCGCAGAGCTGGAAAGCATCAGAGACATTTTCCGTGATAGCCTGCTTCATTTTGTGGTCATCGACCGGTTTCGGGCGTTCACCCATATTCAGGATGCGTTTTTCAGACAGTGTGACAACACAGACTTGCACAGAGCAAATTCAGCTTTACACACTGACTCAGGAGTCACTGTCTGAAAAACGCATCCTGAAGATGGGCGAATGCCCGAAACCGGTCGATGACCACAAAATGAAGCAGGCTACCACGGGAAATGTCTCTGATGGTTAAGGGTCTCTTTTACAATATTTATATCCTTCTATAATTAATTGTTCAATTAGTTCCAAGATTCTATACTCTAATTCCTCGCCATTAAATCGTTTAAAGAACGGCTTCTTTAAAATTATCAATAATATTTTGATTAATAGAATATTACTTAGTAAGTTGATTTTGGATCTTTCGCTCGTTTTCTTTTAGATTTTCAATTATTTGTTCAAATTTTTCACCGTCAGAGTTGTTCAAATTTCCAGTAATGGCTTTTATTATACTTCCGAACCCATTAACGATCCCCCTTTTATGTCTATTACATGAGTGAATCTTTATGTTGTTAATTTTATAATACAGCGTTTTCGTATAGTAAGCACGTTAAGTTTCTAACTCTTCATAAATAGTAATATTCGGTTTGGTGTATAGGATAACTTGGTGTACTGATTTTCTAATAGTTCAACTTCTGAATATAAGTCTGTAAGATTGTAGTAATCTATCAAAGTATGTGTTTTTTGTTGAAGCTTAGCGGGACCTTGTTTTATGGGTAGAGTGCCTGCATTTATGCTGATATCCTTTATTATTGTCCCTCTTGTGACGTAGAAGGACCTGGAAAATCATTAGAATTTTCATTTAATTTTCTTGGTCTTTGTACATTAGACAAATGTATTTTTTCTTGGGTGTTATGATACTTAGGATTTATCTCGGCTGTTTTTAAAGTTTTATTTAATGATTTTAATTTTTGTTTCGTGTATTGGTTCTTTGTTTTCGTTTTTTTTTTTACAAAAATTTCCTGAGGGAAATCGGGGGCCTCTTCCCTGTTTTGATTTATTTTATTTATAACTTTCTCTTTAGATGTAGAATTGATTTCATTTATTTTCTGGTAAATTAACTTTGTTTTTTCTTTGTGATTATTCACATAATCGTTGAGAATTTGGGTTTCAAGTTCAACAGCAAATAGGGGGTCATTCCCGATGTGACCATTAATTATAACTATTGGTTTTAATTTAGTGGTGGAGTGGATTGTATTATTATAGGCTAAAATGGCAAGCCTAACTTTATTGTCGATTGAATCTTTTTTATATGCATCTTGGTTATTAAATAATCTAATGTGTTCTATTATTATTCTAATGTAGTCGTTCTATTGGGCCGTTTGACTCTGGGTGTTGTGAACTTGTAAAATGAACTTGAATTTTGTGCAGTGAGTTATTAAACTAAAGAGTTATTAAACTGTGTTCCATTATCACAAATGATTTCGTTCGGGACGTTGTGGCGCAAAAAGAACTTGATTAATTTATTCACTATTTCAATTACTTGTCCTGACTTTAATTTATATGTTTGCGCGTATCTGGAAAATGTGTCGATTAAAGTTGAGAATTTAGTTTTTTCAAATGTTACTGTATCCATATGAATTATCTCAAATTGCTTATTAGGTCTAGGGGTAATATTGAGTTTAAACTTTAAAGGTTTTCTATCATATTTTGTTAGTTTACATACTTCACATTTATTGATGAAGTTCTGAAAATATTTTCTTAGATTAGGCCAATAATATTGTAATGACATGGCAAGGTCATAGCAATGTCAAACCTTCACAACACATAACAAAAGAAAGAATAATTTATAACTAGTAGCCTAGTCGGCCGCTGTCTTCAAGACAAGGCCGCGGTCAAACAAACAAAACCAAGGGTCAATACTTTACATCAAAGCAAGCACCGATAAGCTGGCCACTGACCTAAATCGCTGGTCACCGAACTAACCAAGGTCGCACTCTAGGACAGATGTCTTGGTGTGAGTGTTGCTAATACTGATATAAACTTCGCCCCATTGGAAGAGGGGAGGATTATACTTCAGTACGTCTTCAAGATCATTATACGAGCAGCAGTTCCGCGTCCCTATACAGTATTTATTTATACTTATTTCCTTAGTTGTGCATCTTAGTTCATTTATTTTCATCATTCTAAGTTATTAATTATTTATCTCCTATTTATTTCTAAGTATTTCTTGTTAATAGTTACCATTACTCACGTTCAAATTATTGTACAAATACAGTATATTTTTATAAATTCAGTGTTAATAATTCGAGCACTAACTTCCAAAAATCTCTAAACTAACTTCCGCCCTCTTTAAGACATCTACTACATACCATAGGAATCACAATAAACGATTCCACTACATCTGGTGGCAGCGACTAGGATCCGAACAGCGATTCCAGTTCCTTCTGAGTAAGTCAAATATTTATACATATTTTTTTTATTATTTATTTATTAATTTTTTTTTTACTGTGTTCATATACGTTCAATCAAATTGAACTATTTTTTGAGAATTTATGAAAACTAGGGGATCAAGGAAACTCGTGCAAGTCCCATTAAAATTTCTGACCCTCAATCAGTTAATAACATGACCACATATAATCTTAATGGTGTACAGATGTCCCTAGAAGAGGCTGTGCAACACCTCTTGGGTGAAAGGGAAAGGTCTGCACCTGCTCCCCCGGCCCAAGATAAAACATCCATAATGGCAAGTCTGAACCTTTTAAATCAGATTCCGTGTTTTGACGGAGAACAGAACACAAACATCGAACTTTTTCTAGAACAGGTACAACGCTGTGCTAGATTGTCACGATGGGACGACGATACCACATTAGAAGTGGTTGAATTTAAAATTTCCGGTACCGTAAAAACCTTCTACAACACCCAAAAATTACTACTATTACGAGAAGGTGAGGTAGTTGATTTTAAAACAATATCAAAATTGCTGCTCAACAGGTACCACACAGAACAAACGCCTCTCGTTCTGTTACGCCAAATCACTAATATGCAGGCTTCCCCAAATGACTCGGTAGAAAAAATCGCCGACAAGCTCCGTTACCTGCATTCTCTAATTTCAGACAAGGCCGAGGCAAACCCAAAATTAACTTTACAAACGGTGTTGAATAAAATCACCACAGACCCCTTCATTAGGCTACTTCCGCAAAATCTAAGGAACGAGGTCCGCCTAAGCTTCCTGAAATCTTACGACAGTGCGCTGGAATATACCATGGCACTGAGAGAGATAAAGGCTGCAGACTCTGCTCCGTCAGTGTTTGCTATAACGCCAAAACCCCAAATTAACTAAACCGGTGGCGAAAATAACCTACCGCCATCGCCATGTAAATACTGTGGGAGTATGCACTTCCACTCAGAATGCACACAAAAAAATAAACCCCCAGTATTCAACTTAGTAAAAAATTGGCCATGTCGACATTGTTCAGGGCCTCATTTCGATAGACATTGCACGGCCCCAAAAACAAAAGCGCGTACAAACTTCGGCAAATTCTCGCCGCAATCCAATAAATTTAATAACTTTCAAAGGCGTCAACCAACCACAAACCAACGCCAACCCACAAATACACCTCAAACTCATAATTCGCGCAGAACATATTCGGAAGTGACAAGGGCGACAACAAACAAATTCAATACAAGCTCCTTTTCATGATACATTCACACACGACAAGAACTTTCAGACAAAGTTCACTAACATTACACATCACAAGACATTAAAGACCATCCTCCTATCGTGAGTCGTCCCTAAAAGGTCGCTTACTCTGAGGCTCCAATCCTTAAGGCCCTTATACAGGACAGTCTCGATAGGGTATTATCGAAGAAAGTAGCGGCAAATGGGCACACCCTGTCATACTAATAAAAAAGAAACAAGCCACACATACAAACATTGACATCAATAACATAGCACAGTTACGAAAACAATACAGATACGTAGTAGACCTTCGAAAACTGAACGCTATCACCACTAACGAAACTTACCCACTACCTGACATGCAGTACATACTCTCCACATTACACAACACTCGCTACTACACAGCCTTGGACATAAGCGGAGCCTTTCATGGTATCCCCCTTGACGAGGAAATCAAGGAGAAAACATATTTCATCACCAACTTTGGCACATACCAATTCAGAGTCCTCCCATTCGGACTAAAGACGGCTCCGACTTCATATCAAAGATTCATCGATAAAGTTATGTCGGGTTATACCGGTGACCTTTGTCATACCTTTGTTGATGACATCTTGGTATTACACGGACAGACATTCGACGAACATCTCGACTCACTGACAAAAGTGCTGTCGCGTCTTCAAGCCGCCAACTTATGCGTAGATCTAGGTAAATGCCAATTCTTCAAAAATACTTGCAAATATCTAGGCTATGTCATAGGTTCGGATGGTATTCGACCAGATGAGGAAAAACTTAAAGTTGTAAAAGCTTGTCCTGTACCTCGAAAATTAAAAGATGTGAGAGCATTTTTAGCCTTCGTAGGATTCTACAAAAAATGTATTCCGAAATTTTCAGAGATCGCCAAGCCACTCTCCGACCTTACAAAAAAAGGCGTAAAATTTCAATGGTCTCCAAACACGCAACTGGCTTTTGAAACCTTAAAAAAGGCACTAATTTCACCCCCGGTATTGGCATACCCTGATTATAATCATGAATTCATACTAACCACTGAAGCCAGCAACGAGGGTGTTTCGGCCACATTAAGCCAAAATATAAATGGCAATGAAAGATCGATAGCGTTTTCCTCAAGGGTCTTAAGCGAAACGGAGGCTAAATATTGCACCACAGAGCGTGAGCTCCTAGCTATAATATTTGGCTGCAAAACGTATAGATATATTTTATATGGCTATCGTTTTAAAAACCGTTACCGACCATTCTGCGCTACAATGGCTTAAAAACATTAAAGATAGCCATAAAAAATTGTTCCGTTGGAGTATGAAGCTGGCGGAATTCGATTTTTATATTGAACATCGCTCCGGCAAAAACATTGCACACGCCGACGCACTTAGTAGATACATTGCCTGCGTAGACACGGATAATGATGAGTACTATCCAACCATCGACACAACAGAAATATTACACGCCCAACAAAATGACACAGAATGCCAACAACTCCTTAACACTCCACACTATTCTCTCGATGATCGCGGCATCATCATACACACAGCAGACAATCTCACCCTAGTACCACACAATTTACGAAATACACTTCTACGCGCTTTTCTGATGGCCCACTATCAGGACACTACGGCAACCACAAGACTTACGAACGTATCAAACTCTATTTTACATGGCCAAACTTATACAAATACGTACAAGACTACATACAAACTTGCCACAGTTGCGCCATACACAAAACACATATACACAACAAACCTCCATTAGGTAATTTCTAGGAACCTACAAACGTTTTTACAGCGTTATCCATTGACGTAGTTGGCCCCCTGGAAATTTCCACCAACACTACCACTAACGAGGAATATAAATATATCTTGATAGTCATCTACCAATACTCTCGCTTTCTCGAAATGTTTCCTATAACAGATCAGAACGCCGAGACTATTGCGCGGATACTCGTCAACAAAATATTCACTCGTTATGGTACAGCTAAATACTTACTTACTGACTTAGGTACGAACTTTACATCCACAATAATATTACAAATTTGCACACTTCTCAAAATCAAAAAAATTAACACGACTCCATACCACCCACAATCTATCGGACGATTAGAACGGATACACAAGACTATAGCAAACGCCATCTCGCATTATACTAACACACAATGGCACACTTACATTCTACTCATCACAGCCGCTCACAACTGTACACCCAATTCTTCTACACGCTACTCACCACACGAGCTCGTGTTCGGGAACAAATTCAAATTTCCATGGATATTGGACTACCCGGCACGAGACCTCGACAACTTCAACATACACACGAACACTACACGACAAGATAAAACAAGTGCGATCGGACGCAAAAATCAATAACCAAAAGGCGGCGAAAACAAGAGCAAAGTATTATAACCGAAACTCACCCACACACACTACACACACACACACACACACACACATACAATGTCAACGACAATGTTTACTTAAAAACATTCAAAACCACTAACAAATTTGCACCCAAATACACGGGATCTTATAAAATAGATAAGGTCTACCCAAATCACACTGTACGACTCACATTACACAACAACAAGAAAATCGTACACCAATCCAAAATCAAACCAGCCAACATCAGACAAACACCACAACAACAAAACAAACATCCAATGGTCTTACGCACCCGCCGTAAACCATAAACACTCACACAAACACCACTTCCGGTGTTGGGAAAGGTTCACCACTTTAGTCCAGTGAGTACACATACAACACACATACAAACATAAAATACGGCTATACACAAACAGCCAATAGTAACAACAATTATTTTCGTTTATTTTTTTTTACCGCCAATTTTATTAATAACATTTTCTTGTACCGCCAATGGTATAAAAATTATTTATATTTCAGGTATACATCCTTTCTTACAAGGTGACTACACAAATAGTCACAATAAAAATCAACCTCTTTAAAATTATCCCTTCATTCAAAAAAATTTAACAAAAATTGCTTCTTTGTTCAGTACAATAATACCAATAACAGGTAAACTCACCAATAGACGGAAGACCAACACCTTTTAACCAACGGAGACTATTCTTTCACACCTTTCACCAAGCTAGTGCCAAACAAAGACGTTAACACGTGCACATAAAACTTAGGCGGCATTAAATAAGATACAATGGTAAGGAACTAATCCCTTTCAAGTATATTATTTTATTTATATATTTATTACCTCTTCTTACAGGTCATTCCCTTAAATATAAATTTCACTATCTTCACTATTAATTTAAAAATTTATTTGTACATGCACTAATACAAATTTGCAGCATTTCGTCACGGCAAAGGGTATTTAACCAATAACGAGCTCATTAACTACGAAAAAATCACTAGTCTACCAAAAATACGACGTACAGAATACGACGACAAACTCATGTCCCCCCTATAACTGCGTTTTGTATACATGCCATTTTTTTCACACATATAGCTATATACATATATATATATATTTAGATTTTATATAGTCGACATCTAAATTAAGTTAGATTAAGTTAAGCTAAGTTAAACTAAGAAGTCTAGAATCGACGAATCTCGAGAAACCTAACCTTCCCGCAAGCGCTTTCCCTTCTCCCTTGCCCGTAAACCATAAACACTTCACACAAACACCACTTCCGGTGTTGGGAGAGATTGGTCAGCCAAACACCACATCAAGTGTTGAAAAAGGTTCACCACCTTAGTCCAGGGAGTTACACTCACAACACTCACATACAACACACATACAAACATAAAATTTGGCTATACACACACAGCCAATAGTAACAATAATTATTTTCATTTATTTTCTTTTACCGCCAATTTTATTAATAACCATTTTGTTTTACCGCCAATGGTACAAAAATTATTTATATTTCAGGTACACATCCTTCTTACAAGGTGACTACACAAATAGTCACAATAAAAAACAACCTCTTTAGGATTATCTCTTCATTCAAAAATTTAACAAAAATTGCTTCTTTGTTTAGTAGAATAATTCCAATAACAGGTAAACTCAACAATAGCACATTCGAGACGGAAGACCAACAATACACCTTTCACACCTTTCACCAAGCTAGTGCCAAACAAAGACGTTACATGTGCACATAAAACTTAGGCGGCATTAAATAAGATACAAGTGTAAGTAACTAATCCGTTTCAGGTATATTATTTATTTATCTATATATTTATTCTACCTCTTCTTACAGGTAGAGGTAGAATAAATATAAATTTCACTATCTTCACTATTAATTTAAAAATTTATTTGTACGGCAACGGGTATTTAACTACCAACGAGCTCATTAACTACGAAAAATCACTAGTGTACCAAAAATACGACGTACCAAATACAACAAACGCATGTCCCCTCCTATAACTGCGTTTTGTATACATGCCATTTTTTTTTCACACACATAGCTATATATATATATATACATATTTAGATTTTATATAGTCGACATCTAAATTAAGTTAAGCTAAGTTAAAGTAAGAAGTCTAGACTAATCGACGAATCTAGAAAAACCTAACCTTGAGCTCAACACCTATTCCGCAAGCGCTTTCCCTTCTCCCTTGCTCGCAGCATGCATTGAGTAAATCAGGGGCAACAATTTATCGATTCGATCTAAAAGTATAAATATATATAAATTTTAAAAATAAGGGTGCACATTTTACATTTCTTATAAATAATATTATAATGTGGTATACCAACTCTTATTAATTCACTGACATTTGTATGTCATGTTTTCTTTATAACTTCATTTATCATGTTATCTTTGGTACATATCAATTTTTTGATTTTATCAACTTGTATTAATTCACTGATATTTGTATGTCATGTTTTCTTTATAACTTCATTTATCACGTTATCTTTGGTACATATTAATTTTTTGATTTTATCAACTTGCATTAATTCACTGACATTTGTATGCCATGTTTTCTTTATAACTTCATTTATCATGTTATCTTATGTACATATTAATTTTTTTTATTTCATCAACTTTTATAAGTTCATTTTCTATGTTAATAACATTCGCATGTTAAATTTTATCGATAATCAAACAAATATCATACCTTAATTGTATATAATTAGTATCACTATCAATTTTTCCATTGTTAAAAATCGCATCATTGTAATATTTTCAAACTATTGTCAAAAGTTACAAAATAGCAATATTGTCGAAGCGTGATTTTTAAAATTAAAACGGTATAAATAATTGTAACATACTTCAACTAAAATTAAGTTAAATTAAAAAAAAAAAAATAGGGCACGCTCGTACAACGGCGAACATGCAAATTCAGCATCCGCCCCCGCAACAAATTTTTTCATGCTGAAAATCTTTTCACCGTGGAGGGGATGATGTAATGACATGGCAAGATCATAGTAATGTTAAACCTTCACAACACATAACAAAAGAAAGAATAATTTATAACTAGTAGCCTAGTCGGCCGCTGTCTTCAAGACAAGGCCGCGGCCAACAAACGAAACCAAGAGTCAATACTTTACATCAAAGCAAGCACCGATAAGCTGGCCACTGACCTAAATCGCTGATCACCGAACTAACCAAGGTCGCACACTAGGACAGATGTCTTGGTGTGAGTGTTGCTAACACTGATATAAACTTCGCCCATTGGAAAGGGGAGGATTATACTTCATACGTCTTCAGATCATTATACGAGCAGCAGTTCCGCGTCCTAGACAGTTTTTATTTATACTTATTTCCTTAGTTGTGCATCTTAGTTCATTATTTTAATCATTCTAAATTATTATTTTTTATCTCCTATTTATTCAATATATCTGGTTAATAGTACCACACTCACGTTTAAATTTTTACAAATAGTCTATTTTTATCAATTCAGTGTTCTATTCGAGTAATAACTTCCAAAAATCTCTAAAACTACCTTCCGCCCTCTTCAAGACATCTACTACATACCATAGAAATCACAATAAACGATTCCACTACAATATATATTTTTTATTCTTTCCTCGGTTTCATCAATACCGCGATGGTCAGTTTTCCGGTGTGGTACTTATCAATGATTTCCATAATTTCTTCCTCATCTACAACGTCGATTAATTTGTTTGTGTTTTTTACCAAATTGATTTCTCAATCTCTAAAATGTCTTGCCATTATCGAATAAAATTCTTCATATATATCGTTTTCAAAATATATTGAACATTTTATTTTAGGGGCTATGTAATTTTTTATAAATTCTACAATATTCAATTCGAAATTGGATTTTGAGATTTGTACTATTATTCTTTTTTTCTGTCCGGGTAAACTTAATATTTTTGGTTTTGAAGGGCTATGTTCAACGGTTGAAATTAATAATTATTTGATTTTGATTTTGATTTGATTTTGTCCGGTGTTAACTGGACCTTCAACTATGGGTTCAGAAATTATTGTGTTACCGTCATTATTAGAATGAACGGTGTTTCCGTCTGTTTCGTCGTTGTCTATAGTTTCATTATTGTCCTCAAGTTCGTCAAAGTTTACAATTAGAGACTGAGTCTCAATCTGATCATTAATTCCGAGAACTTCTTCCGCGATGGAAGGGAGTTCTATGAAAAATTGATTTAATATTTCATCTATTTCATTGTCACCAGTGTTAGCTTCATTCATGTTCAATTCGATACGCGATAATGCATCAGCGAATTTGTTTTCCGAACCCTTTTTATATTTAATTTCGTAATCGTACTCTTCTAATTTCAACCGCCATCTCATCAACTTAGAATTAGGCTCCTTAATTGAAAAAGCCATTGCAATGGCTTGTGATCGCAATAGATTTTAAAATGCCTACCGTAAATGTAAGGCCTGAAATGCTTAGTGGCTCATATAACCGCCAACAACTGTTTCTCAATGGCTGAAAAGTGTGATTCTGACTCATTTAGGGTCCTACTTGCATAAGCAATCGGGAGGTCCTCGTTGTTGAAGTTTTGACTGAGTACGGCTCCTATGGCCACATTGCTCGCGTCTGTCGTTAAGAGGAATGTTTTCGAAAAATCCGGATATTGGACAATGGGATTGTTGCTTAAAACATTTTTACATTTATTAAGGCACTCTATATAATCTGGGTCTTTAATATTAATTTTTGAATTCTTCTTAAGGCATTTGGTAAATGATTTAGTTAATTGAGCAAAATTGGAATAAAACGTCTATAGTAACCTAACAACTGTTAGAAGGAAAGTAGGTCAGCGGCATCTCTAGACAGATGGAGGAACTACCCACCTAATTTTCAAATACAAGTTGAATTAAATCACCTGGTTGCTAATTGAAGCTCGTTTAAAAAAATCACATGGGCATGTTTTGAGATCATTTACACAGAGAGACGAGAGAGGTTGTGTTATGAGTTTGTTCTATTTAGACATTTCTGATCAATAATAATTAAACCCCCAGGGGTGAGTGATAGTTACTATTAGGTATACTTTAAAATTGTTTTTAATCTAATAATAATTTCTATATAATAAGTTCTTTATTAACTTATTTTGACATATGTATATATATTTGGTGCATTTTTATTTGGAATTAACTATAAAATGTTTGCACAGGTTTTTATTGTGAGAGTTAAAGAATAAACCTTCTGAAAACAAACAACTGTTTTTGTTGTTGCTTACCCGAACGCATAGATCCAATTCTGGAGGTGGTAGGATCCCTCAACAGAGAAGAAGAACAGTTCACATGCGAAGGAAAGTTCACTGCCCTGGCGGAGAGGATTGAGAACCTGGAGGCCAACCTAGAGGAGTTCAGGAGGTTAGACGCAGGTTGGTCCATTTCCTGGGGAGGGTACAGAGATTACCCATCGCCGACCAGACATCAATAGCGCGCCTCAGCGACAAGGTGGCAATGCTACGAAGCGAGCTTTGGGATAAGAGACCCCCAATTCCCACCCCTGGACATCAAATTGGAGGGAAGACTGTCATCAGACCTGAAGAAGAAATACCATGGGGTTCGAAATCCTAAACACCATACGCTCTACAGCCCCAGGCCGTATACAAATGGGGGTTAACATTTTCAAGTGATTGAGAGGGACTATCCCTGGACTCCTTCCTCGAGGCAGTGGAGGAGAAACGAATTGCCCGGGGCATTAAGAAGGAGCAGCTTTTCCAAGCGACCGGCGACCTCTTCATTGGATCAGCGCGCCTCTGGTTGAAGGCCAATAAGAAACTTCTCGCCGAGTGGGAGGGACTGGTGCGAAGACTGAAGCAGGTGTTTCGGGACCCGGACTATGATTTCCAACTGATGGAAGAGATTCGTAGGAGGACACAGGGCACTGGAGAACCAAGTGCCGTCTACATCGCGAAAATGAAGCTGCTGCTCGGGAGATTATCATGCCCCCTATCGGAAGAACAGGCACTGAAACTCATAGAGAGAAATCTGAGACCAGAGTATCTCTCCATTTTAGGCTTCATTAGATACTCGACTCTCGAGGAGCTGGAGAAGGCCATAGGAGCCCTGGAGTTGGGGAAGACGCCGGCCGCAAGGTTCAAGGAACCACGACCAAAGGATTGCTGGAGCCAGAAGGCGGGTATACACGTGAGAGGAGCGCACTTCCCCGGGTAGCCATGACAATGGCCATAGACCCGGAACCGGAGTCACAAGGGCCTATGGACGAGGAGTCGGAAAACCCGAATA
Organism: Triatoma infestans; assembly: GCA_011037195.1. Classification (NCBI taxonomy): domain Eukaryota; kingdom Metazoa; phylum Arthropoda; class Insecta; order Hemiptera; family Reduviidae; genus Triatoma; species Triatoma infestans. The sequence continues at coordinate 31,653 of JAAEAF010000942.1, forward strand.
ACTTGTGTTGTTGTTGCTTGGCGGCTAAACCAGATGCGAGGACCGAGAAGGAGTAGAAGACCAGCCAGAAGCCATGTCATGGTCTCCTTCCTGGCTGGAACTGCCGGAAGGAGGGCCACCGATTTCGTACTTGCTCGCAACCGCGGCAAATATTCTGCATGAAGTGTGGGAAACAAGGCGTCAAAGTCTATCAGTGTGAGATCTGTCGAGCAAAACTCCGCTCGGGAAACGGCGCCGCAGCCCGAGAATAAAAGGTCCCAACTCAAACTGATGCCACAAAGGAACCCAGGAGAGCTGGTCACGCTGGGTGGCTCAGCAGGAAGAAGGAGCGGCGGCTTGCGTTGCAGCCATTACAGCCTTGGAAAAGAAGGATGGAGATTCCCGACCATACTTACAGGTGGAGGTGTTAGGCGTACTATTGCTTGGTTTATTGGACTCTGGAGCCTCCAGGACCCTAATTGGGGGGCAGTACTGGGAATTACTACATTCCCATGATCTTCGTTCTAACAGGACACCAGAGACGAAGGTAATGGCACCGAATGGGACTGATGCCATGTAGCGGGCGAAGTGGTTGTTCGATTCATGTTACAGGGGAGAGTGGCCGCCACCTGTCAGCTCATACTCGGAGTCGACTTTTGGAGGCGGATGGGCCTTATTCCAGACCTGGTAGCGGAGGCATGGCGCTTCGGCCTTGCCAAAGTGGACCCCCCATCGGTGGCTAGCATGATAACCCCATGGGAGGAACTTACACCGGACCAAAGGAAGAAGCTGGATTCACTGTTGGAAGACTTCATAGTCAGAAGTTGACAAAAGATCGGCTGCGTGAAGGGTTACCACCATAGGATTGATACCGGCGATGGCCCACCGATTAAGCAACGCTACTATCGTGTGTCACCTGCCGTACTAGCCAGTATGCACGGGCAACTCGACGAAATGTTAGCCCAGGAATTGTGGAAAGAAGCCACAGACCTTGGTCCTCTCCAGTGGTTATGGCCAGGAAGAAGGATGGGTCTTACAGATTTTGCGTGGACTTTAGAAGACTGAACGCTGTCACAAAGAAAGATGCCTACCCGCTCCCATATGTCTCCCATATTCTGGACCGGCTGAGGGATGCGCGCTACCTATCCACCCTAGACCTCAAGAGTGCATACTGGCAGATCCCCATGGAGGAGTCCAGCAAGGAGAAGACTGCTTTTACTGTGCCAGGACGTGGGCTTTTCCAGTTTACGAGGATGCCTTTTGGTCTTCACAATGCTCCAGCCTCTTGGCAGCGACTGGTCGACTCCGTGTTGGGGGACGATTTGGAGCCTACAGTCTTCGTATATCTGGACGACATCGTCATTATAACCCCGGACTTTGAAGGCCACGTCCAAACCCTGCAGAAGGTCCTAAGCAGACTTCAGGCCGCCGGCCTAACAATAAACAAGGAAAAGTGCCAGATCGCCAGGGATGAGCTATGTTACCTGGGATACGTTGTGGATAGACACGGGCTTAGAGTAGACCCAGGGAAGGTGAAGAGCATTCTGGCATACCCTAAGCCCGTGTCTATCCACAACGTATCCCAGGAAACATAGCTCATCCCTGGCGATATGGCACTTTTCCTTCTTTATTGTTAAGCCGGCGGGCTGAAGTCTGGTTAGGACCTTCTGCAGGGTTTGAACGTGGCCTTCGAAGTCCGGGGTTACAATGACGATGTCGTCCAGATATTCGAAATCTAAAGGCTCCAAATCGTCCCCCAACACGGAGTCGACCAGTCGCTGCCAACTGTAGACAAGTGAGGGTTTTCGTTGGCCTGGCCTCCTGGTGCCGCCGGTTCATCCCAGAACTTTCCATGAGGATGGAGCCACTGACAAAGCTCCTACGAAAGAACAGGAAATGGCAATGGGGAAAAGAAGAGGAAGACGCCTTCGAGGAGATTAAGAGCCGCCTTATCGTAACATGCCCGGACTTCTCTCGACCCTTCGTGGTCCAAACAGATGCATCCACCCTCGGTCTGGGAGGAATACTGTACCAGGAATTCGACGAGGGAGAGAAGGTAGTGGCATACGCTAGCAGGACTCTACATCGAGCAGAAAGGAAATATTCCGCCACAGAGTTAGAATGTCTTGCCGTCGTGTGGGCCATTGAGAAGTTTCGGCCGTGTATAGAAGGCACCGCTTTCAAGGACATCACGGACCATCAAGCATTACAGTCGTTGCACCAAATTAAGGAACCATCCGGAAGACTTGCTCGGTGGGCGCTGAGACTACAAAATTACGACTTCGTAATCAAGCACCGCCCATGGAAGCAGAAGGAGCGGCGGACGCCCTCTCTTGGTCTAATATGCAGGTCGCTCTGAAAGAAGTCGAGGTTGATACACACGACCGTTGGTACAGGTCGATGCTCGAGAAGGTTACAGAGAGACCCCAGGAGTTTACCAACCGGCGGATTGTATCGGACAGCCTCCAACGTAAGGCCCCGAATAAGAACTCTATCCAGGACGGAAACGTGTGGAAGATGTGGTTCCTCAGGAGGGAAGAGCAGGCGTTCTGAAAGAATGCCACGACGACCCAAAGGCTGGACACTTCGGCATCTTCAAAACCCTGAAGCGAGTGACACGGATATACTACTGGCCACGAATAGTTCGGGATGTCGCTAAATATGTCAACAACTGCTCCATCTGCAACTCCCTCAAACCGGAGCAGAAGACCCCAGCAGGATTCTTGGGCTAAGCCGCAATTCCGTGATTGCCATGGCAGGTCGTTTACGGTACGGACCTCATGGGACCATTCCCGCTGGCGACCAAGCAAAACCGGTTCCTGTTGGTGGTGATGGAGTGCTGCACTAAATACATAGTGTTGTTTCCTCTACGGAGTGCCACTTCCGCGGCAGTCACGCGGAGTATAGAAGAGGGAGTCTTCCTCACATAGGGGTGCCTCAAACCTTACTGAGCGACAATGGGACTGTTTACAAAAGCAAACTATTCCAAGATATGCTTGCCAAGTTTGGAGTGGAACAGCGCTTCCCACTCCTTTACCATCCCCAAGCAAATCCAACTGAGCGGGTCAACAGAGTCATTAAAACAATCCTGGCAGCCTACGTTGGGGATAACTACGCAAGTGGGACCGCTATCTAGCAGAGGTTGGCTTCGCCCTCAGGACCGCAGTGCACGAGACGACGGGGTATACCACCGCCTACCTGAACTTCGGACGAGAGCTGGTGACACATGCCTCGGAGTATAGACTGGGTGGTGACAAGCAGGCAAACATAAAAGAGGCCAGCGCAAGGAAGCAAGACAACCTGAGGCTGGTCATGGAAGATGTCAGGGAGCGGCTGCGCCAAGCGCACGAGACCAGCGCTCGTAGGTATAATCTCCGTCAGCGGACCGTTGACTTTGAGGAGGGAACCCACCTTCAGTCCGATGCCGCCAGGCACTTCTCTGCCAAGCAGGCGCCCAAATTTGAGCCAGGATGGATCTGACGCCAGGTCTCACCAACGGTCTTTGAGGTCGTGTCCCCTGACAGGCGCAGCCTAGGGGAGCGGCATGTGCAAGACATGAAGCCAAGTACTAATGAAGAGTGCAATAGGCAGGTCGTCACCTCGCCCTCTCCCCAGGATGGGAGGAGATGTTAGAAGGAAAGTCAGCGGCATCTCTGGACAGATGGAGGAAGTACCCACCTAATTTTCAAATACAAGTTGAATTAAATCACCTGGTTGCTAATTGAAGCTCGTTTAAAAAAATCACATGGGCATGTTTTGAGATCATTTACACAGAGAGACGAGAGAGGTTGTGTTATGAGTTTGAGTTTGTTCTATTTAGACATTTCTGAACAATAATAATTAAACCCGCAGGGGTGAGTGATTGTTACTATTAGCTATACTTTAAAATTGTTTTTAATCTAATAATAATTTCTATATAATAAGTTCTTTATTAACTTATTTTGACATATGTATATATATTTGGTGCATTTTTATTTGGAATTAACTATAAAATGTTTGAACAGGTTTTTATTGTGAGAGTTAAAGAATAAACCTTCTGAAAGCAAACAACTGTTTTTTTTGTTGCTTACCCGAACCCCACCGTCTTCACTGAGTTGTCGGAGCAGCCACAGGGTTTTACTATAGACGTAACACAACCCTAGGAATGATTTAATTTCTTTTTCTGTTTTGGGGACTGGAAAATTCTGGAATCAATATTGAATCTTTTCGGGATTTGGTTTGACGCCTTCGGGTGTCTCTACATGCCCTAAATAGGCAACCTCCTTTTTACCAAATTCGATTTTATTCAATTGAAATTTTAAAATTGGTTTCTTTTAGTCTGGCAAATACAAGATTCAAATTATTAATGTGCTCTTGTAAACTTGAGCTAAAAACGAGAATATCATCTAAGTAAATTATTACGTTATCCAATCCTCTGAGCACGTTATCCATTACTCGTTGAAATATCGGGGAATTCTTCAATCCAAACCTATAACTTAAATATATATATACATATAATGAACATTTATGATCTAATATTCATTATTATTTGACTTCTACAATCTTATCTAATTAAGTATTTTTAAATAAAATATACGACAGTTGTAATATTAGATTATTGTAATAATCATTAAGCTATGTATTTGAAATCCCAGTATTATACTAATTGTATGAGGCATGCTGAAAAAAAGTTATTATAAAAATATACACAGAACGAGCGAAAATAACATTTTTTTTTTTCATATTCAGCACATTTTTCTGATATACATCTCTCAATGTATTACCATGCTTTGTATTTCTGGTGAAAATTCAATTCCAAAATTTTACATGTCTCAATATCTCTCAATATTTAATAAATAATCTTAAATTGTACTATAAAAAGAATTTGATAGCTTCATTACAACTTTTCTCTTAAATAAACAATAAAAGCAAAGACTTATAATTATCACCAACTTAGAATGAAACACCAACAGAATAAAGACATTGTGAATTGGAGTTTGTGTAAGAGCGGTAGCCGGACCCACGGTGGGCTGTGCCAGCTGTGGGCCCTCAGTCCTTGCACCTGAATACTACACTTGTTCCCAAACTCCCTCTACTGCTATCATATTCTTCTTGAGTGCTCTCAATAGGTCGTATAATAAATCTCCTCTCTAAATAATTCTACCCTAATATTTCTTTAACATTTTAGATTTTGTTTCTTCTTTTACTGCTATTATTCCAGGAAATATTGAAAATTTTCGAACTGGAATTTTCACAACAGATGTTTGTGAGTGCAGTCGAGAAAAACGTGGTCTGTTCATGAGTGGTGTATGTGTAAACAAATATTTCCAAAATGAGAAATCTAGGCAGCTGCATGTTGATGATCCGGTTGCAATCGGTAGGTGATCAGATAGCAAAGTTTCGGTCCACTGAAGGCACTGCAACATTACTAACTTCTTTTTTTCTTCAAATTTTATGCAATTTCCTTGAAACAGCTTCTTGACTGAACATGGCTTACTGACTGCACACAATTAGGTCATCACTTTTATCCAGAATATTTTTCTGAGAAAATTGATGTTTTTTAAGTTCTGGAAAGGCTGCATAATCCTCTGGAGTGCCATTCTTTACAAATTTTCTTCGACCTCTAATAAAAAAAATTACGAGTAACTAAACATTAACTTCCGTGAAGAAAATCTAGTTTGTTTTCTAACTGTTGGAAGAGGAAATATTGCGATGCGTCCTCGCTGATGGTCTCCGACCTAGCGTATATCTTTATTTTGTTTAGTGTATTATTTAAAGAAGTATTTCTTTATTTATTATTTATTTTAAAGGTACTTTATAATTTTGTGAAGTTGTTTACTTTTTTATAATTATAAAAGGAAAATAAAGACTTAATCTGTCTATCTATTGCGAAGCTGTCAACATTTTCACGGAATTGTACAAATTGAGTTTTCACCGGAAAAACATATTATGAGGACCCCTAAGTAACAAAAAAAGTTAGTGAGTATTTGCAAAGTGTTATAATAGTACGTGTAAGAGGAGAACATTTCTCAAAAAGAAAAATCGTCAACTCGGGATTTCGACAAAAAGTATGTATTTTTTTCTCTAAATTTGCGCGATTGTCTCGAAAATGTTTCCATAGTTTTTCCTAAAACTTGGTATCTGTACTATACACAATTAATCTATTACTTTTATTTGAAACAGTTTTAAAAAACTGATATGTGAAGTGTTCTGGTAGGAACTAAGTTGTAAGGTTTGTCTCTCTGTTCACTAACTTACTACACCAACATGGATTTAAGAAAACTAAAATTTACTAAATTTATCGACTTTAAGACAATTTGCCAATCAGAACAACTGCGATTATTGCAGTAAGAGAAAGTGGTGTGAGTACTTCAGACATTTTGTTTCCCTACAGAATTACTACTACAAGGTCTGATGGAAGTAGTGACCTTGCTGTCAAGAGACAAGGTCCTTTCTGGAATTTTGGGAATATCGAATTTCTGGAATTTTATAAAATTTTGTACAGGAATAAACGAGTGCTAACTCCATGTTGTCAATGTCTGCCACTCAACCGCGCAGAGGATGTCATACATTGAGCATTTAAAACTTCTGTTAAGCCAACCTGTATGAAGCAGTTGCAAGATTAAAAATGCACCAGTTACGCCCAAACTAGTAGGATTTTTTATAAAAACGGGACAAATTCGGAGCTTCAGTCAAGAACGATCTACAACAGCTAAGCGTTAGAACAAGCATCAGTCCCAACCAGCTCGGCCATCTAGGCTTCACCACTCGACGCTCGGCTACTTTCAACTCTTCTGTATGCTCTCCTAACATACTCAGTAAAACTGCTAAAATAAAGAAATATGAATGAGTATGAGTGCAGTAGAGGTTCTTATTTTCAACAACCCCTTTATCACCTTTCCTGTCAAGTTTTTAGCTTCTTTATTAGTATTCTGTTACATGTGTTGCACATATGATACCCAATAAAGAGAATTTAAAATTAGAATATTTAAAAGATTTGTTAAAGGACCTTAAACATCAAAATTAATTTTAGTTTATTTCTTAATTTCTTTGAGGCTCGCAGCTGTTCTGAAAACAAAACAAACCAGAAGCTGCCATTATCATCGATTAAAACTATCAGATACTATTACACATCATCATCAATACACGTTTTGGTATCCCACTACAACAGAAGTTCAAGGGGAAATCAGAGGATAATGATGGGAAGAGGGGTAGATAATGTGGATAACTACAGGTTCAAACAAGAAGGCTTTCAAGACAAGTAAACACAGACATAAGTTCAACACGATTTCGAAAAATGTCTAATTATAGCAGTCAATTCTACCAATCAAAATTGGGGAAGAAATTATTGAAATTCTTCAACCTCTACAACATTTCAAATTTAGGTAGATTTATTTATTTAATTATTTTCTTATATGGGTTGGTTCCAGTTACATGATATGTACAAGTTATGCAATATAAACAGCTTATAGCTTAGTTATGTACTGAACTAAAAAAAAAAAAAAAAATATATATATATTTAAAATTGGTATCTATAAAAATTTATAATATTATGTAACAAGGTGAAACGTTAAAAGTAAAAATTAAATAAATATGAATTTGAAATTATGAACAAATAGACAGAATTAGAACAGTTATGAATAGAGAACAGAAAAAGAATTGTTTTAATTATCGGAATATTATGATAATGAATTTACTATCAGAGCTATTTCCCATGATGGCCTGCTTCTTTTTTGTATTCATCGACCGGTTTCGGACGTTCGCCCACCATCAGGCTGTTTTGTCAAAACAGTGTGTGTGAACAGAATTGCACAGAGCAAATACACTTTTGCGTATATATATGTACTCTTGAGTGTATAAACTGAATTTGCTCTGTGCAAGTCACTGTTATCGCATTGTTTTGTCAAAACTTCCTGATGATGGGCGAACGCTCGAAACTGGTCGATGACCACAAAAAAGCAGGCTATCACGGAAAATATCTCTGGTGCTTTCCTGCTTTGCGGAACCAACCACAACCCCAATGAATTTAGTATTAGCTGAATGTATTTATGTTATTTAGTGAATGTATCAGGAAACTGAGTGAAATAAGTATGCAAGATGAATTTCAGTGTTCTGCAAGGAATATTGTAAATGTATTGGAATTGTCCATGAGTCTAAGTATACTGGAGAATTTAGAGTCATTAGAAGAGTAAGATTTTTAGAGAAAATTAACTGTTGTCTAATATTATAGGAGAAAATATGGAAGAGTAGGTCAGAGCCGTCTATTTTTTATTTAGTTGTTGTAATGTCTTTTTATTTAGTAAATGAATGTGATGTAACTGTTGTACCGTCTCAGTTAAAGAGCTATGATCCCGGTCATCTCCATTAGTAGTCTATATAGAATATCAGCACAGACACAGTTTCTCGGAAACAAATGAGTCGTAAAAACCTTTTTTGGATTGCTTCAATTTGCCCTAAAAAAGTGACTTGATAAGGGTCCCAGACGAGTGCTCCATATTCCAGAATAGGACGAACCAAAGATTTGATGAGGACCCTCAAGATCCTGGAGGGTGCGACTATCATAAAAATATTTTGTACTTCTATTTATAAAACCTAGAATCTGGTTAGCCTTAATAGTAATCACATTTATATGACTCCTAAAACTAAGATCACTACTGAAGAGGATACCAAGGTCTCTAATAGGGTCACACCGAGCTAGAATTATGCCGTGGAATGAATCATTATGAACGCTGTATGACGAACCACGACGGAAAGACGCAACTAATGCTGCTAACGTTAAGGATCATGTTATTATCTTGGCATCAAATCTCGAAATTCTTGAGAGTTTTGCAGTAGAACACTGTCTTTTTTGGAGTGAATGGATTTGTAAATTTTAATACCGTCAGCAAAAAGAGAACAATTTACAGAAGAGAAGGAAGGGGCAATATCATAATTATATAGTTTAAATAGTGAAGGCCAAGAAGTGAGCCTTGAGGAACACCTGAGAAGACGTAATATTTTTTGGATACTGCGAATGATAATTCGATAGCTTAATATCTTCCCATTAGATAAAAGAAGAGGATTAAATGAATAATTTGATAAACATTCCTTGGCTATAGTTCACTTGAATTATAAGTATTAAATCAATACTTACTTACTCAGTTACACTTACTTCTCTAATTTCTGTTGATCATAATGTCCACACAGTCTGAATGGTTCACCACCTGACACACCTTCTGGATCCACCACCTCCAAGAAATCGTAAAGACAGTCAGCTTGCGGTTCTATTTCTAGAGCTTTCATCTTAACCTGTTCAAAACAATAATATAGCGTGATCATTACCTGATCATCTTAATAACATAATTTAGAGGAGCTGATCTCTGACAGGCATAGAGAGCGCATCTATTTGTTAGTGTACTATATTTTTCTTTAACTTTTTGAGTGTTTCTATTAGCGATTTCTTATACAATTTAGGGCAAATTATTGTGTTCCCTGAGTCTGCAGTGCCCCGTAAGGATACGGATCTTATTCATGCTTAGACTGATGCAGGCCTTCGACCTTCCCTTGTTAAAACCTCCCAAACAGACCTAGACCTACCTCAGTTCCGGGAGAGTGTTCCAGAGATGAGCTCCGCAAGTAAGATTCTCTCTCAAAAGATATCGCTGCTATCAGGAAGTGCTTCTTTTAGATCCCAGATTTTTTTAAAAGATTTAAAACAGATTTCAAAAAATTATTATATTATAAAGAGCAGATTTGGTGGATTACATTCATCGACATTAGTTTGGAGGACAAAATATTCCGTCAGTCATTACAAATTCCTATATTCTTCAGTAAAAAAAAAGTTCATTATAAATTCAAAGAGAAATAAAGAAAGAATAAACTCCGAGAGGGTCAAAATATTTATGTTAATGAACTTTTATCACCATTTACTTACATATTATTCAAACATGTATGAGAATTAAAGACTCAAGGTTTATTAGAATCTGTTTGGTACAGAAATAGTTTAATTTTGATTAAGCAAATTACTAAATCCGGTGCAAAGATGATTTGTTGTTTTTCAGTCCTACAGAAAAATCTGTGATTCTGGCAAATACTTTTGAAGAAGATGACCAGGATAACTGTGAATGTGATGCTTCAGTTGTGTCTACTAGTGTATGTCTGCCATCTGTTTCTATTGTTGATTTTTTTATGAAAGAAACCAAAATAGTACCAAATGAAAGCCCTTCCTTGATGGTTTATAGATCTCGCAATGACTCTAATTTTTATAAAAGTAATAAAAAATATATATATTTTTTAAATATTTGATTATGGAAAGTGCGTGAATGTGACACATTCTATTGAATGGATTAGATTTGACTTTACTTGGTTAACGGAGTCATGGCTGTCCTGCTCTCTGAAGAATCCTCCTTTCGGGTTTAATGACTACAACATATTCTCCTCTAAATTTATTATTAGAAAAATACAAAGAGCATTAAGTTAATTCTGATTTGGCCTAATATAGGAGTTTGAATAACATGGTTAGAAAGAAAAGTTTGCATCAAGGAATTCTGGGATAATATTGCTGGGCTATTGATAGCTATATGCAGGGTCTAAAATCTACTGAAACGTTTAAAATCTATTTCGTCCCAAAAAAAATGAAATCTAAGAGTTAGATTTATAAGTATACAAGACTATGTCAGGTTCTTTTCCAAGTTGTTATCTGAGGAGGATCACATTTTAGGAATGATTCTACCTACCTTCGGGAAATTAATCAAACAGCTGCACCAGTCACCCTTGAGGAATTAGAAGAAGCCCTAAAGGGCATGTAAAACAAGAAATCGCCTGGGCCAGTAAATATCCCCATTGAAGTGGTAAAGTATGCTCCCACAAAAGTGAAAAGCGTAATAGCGGATTTGTTTACTGGGTGCTTAAAAAAAAGGCAGAATTCCATCGGATTAGCTTGTAGGTCATATTTTGCCGATACACAAGAAAGGTAATAAAAAAGATGGTCGTAATTACCGAGGAATCACAGTAACAAGCAGTTTAAGCCGCCTTTAAGGTCGAGTTTTAAAAGCAAGAACTGAAGAAGAATACAAAGATAAGTTTTCTGAAGACCAAGCAGGTTTCAGAGTTTGGAGAGCATATACCGATCATATCTTTTCATTGATTCAGTTGCTAGAAAGGAGTTTAGCCCATGATCAGAGGTGCATTTGGCTTTTGTGTACCTCCAAAAAGCTTATGACACGGTGCCGCTAAAGAAAGTTTTGGAAGCTCTGGATTTGAGTGGCATAATTAAAGAACTTATAAGCGCCCTATTAAGAATCTATATAATGGAGCAACGGAACAAATAAAGTTGGGAACCGATATTTCATTAGCTTTCCCCATTACAAAAGGTATGAAACAAGGGTGTTGCCTTTCTCCTATCCTTTGTAATATCTTCATTGAATAGGCATTAAGAGAATGAAGTGCCATGGAATGGGGATTAAATTAAATGAAGGTAGTTGCCTCTACAACCTACAGTTTGTGTATGACCAAAGTGTGATCGCATCAGATCTAGAGGATCTCAGTTACATGCGTAAATTAGGCGGAACTTATTCCACTTGGGGTCTAGAAGTCAACAGAGTCAAAACAAAATGCATTGCCTTCAACAGTGGGGTACACGGACGTCCTTTCTATTAAAGAGAGCTGGAATTTAATACGCAGTTCAGAGTGTAAGTATCTCGGGGTGTTAATTTCACAAATACATTCAGATGAGAATAAATCAAGGAAGAAAGGGACTAGGCTATTGAACTCGGTACTATGGAATAAAAATGTTAGCCTGACTACTACAATAAAGATTTGTAGCTCTTTCCTTTTGGGTACAACCCTTTATGCTTGCGAAACTTGGACAGTAAAAAAGAAAATGGCTCGGAACTCTTAGCCCTATAAATGGATTTTTGGAGGAGAAGCTGCGGTGTTTCGCGTTTGGAGCGAGTATTAAATGTCCAAATAAGGGGTCGCGTACATGCAGAAAAAATCTGTTGTTTTCAATGAAACAAGAAGATTGCTCTGGTACGGTCATGTAAAGAGAATGGGTAATGAACGTTGGCCGAAGAAAATGTTAGGATCAAGCAAGTGGACGAAGGAAGCGAGGAAGGCCCAACAAGAGATGGATGGAGGACGTCCAGGAAGGAATGGCGGCAAGGGGGCTTCGTGAAGGTATTGGAATGATAGAAGTTGTTGGAAGGAAGGTATTTTCGGTTCCACTATATGACCTCCTAGGTCGTCAAGGGTGAGGTAAAAAAAGTATCAAGATTTCGACCGATTGCCACCTTAAATTACCTCAAGAAACCGCAGATTTAACTATACCAAAGTTTACCGATTCGGATACAGAATTAATGCTCAAGAGTTTAAAAAACAATCAAACGTTCGGCAGTGATGGTATTACAAATGAAATGTTAAATATCTTATTTGTCATTAAGAGAACTATGGAATAATATGTTCAATTTTATACTGAAAACAGAAACTATTCCATATCAGTGGTTACTCTCAGATATAGAGCTGATCTACAAAAAGAAGGAGATTTCCAAAATATAGAGAACTATCGCCCTATTGGTCTATGTCAACTCTTTGTAAACTATTTATGAAGCTACTTTATAACAGAATTGTAGCAGATTTACATAAACATCAATCCCTAGAACAGGCAGGATTTCGCCCAGAATTTTCAACTATATCCCTAAAGTTATGTGTTGAACCAAATTATTGAAAAAAGTAACGCATTTCAATTTCCGATTTACATAGCTTTTATTGTTATAGAAAGGCTTTTGATTCTCTGAAACATTCCTTCATGTTCAATGCATTACAAGGCCAAAATATCTGCATAAATATATAAATATTATTAAATCAGTCTACAGAGACAGCAAAGCAAGAATAGTGACAGACATGAAGGGACTTTTTTCCTTTTTTTATTTCCTTGTCTGTATGCTCCACTGATATTACATGTAATAAGATTACAAAATTTACATTTTACATCTTTTAAATATGCTGTGAAAATAAATTGTTAACGAATAAGTTCAATTTGGGAAATGAATATTAACTGCCGATAATAATTCAAGAAAGTTAGTGAGTTTTTTTTTTTTTTTTTTTTTTTTTTAAATTTAAGGCGCGTATCATCATCGTGGTTAATTTGGCGCCCGGAGCCCTTCTCAGTTTGCACTGCCAGCCTCCGGGACAGTGTTCTCCCGTTACAGGACAACATGGGCCCTCACCGGACAGTGAGATTTTAGGGCTCCTAGGAAGAGAAAATCTAAGGGTAGCACGGCTGGACTCGAACCCGTGATCTCCGCGTTACTAGTCCAGCGCACTACCACTGAGCTAATGCCTTCCCTAAGAAAGTGTAGTAAATTGATAAAATAGAAATGTTCAAAATTTAAAGTTTTTCAACATTTATGCAAAAATTTGAATTCCTCGATGAATTCCTGCATGATCAGCTGGTGTTCTGGCAATGGCCAAAGTGTAATCCAATCCCTATTTCATCTATTTTTCTGCGGATATTTTCGATTAGAGTGGGATAAACTTTGTATTTTCTTAAACTGTCCAATGTAATATAGCTATCTGTGTTAACTCATATTTCTTGCGGTACTTGAACTGTTGTTTTGAATCCACTCCAAACTCTTGCTAATTGCTAAGGCCCTTGATCGTTGGAACACTTACTGTCCAATCGGAATATTTCTTCATGAATTTTATAGTTCTCAAAATAGACTACGAAGGCGCAACCCATGCTACCATCTATTCTAGGACCATCAGTGTAGATATCAAGACTCGCCTTGCCATCAGTTTCCATCAAACTTTTAATTGATTTAAATTTGTTGGGTGCAACCAATCGGAATGGGGTACATCCTGATCGAAGTTTTGAAAATCACTCATGTTCGAGATCATACTCGCATACCTTTTCATCACCATATAAAGATCACATATTTCTCTTGTTTCAATTGAGATAGGTGTTATGCCAGAAAGCTTCATAGGATATTGTACTGTACCTTTTAATCATTCTGATAGCCATAAGACGTTGGCACCTTTAAATCTTTGTAAGGTTTTTCTTTTTATTCAAATCTTTAATCCAAATAGGAACTGCATAAGTGAGCAACGGCACAAATGCACTGTCGTAAATAATTTTTAATGCAGAATATCCAAGGCAACCAATGCATTTTCGCCATCCTTTGTATATTGAAATAAGGAAGAGACCTTATTTCAGCATACAATGAGGGTTAAGCAAGGAGACCCCCCTCACCTGGTTTGTTTAACTGCTCACTAGAACAACTGTTTAAAAAACTTGATTCGAAAAAATATGGCTTCGCTATCGGAGGAAAAAATTCTGCCAAAACGAAAAAATTCTGCTTCGCTGTTGACTAAGACTAATTGCCAGTGCACGCAATGCCTTAAGGAGAATGCTAATGGAATTAGAGTCAGCCAGCAGAGAAGCAGGATTAATTATTAACATGACAAGTATGCTCTGTTTACTAATCCTATTAATAAAACCGAAGATGTATTTTTACAAAATATAAAGCAGAAATGGGTTACAGAATCAGTTTATTTAGAACAGCTAATTAGTAACGATGACAGAACCAGCAAAGAAATTGAAAGAAGAATTACGCACACCTGGAGAAAATACTGGTCATTGAAATATATTATGAAATGAAAAGATTAAAGCCAAGTTTTACAGCGATGCATCATGCCCTGCCTTCTTTACGGTGCTGATACATGATCTTGCACAAAAAAGAGTTTTTAAAGGCTTCAGGCTATTCAAAGAGCTACGGAGAGGAATATCCTAGGAGCTAGTCGGAAAGTGGATTGTACAGGACAGGTCATGAGAGTGAAAGATGGTCGATGGACTTCGAGAATTACCAGCTGGTCTCTAGGCTACAGGAAGAGGAAGGTCGGCAGGCAAACAAAAGACCGGTGGTTGATAGATTTTATGCAGCAAGCTGGATCATCGTGGAGAGAACAGCAAAAGATAAGAAAGTGTGGAACTTAATGGAGAATCCTATGCCCAATAGTGGGCCTGGTTTCAAGAATATTTTCAAAATTAAATATATTTATTCATTTATTTTCATAAATTAGTAACTTTTTGTTAAAGCAGTTACCTAATATTTCATTAATTTTTTTGATTGGAGCTCTTATTTATTTATATTTTCTGTCACTATTGCAGTATTCAACAGCTACTCAAGAAAAGTAGTTTTATATTGGGCTGCTAGGAGGCGCATGGCCGTAGTGGCCAGCGTAACCGTCAAGTAAAAAAAAGCTATTTCAGTTTAAAATGCAGCATATTAAGATTTCTATGTTTTGTACTGAAAGTTTAAAACTGATTAGGGTCAAAAAGAGTTTTGCCAATGTGTGTCAACTAAATTTGAAAATCAGAGTGTATCAACTAAATCTGCTCTGTGCAAATCTATGTTATCACACTGTTTGACTTTATGCATCCTGATGATGGGCAAACGCCCGAAACCGGTCGATAATCACAAAAAGAAGCAACTATCACGGAAAATATCTCTGATGCTTTCCAGCTCTGCGGAACCAACCAGAAGAATTGGGGACAACTACTTGGATTTTCTCCGACACGAGATGACAAACTTCCACTTTTGACCAAATGCCATTTTTTCCATTTACAAGTTGGCGGTCAATATGTGGATCTCGCTTCAAACAAAAACAAAAATACAACCAAATAATTTCAAATACTCACTACAATTCTAGTTTTCTCTGGTGCGTTGATCATCACCCAATAGTCCAAGTTGTGCATGTAAGGTTGAGGAAACTGTGGCGAGGTCAGTGAACCTTCTGATCCGTTGATTGTTCTGTTGAAGTTCAAGTTCAATCCACTGCCTGCCCAATAGTCACAGACGTTAAATTTGTACAGATAACACTTTCTGGGTGACATGATTACTGCATAATATTACACAAAATTTACTAATAACTTGAAATGTACCTTGGTAATTTTTTTTGCAAACATATCCACCGACCATGTCACAATGTTGTGCGGACCAGTACAGACCGGATGGCAATAATGGAGTCGGCGAAGGCATCCACTGCAGAGCCAGACAGGAGTCTTCATCGTAGGTCAGTGTGTCCGATGATACCCAACCTAATGTTTAAACAGCAAAATCATACACTGAATTTAACGTCCATCTAAGTGAAAGCTCTTAACGCCCTTCACAAGTTCCAAATAATTAGCACGTTCATACTGAATTACAAAATTAATTCTGGCATTTCTTATGATCCTAGATTAGATATGCATTCTACATGTTTTCTTTTTACTTTCTATTTTGTTCTAAAATGCATTCAAGATTCATTCGCAAAAAAAAAAACATTTTTGAGACCAGCTATTCCGAAATGATTGTTTAAGAAATTTGGTCTGCAAGAGATCAGCCTACATAAAAACGAAATCATAGAAAGTTCATCTTGATATTCTATTTGGGCGTTACAAGGGAAGCTACTGACCAGAAGTACTAATTGGTAAAACATTTTCACGTTTTCTTTCGACCGTAACAGCAAGTTTGATGATCTTTTCAAATTTTCAATTGATATTTCATTGGGTTAGGTAGCCCCAGGCAGTTCGCCCACCTCTACCTAAGTGGGTTGTAGACTGGGGATACCGGCAGGGACGCCAAGTAACTTGATCAAGTGGCTATTCCACTTGTCCCTGCGGACAAATCTGCCATAAAATTAAACAAACCTGTATAATCAAAGAGAGTGCTGTCATCCCAAAGCCAGTGCTGATTAGTTTTGTGAGTGCGCGCTCCTAGCCAGTAGATGGCACTGGTGCTGTATTCTCTGGACTCTCTGATCTTTGACACGATGAATCTCTCCTCTGTAGCGCTATGCACACTTGCCAATTCACCCTGGAAAATTTCAAATTGAAGTTATGACGCATCCATAGGAAAAGTACCAATGCCGAGTCAGCAGAGGCTGATTTCATATAAATACAGCCACCGACCAGCAGGCAGTCAGTTCATAGCTCACCACCAGACCGTTCGCATCTATGTTCTTATTTCCAGTACATTATATTATTATGTTAAACTATCAGAGTAACTTGTGTATTGTCTTTAAAAGTATAATTGTAACTTAATATTAAATAAATCTTTTTAAAAAGAGGCTTCCGGGTTCTTGAACCATAACTGGCGCCCGCGAACAGGGACTGCGAAGGCTCAAGTCGAATAGTGCGACCATTTGTCTCACAGTGCGACCATTTGTCCCACATCAAAGAAGACTAGAAGCTCCCACATCAGTGGCTTATTCGCAGCTCTCCACCTACAGGAACCAGGACCATCCTCAGACAACCGAAGAACAGCAAGCTGGCGAGTCAACAAGCACGCAAATCTGTAAGTAGCTCATCTATCCTCAAACCATCCAAATTAGTTCTCCCTAAAGAAACCATCCCCGAAATGGCACAAATTAATTATAAAATTTCTAAGGAAGACTACGACCACATACCTTACTTTGACGGCAACCCCTCCGAGCTAGCATTCTTTTGCGAAATTGTTGAAAGTGCTTTCGCTACTGTCTGCGCAGAAAATATAGTCGAAAGGGACTACAACCATAACATTCTATTTATAAAAGTAAAAAGTAAATTAGTAGGGCCCGCTAGAAATATCCTTCTCTCTAACAATGTGGACCATTTACTAAATTTATTAAAATTTTTAAAGGAAAGTTTTGCTGACTCGAGATCCTACGAGATACTCAAGGACGAGATTTTACAAACTAAAATGCACGCTAGAGAGTCTCCCATTGACTTTGTCAATAGAGTACAGGAATTGCGAAACTTAGTTTACATTAGACTTAAGTTAGACGGACTGACAGCGGATGCCCTGAACCAACTGATGACGCGAGTCGACAAAGAGATAATCTTTCATATATACAAATGCTTACCCCCTACACTAAGTAACCATATCATGATTTTTGATCCCAGCACTCTGGACGAGGTACGAAACGTTATTTATAATAAGTGTTCGTTCATCGTAGACAACCTAAATTCTTCCAAAAGGCCCAACCAACCCTTCCGAAAACCAAACCCCTATAATCAATCCCAACAGCCTTATAGACCGCAATACTCTTACAGACAGGATCCACAACACTTCGCACCACGCATACCTATGGCTTAAGCCCCTAACTACCAGTACCAACCAATAGAATATAATCCCAGGCCTACAGAACAGACACCTCAAACTTCGCTTTACAGACAAAGACCGCAGCCCCAACTGCAACAACCTCAACGACCAAACGTCGGACAATCCCACCATCCTAATCATCCAAATAATCCTGATCACCCCTTTAATCGACCAAGGCTACCTCCGGGCTACTTCTCGCAAAACACGGTGTCCATGCGAACCGCAGGCAGACCCCGTTTCAAAGACTATATTTCTCCACACGAACTGACCCACTGCCAAAATGAAGACCCACCTGAAAACTATACCGAACCAGATAAAACATATGAGGACAGACTTTCCCGCCTAGAAAATTCTATAGACAGAATAACCGAAAAATTTGAGCATTTTTTAGACGATGGCTACGAGAGCCAAGAAGGCCCCCCCGAATTTAGCTTAAACCTCGTAAATAAATCACTACCCCACTTCGTAGACAAATCTGGCCTCAAATGGCTAGTAGACACCGGCTCGTCGGAAAATTATATCAATCCAAATGTGGTTCCCGCTAACGCCCTATTAGTAAAAGATCCCTTCATAATCTCCACTCCCGCAGGTAAGAAGCAGGGAGAATCCTCATGTAAATTTAACATCCTAGAAACCTTCAACGTAAACCTCCAAACCAAATTCCATTTGTTTCCTTTCTCAGACAAATATGACATCCTATTAGGCCATAAGACCATGCAAGACTTGGCATGAGTATAGACCTAAACAATAATGTCCTTTCCTATCCTCAAGGCACAATCCCCCTGAAATTCTCCCTTAACGCCACAAGCGACGATCCAAATATAATCAACATAGAGCAAGGTGTCAATTTCTTAGAATTACCAATTAGAAATAAAGAACTAAGGTACGGATTAGTAAATGAAGATATAAAAATTAATGAGAAGTGTACCGTAAAAGAAGGACTGTATAATGTTAACAATAATAAAATTCTGTGTAAAGTTGAGTCCAAGGAAGTCTCAATTGACATCGTCGACATCCATGAGTTCATTTGCCCTGAACCCATGGATGTCGACGAACCGCAGGAAACTAGTATAAACATACCGGACGTAGTAGTGACCAATTGTCCCGAAATGTCCGACAAACTTAGGTTAAGAGAAATAAAAAATGAAATTCCTAAACTAATAAGAACTGAGCACATGAACTCAGAGCAAAAAATAAGAAGTTAAAATTATCAAAAAACTACCCTAAAATAATTAAAAGAGAACACGACCGACCAATCAGTACTGATTTACTAAAACACAGAATAACAACTACAGATGACAGACTAGTATACGCACGAAACTGCAGATATCCAGAAATTTATCGTAAGTACTTACAAGCAGAAATTGACAAACGACGTCAAACCAGAACCCTTCAACACCACGAATTTGTACGCATGCCCTTCGATCCCGGGGGACCTGCAACATTCCTACGCATGCCCTTCGATCCAGGGGGGCCTTTAATATCGAAAGACTAATACTGGATCATCATAAAAATAAATTGGCATTCCTATGGAAAAATAAAAACCGGAATACGGAAAACATTGTAACTAAAAGGAGAGTAGGAAAACTAATTAAAAATCAAATTGGCATTCTCATGAAAAAATAAAACCGGAATACGGAAAAATATTGTAACAAAAAAGGAAAATAGGAAAACTAATTAATTAAATAAGGAACTAAAATAATAAAAATCCTAACCAAGGAAGGTAGGAAAAATTATAAACCTCTCGAAGTAGAAAATATATCTTAAAATAAGTAAATAGAAAATACATATTAAATAACTAGATAATAAATTATAGAACACCGGAAACTACCCGTTCGCTGCATACGTACGATACCAAGGTAGACACGACGGTATAAAAGAGTTAACTACGGAAAGCATAGAAGTAAAATACAATAAACCTTTATGATTAATTTAGGAGAAAAATATATACACATTTTAATTAAAGTTAAATTCAGTAACTAAAACCTGTCTGTACTTTAAAACCATTTTCCAAAACCATACAATTTATGCCAATCCTTCCGTTTAACCACACGATAACTTGTCGTTCATTTAAAACATTTTGTCCCAAATACTTTTTCCTAAAACCAGCATAATAATACAATTACCTATTATATGCAACATACTTTCGTCTTCATTTAAATGACACACGGAACAGGCATACACAATATCATTCATCCAGGGTTTATAATATAAAGTGAATAATTCGCATCTCACCTTATATCCTGTTTTAATTAAAGCCAGACTAAATTCCTCCTTAATATATACAACATTATGATTTAGTTTTATACAATAAATGATACTCCGCACCAGATGCCGAAGTAAATAGTTCGTTCCTAAAATCTTCTATACCTTTGTTAACTACACCATCCGCTCATACCACCTATCTACTGTTCTAAATTTTCTATCTAGAACATAATCTAGGTATTCTGCCAAATTTAGCCATTCTTTAAACCATGGAGTACTCGTTGCTTTAATACCCTCCAAAGCTACAATATATGGAAGTCGGCCAGAACAGTAATTCAATATTTTACACATATAATTTACATTGAGCTCTAATGCAGTAAGAGGAAGTTGAATATGCCGAATACAATTTCAACGAATGTATTAATAGTAACTACGGGACCTATCAATAAATTATAAATAAGAAAAAATAATTAGATAGTTATAAATTAATCAGAAAAAGGAATTATAAATTAACAATTTAAATAAAAATTTAAACTAGTTCCGGGAATATGAACCCTAGTAAACAAATAGATTAAGTGGTACAAATCATATAAAAGGATCAACTCTATAAATAAGGAGAGTAGCTAAATCTAAACCCCAACTATGGTATCAAATAAAAATATTATATACGCAGTCAGTTAATATTTATTGTTAATATTTATAGTTAAAAGAAAATTCCAATGAATCATCCACGGATGTAGATAATACCAGAATTTATAAATATAAAACCTCATCATAAAGAAAATTCCAATTAATCGGCACAGGATGTAGATAAGAATCCTCATGAAAGAAATTTATAGTTATAACCGCTGACTATGATGAGTCTAGTCATCGGCACAGATAACGGATCAAAGCGCACTTCATAGATAAATACTAATAGTGTTTAACAAATACAAAAGAATAATGCTAATAGTGTTTTATTAAATAAATCTAAAACAAGCAAAACGCCTTTATTCTATAACTTCCATAATATGGGAGCTCGTAAACATAATCAAATATCACGTTTTCAAAAAGAAATGTACCTAATAACTAAATATATAAGCTTATATCCTATTCTAAATAAAAGGAAAAACAAAGTAAAATGAAATACGTATATAATTATAGAATAAAAGATGGGGTTCGATCATTTATTAAAAATTAAATTCACTAAACAAAAAATTTCTGTGCTTCAGGGCGGTGTACTTATATAAATTTTCCCATCCGAAATCACCATTAAGATATTTTATTACTTCGTCACAGCTGTCCTAACCATCTCCGCCGGAACTCTCGCAATATTGGACAAAACCCTATTGCACCTAAAGTACATAGTGCGCACTTGCGCTCTCTCTCTCTCTCTCTCCACGGATATTATAATTCAAGTTCAGCGACTCCCCTCTCAGTCGACTATTGACATCTTTCTACTGTTATCGCTAATGTAATGTTTACCAACTAAACAAATACTATACTAGATACTGCTGACGTACAATTAGATAAGACCTTTAATATAAAAATAAATACTATACTCTACTATACTATACGTTTATACATATCGCTGACCGGGAATTCTAGCCGTGGCACTTAACCCAGCTTACGTCATAGACAGAAACTATACTTTTATACACGTTACTGACGTACAACTAATAGACATTGAATTAGATAAAATTTATCACATTATTGGCACGACTTATCAGCACAACCGGACAGCACAGATAAAATCACTCTTTAAATATTATCACTATCTTCGTAACAAACTAGACCATTTGACAGTTAATAAATCTCGGCCTAAACGCGGACTCATTAACGGCCTAGGCAAAGCCATTTCCTGGTTAACCGGAAATATGGACAGTGACGACAAGGAACGATACGACAAGGTTATCAACACTATTGAACGAAACAGTTTTCACCTCCAAAATAACCTAAAAACCCAAATGACAGTAAACAAGCGAGTAATTGAAGAATTCAATCACGATATACAAATTATACGAACTAACAATGACAAAATGACAACCTTCTTCTCCAACCCTATAATTAGCCAAGTCGAACTAAATCAGCAATTCAATTCGATCCTCTTGAACCTGGTCCTTATCGCCAACCATATTGACGACATGGAAAACTCTCTGGATTTCTGTAAATTAAACACCATACATCCTAGCACCTTCTCTCTCAAAGATCTCGAGTCATTACAAAAATCCCACAATATAACGTTCGTAACAGCAGACATCGAGGCACTCTGGCAATTAAGCAAGGTGCACTGCTCAATAAAAACCTGGACTATCTACTACTTCATTAGCGTTCCCCTAAAAACCTCCTCCTTCGAAACGTACTTCCTCTTATCCTACCCTGTAGAAAAAGACAACCATCTTATGACAGTGCACGTCCATCCACCTTTGGTCCTACACCTCCAAGATGAGTTATTTACAGCCACCTGTGAGGATATCAACGGTGCAATGTACTGCCACAACAAGACCAGCGTCCAGGACGACTGTATTCGACAAATTATAACCAACATCAACCTCTCAGCCTGCAAGACAGTCTACACGTCAAGCGCGCCCTTTATTAAGTATATCCCGCTTGTAGACCACTTCCTAACGTTCAGGACTAACAGGATCGTGGTAAGCAAAGACAGCCGTAACGACACCATATTTCTAACTAACACCAGCCTGGTAAAATTATCTAAGGACGAAACCCTACTTGACAGTAAAGCCATGCCTGTATATAAAGACACAAAAAGCAAATTGATTTCTACACAAGTATTTGCTCATACCAGCACGAACATATCCTTTGAGGATCTACACAAAATCAACCTCCGAATGGAACCGCTGGAACACCTGGAGGAGACACCCAGCAGTTCCGCAACTATCTACTACTACAGCATAATGGCGATAGCCCTCCTATTATTACTATGTTCCTCATGCTTTTACTATGTCTATAGAAGGAAACTGAATCCACAGCAAGGTGGAACCCAGCCACAAACCATGCCTCTACGGCAAGCACCAACCTCTGCCTACCCCGGACTCTCATGCCATTTGTCGCAGGAGCTCCAAACTTAAGGAGGGAGGAGTTATGACGCATCCATAGGAAAAGTACCAATGCCGAGTCAGCAGAGGCTGATTTCATATAAATACAGCCACCGACCAGCAGGCAGTCAGTTCATAGCTCACCACCAGACCGTTCGCATCTAAGTTCTTATTTCCAGTACATTATATTATTGTGTTAAACTATCAGAGTAACTTGTGTATTGTCTTTAAAAGTATAATTGTAACTTAATGTTAAATAAATCTTTTTAAAAAGAGGCTTCCGGGTTCTTGTAACATAACTTTGATGAAAAAGAGATTTCTCGGAATTGTGTAATGAAGATTAGTTATGCAAAATGATGTTTCTAACTGATATAACGTAACTCCTGAACGACTTAAACTTGTGTTTGGCAAGGAAAAGTCAAACTGTATGGCACATATTGAATAATGGGAACAAGTTGCATCAAAATTATATATATTTTGCCGCGATATTACCACTAACACTTACAAGTGTCACAAAACATGTCTTGACGAGAATAACGTGACATAGGTTCGGCTCGACTCCGCTACTTGAGGTTGCCAACCCCTGCCTTAAGCTATAATTGACTTTTGGCCTTATTTATTGCCCCAATGACAAACAAAAATGAACAGACAAAATTTATTGCGTCAATGACAAATTAATTGCCTTTCCATTAGCTGTTTAACAGAACATTATCATTATAGGAGATAAAAAGTTCCAACTAAAAAACAAAATTTCATTGAAATTCTATACAGCCAAAGTTCCAATCAGATATAGTGGCAAAACAAATTTTTGAAAAAAAATCAATACTTGCAACCTGTTACAATCAGACAGACAAAAATGCAAATAATAATAAATTACATACCAAACACACCAAGCCTGTAATTTGGCATCACCACCACTAGGTCGTAGTCCAAGAAAAATTCTGGTGAATTTTCAATTTCACCAGAACCAGAATACATTTCACCACCATGTATATAAACCAGGACTGGCAACAAATTTGTTGGTTTTAGCTGCAAACAATAAAAACAATCAAAGTTTGTACACTTCCGTACAAAAATGTTCCCAACTTTGTCATAAACGCATTATTTTAAGCAATATATACACAGAAGAATAGTCAGTAGGGTGATACAATTTTTTAGATAGCATTTGCAACAAAAGAAACTACATGCCACTACTCTATGAGGTTTTACAATTCCATACAGTTATTGGATTTTTTTTTTTTGAATAGGTAATTAAAGCGATAAAAATATAATTATTCTGATCTTCCCTCCAGTTTCAGAACTAATTCCAAAAAAGTTTGGAAGATGAGTTACATTTTCCGTAGTAGAAAGCTCTTTTTTTTAAGCAAGTTGAATTTATGGTAATTAACCTCAACCATCAGGAAAACAACAAACTTGATAATTTCGGGAAATGAATAATTTGGAATTGCAGTTCCTTAAATTTACCAAAATCCAAATTTGCACCCAGAAAACAGAATTTCCTGAAAACTTCTCTATTTAATATACACCCACTTCTAACTGACAAAAACAATCCTGAAAATTTTCTATTATAAGATTTGTTTTCAAGTTTTATGAGGCGGGTTTGGTGTAGTGCTCACGAGCATGGATTTGTATCTGGGAGGTCCCGAGTTGAAGTCCCACGTTTCAATGCGCAATTTATATTAGTTAAAAAAAAAAATGTTGAATTATGTGCTTCCTCCTCATCCACGATAGGAAGTTGGACGTTAAGCCCACCAGAAAACATTAGATTTCATTTTATTTTTTTCCATTTTTACACTCTCTCTTAATGTTGTAAGATTTGTCTTGATGCTGTGACTTCAGACTGTCCTAAGAGAGCAATTTCTTTAGATTTGTAGTTCTCCCACTCAAATTTTATTAAGAAATAATTAAATGGGGCAAAAATCCTAATTCTGAAGATAATCGGTTAACAAGAAGCTCCATTATATTATTATTATTTTCATTATAATTGTAGTGGAAGTACGAAATCGAAAAATAATACTTTAAAGTTTAGAATATTTTATAGTATCCAAAATTGTATTTTTGTTAATATTTTATAATTATCTTAGTACTGTGAATTTACCTTCAAAAAGAGTGTACTGTAGAGCCAGGTATATTAAATCTAGGTCATTGCTATTAGGAAAACAAAGGCACAAAAATCCGTTAATATAATATAATGCGACTTGGCCAACTGTTTTTGTTAGAGAGCATTCATTAGAACAGTCAGACTTCTGCCTTCAAACATGACAGTAGTATTCTGCTTTCAAAGCCAGAACAGAACTCTTCAGGAATCGCTCTCCTAGTATTAGTGCCAGTTTTACAATATATTAAATAAGTTTATAATATCAAATAACTTGTAGTTATTATTTGAAAGATTATATTTAATTGTTAACGGTGGTGACTGTATTATTGCTAATACTTCATTCTCTTTTAAACTTGCATACTTACAAGCCGTTTTCTACAACACCGCTCGTGCTACTACAAATACAACATCACCAATCACATTACATAATTCTATTAATAAAACGGTTGCAACGATTTTCATTGAATTTCGGTTAAACATATAAAAGCCTAACATCTTTATTATAACCATTTTTTTTTTTTCAAGAACACTGCTTTTAATAAGGCTCTGAGAAAGCAGGGATTTCAAAATCCCTGTAAGCTGCAATTTTAAGTACAGTGTAGTCCCACAACCCACACAATATTAAGTATGTTTAATAGTTCAGCTTAAGCATGTGTAATAATTCAGTTTGGAAGAAAATTTAACTGTATGGTCAGGAATGCAGTAAGAGTTGGCCATGTTGCTGAGTGAATCTTTTCCAGTTAGAACTAACAATTCATCAAAAGTTCATTGCTGTGATCTTTTAATTATTTCTAAGTTCTTCCAAATATTCTACTAAAAAAAAATCTCCTCCAAGCAGTTATACCTATTAGTGTGGGGTGGGGGTTAGAGATACCATGTTTTTTAAAACAATGCAATTTCAGGAAAATACAAACAGCTTATATTCATTGTAGTACATACGTTAGGACTGTAGACAGAGAGGTAGAGACAGTCTTCATTGCCCAGCTTAGTAGTGTTTACTGGAGGGTAAACGTATGGTATCTGTACACAGACATCACCAAAGTTGTACGCTTCTCTTACATCAGACCATGGTACTGGTGGCTGAGGATCCTGAAACGTTCTCTGATGTTAAGAAATTATAAAACTGAATAAAGACAAAAGTTAAACCAACAATTATTTTGTATAGAATATTTTACAAAGTGTTAATGATAAAAGTGAATTCGAAAAATACAAAAATTATATTAAATGGGTAAAATACTACGAATTATGAACATTTTAACCTGAACATATTCACCTGAAATCTAAGTTGACCGATTGGTGGTTTTGCATATGGTATACCATTGAATGCTGCAACAATACGACCATTTCTTGATTTAAATTCTCTACCACGTAAACATCCGCATGTTGTATTTATAGTTAATTCAAAGCTTTGTATTAACTTCACTAATAAAATTAATTCAATAATTATTTTGAATGAATTCATCTATATGCTGTATAAGTATATATTCTGCTGGAACAATTACAATTGTTATTATTTTCAGGGCGAAATTTTAATTAATAATGATAAAACTTCATTATTGGTACCCGGAAACTTTGCCGCAATAAGTAGGGGAAACATATCCCCTTTTGAGATACTTGATTTGCAGGCATTTTTTAGTCTACTTTAATGAACCGTAATAATTACTGATAAAGACTATTTCAAAATATCTGATAGCAAGTTTTTTTATCTACATTAATTAACTATATTCCTTTTTGTTCATAATTAATGTTATCTAGAAAAAAATTGAATGTTAATATTTCAGAAGAAGCATGGAATGTTCTTTAAATTAGAATTGAATAGTATAATATCACGATTCGTCAGCATTCTTACACACACAAAAAAGATTTCAGAAATTAGGACTTGAGCCTTATCCAAACCATTCTTCGCACAGATCTGTGAGATCTAGGTGCTTAGCATTTTCACCTGTCACACAGAAAGAATACAGTTGTTAGTGTGTCTTATGCTTAGCTTCCCGTCCAAATTGTATTCTAGAAGTTCTACTAGAAATCCTAATAATTTAGGCTAGATTCAGTTTAAGATGTTAAAAAATTATAAAAACATCAAACATTCGTGAAGCAGAACATCACAATTAGTTCTGGTGCACAGAGTATTTTGGGTTTTAGGGCGCAGTCTTAAAACCGGCCATAAGGTTTAAGATTTATAATTGAGTTCAACAGCTCACACTCTATCTTATATTTGTGACTGAATTAAATTTTATTTTGATGTGATTCTACTGCAGCATTCCCATAATGCCAGATACGTAAATTCATTAATCGATAAATAGAAGCACACATTTCATTATTATTCTTCAAGTGAATGTATTGCACCTTTGTATATGGAAAAAAGTAAAGTCCACTTTACTAGGCGATTGTACTCGATAGGTTGGTTTCAATCATCTTTATTCATTACAATCCTCTTGAGCAAATCAATAGATTATTATTGAATTTGGCATACTGTAATTAATTATGCTATTGTTAATTGTATGTTATGTATGTATTTTATGTTAATCAAATATTTTTATTGCATTTTTCTATTTTATTTTGATTCTATTTTTTATAGACTGTTTATTATTAAAATAATGAGTTTTTTCTTTAAATTTTGAGTTTCTTTTGTTTCATATTGAATAATTTAAATAAATTTTGGTTTTGTAGTGTGCAGATTTTAATTACATGTACAATTAATCAGTACTTTTTCTGGATAAAAACTAATAAACATTATATTGTATTCCTCAGAAGAAAAAAGTCTCTAGACCAGGGGTTGACAACCTTTTAGTACCTGTCGTCCACTTTTGTATCTCTGTTGATGTTGAAATTCCTTACCGCCCACCTATGGCGATTAAATGAATTTAGTGCAAATGCAAATAATGACAATGATTGGCAAATTGATCCTAAATACACCGACTTCAAAAAAGCTTTTAATCGTGTGCCACATCCAAATATTAGTGGAGCAGCTTAAGCCGATAGGCGTTTGCGGTCCTATGTTAAAGTGGTTTAGCAACTAATTACCTTAATGGTAAAACGAGCAGGGTGAAATGAGGCTCTGAACAATCTTGATGGTTTGATGCAGCATCAGGTGTTCCTCAAGGATGGCAAGTTGGCCCTTGACTCTTCCTCATTTTTTTTTAATGATCTATTGAAGAAAATCTTTTAAAGTCATAGCGTTTGTTGACGACCTGAAAGTTTTTCGAAAAGTTTTCTCCCTGACAGACAGTCTAAGGATACTGCAAACCTTAAATAAAATTTCCGAATGTTTCAGTGTGAAACATTTCAGAATGTTTCAGCCATATAATTTCATTTTATCGAAAAAGGAATTTAATTAATTATAAATATGCTATCGATAGCCAACTTGCTTGAACTGATAATGTGAGGGACATGGAAGTAAAGTTGAGCCATGACTGTTGTCCTGGAGTGACATTGAAGGGTCCTGCTTCTAGAGCTTTGGGCTTTGTTTTGAGGCACTCTCGTAATCTTAGTGGCCCCAAATCTGTGATGGCTGCCTTCAGCCCATTTGTAAGAAGATTATGGAGTATATGTCTGTGATATGGAGACCTTACTGTTAAAAGAATTCACTAGACTTGAGGCTATATAATCCCGCTTTGATGGAGTTTTCATCAAGAAGTTTTCTTTCTTTGGCATTCTTGGGTTTTCTTTCTCCTCTCTTTGGTTTTCTTTTTTTTTCTTTTGTTGTCTTTCTTATTCTAGAGGTTAGAAGATTACGAGCTAATCTTATTTTCTTGAAGAAGCTATTGAGTGGTGATATTGATTGGATGCCGCAACTTTATTCCGTGTGCCTCCGCGCAAATTGCGCGATTCTTATCTTTCATTGTTCCTTTATACAAAACTCAAATATGTACTAACAACGACGTCATCTCAAGAATATTTAAAGAATGGAATCATTTTATAGCCGTAGATATTGATTTCCAAATGTTGACTATTTTATTTAAAAAATATTAATATTGTGATTATATTATAAAGTTGTGGAATCTCTCTCTCTCTCTCTCTCTCTCTATATATATATATATATATACGTATTAAGAAGATTATGGAGTATATGTCTCTGATATGGAGACCTTACTGTTAAAAGAATGTCACTAGACTTGAGGCCATACAATCCCGCTTTGATGGAGTTTTTATCAAGAAGTTTTCTTTCTTTGGGTTTCTATCTCCTCCTATACTTTCCGAATTATACACAACAAAATATGTATAATTCGGAAAACTCTTCCATCCTCCTATTATATACATATATCTATACATATATATAATATCATATAAATACATATATATTATTTATACATATATATATTAATACATATAGATATATATTATCATAGTAGAAAATAATACTATATACTATATACAGGGTGACCAGAGTTATATGCTCCACCCACTTTTTTTTTAAACGGCGGGAAATGTCGAAAAAATAGAAAACACGTATTTAATCATTTTTAGTCTAGTTTATTTTCAGTGATTGATCCATTTTTTTTAAATCCCAATATCCCGAGATACAGCATCCAACTTTTTTTTTTCAAATGGAACATTATATTTTTTTTTTGCATATTTTTATAATAATTGAGCCTCTAAAAAAATAAAAAAATAAAAATTTAAAATCGGTTAGGTTTTTCAAAAGTTATGGTAATTTAAAATTTCCACGAAAAGTGGTTAGGAACTCATGGTCCGATCCAATGGCCACCTCGACCTCCGGACTTAACCCCAATGGACTATTTTTTGTGGGGATATCTAAAAAATAAAGTGTACAGTAACCTTAATCCCGTGGCTTCAGTCGAAGATCTGGAACGTCGAATATCTAGCCTGCCTAGATGTTGACTTTGCCATCTAAGTGCTGCTACAAACAGAGCGTGGGAGGCCAGAGCTTTGGCTTGCCTATCCGTTGATGGTGCCCAGTTTGAAGAGCTTCTTAAAGAAAAAATAAGGTAATTTTGACATTAAACTGAAATTTGTTTTTCATATTTTAAATTGCCATAACTTTTGAAAAACCTAACCGATTTTAATTTTTTTTTTTTTTTTTTTTAGAGGCTCAATTACTATAAAAATATGCAAAAAAAAATATAATGTTCCATTTGAAAAAAAAAAGTTGGATGCTGTATCTCGGGATATTGGGGTATAAAAAAATGGTTCAATCACTGAAAATAAACTAGACTAAAAATGATTAAATATGTGTTTTCTATTTTTTCGAAATTTCCCGCCGTTTAAAAAAAAAGTGGGTGGAGCATACAACTCTGGTCCCTATATATATAATTACATTTTATATATATAGATATGTGTGTGTGTGTGTATGAGTTGTGTGTGTGTGCGAGCGTATATTTGTGCGTGTATGTTTGTGTCCGTGCTCTAACAGCATAAAATAAAACCATAAACCTCGGAATTAATTATTCGTATGCTTATTACAAAGAAACTAAGAGATAGCTTCAGATCTGTTACAATATTTCTATATTTTCCTAAATATCTTGAAAACGGGGCGTTGTAGCTGATTTTGGCTTTTGTTTGGAGATCTTTAAAGTGATGTATAATAAGGCAAGGGGGGGCGTTATTTCACATTCCAATCCAGTTTTAGTCTATTTAAAATACTCTTTATAGTAACCATGGTAACACATTCTAAACATGGCTAAAACAAATTAATGTTGCATTAGATTGCATGTATAATGTTCCATATGTTTGCAACTAAAAAAAGGAGAACTTCTGAGCAAAGTATTTCAAGTTGAGGCCTAAAGTGTTTGAAATCTGATATCCCATTCGAAAATAATGATCACTAATTGATGTAAATTTTTGTTAAACCCATTTAGGGGTTGATACGATTATAGATCATGCGGCTGGTAAAAAATGCCAAAATTTCTCTGAGAAAGTCGGATTTTTTATATCAGAATTTTCCTTCTTTTTCTTAATGTTCTTAGATAATGAACATTTGCCAAAATAAATACCATTCAGTAAGACTGTTTACATTTTATTTTATATAAATTCTTCTCCAACTTGAATGTGACATTTCTAAAATTTCCAAAAAATATCCAAATAGGCCGATGAAAGTGTAGATCATTGCCTAATTAAAATTAATGAACAAAATGTCACTGTACTCTCTCTCTCTATATATATCTCTTTATCAGTAGTAAATAATACCGTTCCGTAAGTGATGGCCGTTCTGATACTTTCTCTTACGCCTAGTAAGAGGAAGTATTGTAATCGTGTCAAATTGTGTGTGTGTGTGTGTGTGTGAACAGCATAGCTTAAAAACGAAAAACCGTAGAAAGTTGAAACTTGATATTACGTTTAGGTATCACCATAGGATCTGACCGTGCGTTATCTGTCAAAATTCCTCAACCGGAAGTACCACATTACGAGTTGTTTTTTTTACGTTTTTGCGATTTTCTCAAAAATGGCCCCGTCGATTTTCTTTAAACTTCGTATATCAACTACACATACAAAGAGCTGCAACTTTTATTTTAAACATTTCTCCAGGAAAATTCATTTAAGGGCATTTCTGAGGGAGGGGTGGGGTCAAGTTTTTATCTTAACTGCTATTTCAGTTAATTAGACAATTCAGTTATCTAAATAATGTTAATTAGAATTAAATATGTTGTTGAAATTCCGAGTTTGAAAACAATCACTTCCGAGTTTGTTTTAACACTTCACTAATTGATTTTTTTTCAGTTTTTCGCGATTTTCTCAAAAATGGCTCCAACGATTTTCTGGAAACTTCGTATTTAAGATTAGAGACAGGTCAAGTACATACAAGATATAGGATTTTTAAAAGAATGGTGAACTGGTGGATTTCTATATTGAATATGCCAGAGGAATATCTACCAAAGATTTGTTATAATCGCCTTGTGGAACTCGACTCTTCTTTTCATCTCCACCCATAATAATAATAATAATAATAAAATGGTATTTACCACTTCGAAAAAGCCAAATCGAACGATACAACACTTGTAATAAATTCGAATTAAAAAAAACAAAACAAAACAGTGTCATTTTTATTCGATAAAACTTATTATAAACCACAAGAAATACAACTTTATAACAGAGCAATATAAACACATCTACTCTCCACGAGTGCTAGAGGTCAACTCATCTACATCTACGATATATTGATAAATGTCAAGCTTTAAAACGTTCAGGTACCCGACTATTCTACTGAAAAAAAGTTATTACTATAAAGATATTTCTGTACAAAGAGGGGGAAATATTATGCTTAGATTTCAATATGACATTCTCGGACTTTATTTCCAAAAACTTAAGAATACCGTAAATTTTAGAAATAATGAAGGTAAAATTAATTAATGATTTTAAACTAGCAGCACAAAATAGTAGTCGACATGTTCTTTACAAGCACCCAGATTAATGTCAACATTAATTTAGATACTAACTCTGGGTTATTAATTAACAGAGGAAAATTGTTTAAATATTCATTTAAACAAAGTATAAAATTATGCTCTCTGTATAACTTGCAAGATGCAATAGAACACGTTTTTCATTTTGTAAGCAGTATGTCCCATACTAAGAGAATTTCGAATAAAGTATTTTAATCAAAGTAGTCTAAGTCAAGAAGAATTTTTGAGCTACCTCAATGGCCAAAATTGTAACATTAATTGTTTAATTAATTACTGTAAACAAGCTTGGTTCTACGGGTATGAAATGGTCTCTAAATTTAATTACTGAAGTCTTAGTAGATTTTTGTTTAGTAGTTAGTTGTAACGGTTTTTGATGTTTAGTTTTTTTTATTTATTGTTTAACATATGAAGTTTATTCAGTTCAATATATTTGTTAATTTGCGGCGACCTCCTCAAACGGTCACTTGGCCAATGAATATGTCTGTCAGATGGTTTTCTTTTAATAATTGTAAATAACATTTTCAATAAAGAAACTATTATTATTATTATTATTATTATTGACTAAATAGAAAATTTTACTTATTAGTTTACATAGAAAGTGTTTCTTTTTTATTTTTGATGCAAAAATAAAAACAATATTATTCTGAAGGTACATCCACTTTATTTCTTGTATTTAGACTGTGCCAAAATTGCATCCGCTCTGGAAAAAATTTACTATAATTAAGAACTCCTCTATTTTCCAAAGTAATGAAGTTCTGATGTTGACTGTCCCACAGAGGCCAACTGAATTCAGATCCTGAAGGTGTGGGGTTGCTGAAATATAAAGATTCATTTAATTTCGCTTGTTTTTAAAATTTGGTGTGATTTACCATTTTCAAAATCCCTACAATCTCCAAAAAAATAAAGTTTCTCGGAGAAAAAAACAATCTTTTAAATAAAAGTGTTAGGTATTTAAGCGTAAAGATAATATACGAAGTTTAAAGAAAATCGTCGGAAGCGTTTTCAAGAAAATTACAAAACATAAATTCAATTTAGTCAATTCGTACTTCCGGTTGATGGATTTTACCCGAAATGTCTTCTTGTCTGATGAGGTGGTTTGAACTTGCTGCGACTTTTTGTTTTTGTGAGATATTTGTAAACCCACGTACACAAGTGCAGACCATTCGCTGAAAACATTTTTCTCATTTTCAAAACATATATTTCCGGTGAAAATTCAATTTCGAAAATATGGTACGATCGCTAGATCCTAAAAATATTAAAATAATGTACGCTTATTCTAAAGAAGAAGAACAGAAAATAAACGATTCTCATAAGTATTCCACAAGGTGTTCACTTTTGCTACTCAGTGTTGTATTTCTGTGCGTATATGTATATTTTTTTTTGGTTTTGTTAGTTTGCTTTTTATTTTATATTATTTTCTTTCATATGTTTGTCTTAGTCTTTTTTCCTCTCACTGTGAGTGTATATATTTTTTTTATTTTTTAATATTCCACTCTAAAAAATAAATTTATAAATTTAATAATATGTTTTTTATTTATATCTTGATTTTCTGCTCGACGTTACTAATATTTTATAAACACGAATAACAGCGCTGTTTGTAATGCCGTTTATAAAAGATTATTTGCCCGTTAATGTAAATAAATAAATATCAATTTTTTTTTGTGTCAACAACTATGGTCATTCTCTAGTTACAGACAACATTGCCCATTCCCGGAAGTGAGCTGTAAAGGCTTCTAGGAAGAGAAAAAATCCAAGTGTAGCATTGGACTTGACTCAGAAACTCCCACTAGCACTGAGATAATCCCATCCTCCAAAAAAAAGTGAAGATGCGCGTTTGTGAGCAAAATTAAAAAAAACAATATGTAAATGTGGTTTTCCAGAAAATTTCGTAAAATGGAGTATTATCGCAAAATTTCCAGGCAGCTTGTGCTACTTTTCAATTACACAGTGTTCACCAAAACTTCTAGTTTATTTATCTATACAACACATTTTCTCTCCTTCTCAACCCCATTATACTGGTACTGCCTGGACTTTACACTAAAATATATGAAATGGTAGTGAGAGGTAATGAGAAAGGTTGATGATGCGTTGTGACTGCTGTATGAACTCTGCTGCAAGACTCTTGGTTGACCCCCTCCTATGGCTGACACAGCTGTATTTAAACGGTTTCTCCCACTCTAGTCTGGCCTAAACTAGTGAGTAAGACACTCACTCTGCTCTGGATCTCTTTCTGCTTTAGATCCCCCTCTACCATACTTACAGACCAATGCTAAAAACATTTTTTCGCTTTCTCAGAGCAACATCGGTGAAAGGAGTTTTATATGATTATATAATATTTTCTTTATTGGGGTAATTAGGAAAATATTATATAATCATAATATTACACTTTGAGCAGTAAAAGAAAAGAAAATTTGCGACAATTTTGTCTAAATATAACTTGGAACAATAAAATTAAACCATTAAAATAATAATAATAAAAAAATAATAATTACCCTAATTTTATGAAATTGACAAATAATTTGACTAGTAAGTATGATAAATTTAAATCTGAACTAGTCTGTGGAGATTCAATTTCGAATGGATTGCTGATTTTCCAAATATAGATAGTATCATCTGTATGACAGCTACCTGTAATTAAACTTTCCATCAGTATAATATTAATAACAGTAACTATTCAAGAATTATGTTAATTTTATTGGAATAGAAGAAAAAGGAGATCGCTGGAATTAAGCATATAATATTAAGATTTTGCTCCACACCGGTACCGATAACATTTGAAAAAAACAAAAAAAATTGTTACGAATGATCATTAGTTTACGATCAAGTTTGGTGAACTCTTCGAAAATTCAGATACCTTATTCTAGAATTTTTTCATCCTTTTAATCTTAATTCATTTTGCTAATAGAATCATGTAAAATGGGATATGTTAAATATGTGGATGGGTTCGCATTGCTGGCTATCATCTGGTATATTATCCGTCTAGCATGCATATTTCTTTATTCCTGACCGGTTTCGGATTTTCATCCATCGTCAGAATAAATTTATCAAGTTCGTGTAGAGAGTTCACTTCAATGCAATGTTTCTGTTACACTCGACACTGTTACTTGTTGGCTTGTTGTTTGTATGTGCGGGAGGTTATAAGGTTACGTGTGTTACTGTGTGTGTGTGTGTGCGTGTGCGTGTGTGTGCGTTTAACGACAAAATAGAATTATTATAAATTATGATTAGACATTAGAAAATAGTGCGTAATAAATAGCATGTTTTGAAGGATACTTTATAACTAAATTTTAATAGTGATGTTATGTATATTCAGAGGGGACGATAAGAAATCCAACCAAGATTAATAAAAGCATATATGTAGGTAAATTGATATGTAATTAAAATAACCTTATAATCTCCCGCACACACAATCAACAACCCAACAAGTGTCGAGTGTAGCAGAAACATTGCATTGAAGTGAAATTTCTAGGTCACTAAGGATACCTAGGTCACCTTGTTCTAGGACTAGGTGAATACGCTAGGTCAGTTGCCACCGGGACAGGTGATTAATATTGAGGGCGGTAACATCGCGCTCAGGAGGCGCGGTAAGAGGGCGGAAAACCAGAAAATGGCCGGGCGTGAGGGATTCCGGATCATGTAGGTCGGAGGAGAAGGCGCACAGATGGCGCGAGTTTAAAATCGGTGGTCGACATCGGTGGTCACGGTGAGCAGCTCCTCGTAAGTGAGGCGCTGATCCCCTCAACACGGGTGAAGTGGTGCTTGGCGGATTTAATAGCCGCTTGCAAGAGGCCACCAAAATGAGGACTGGCCAGGTGGATAAATCTCCACTCAATACCAGCGGAAGCGGCAGACAGCTTGTTGGTGAAGTGGATCACCCATCAGGCGACCAAGTTCACGAAGCTTGTTGTGGGCTCCGACGAAGTTGGTGCCGTTATCAGAAAAGATGGTGGTCGGGAGTCCACGGCGAGCGGTAAAGCGGCGGAAGGCGGATGTCGACAACTCTGAGGCGATCTCAAGGTGTACGGCTCTGGTGGCGAAACATATGAAGGCCACCAAATAGCCCTTTGTGACTACGGTGCCGCGGAGGCGGGCACTGGAGAATGCGAATGGGCCGGCGAAATCGACGCCGGTTACGGTGAAGGCGGCGGCGGCGGTGATGCGTTGTGGGGGGAGGTTGCCCATTGGATGGATGACGGGGCGCGGTTTTGCTATAATGCATCGATTGCATTTTCTGATGCGATGGCGTACAACACTGCGGCCATCCAGGATCCAATAGTGGCGGCGGATATACGCGTGAGTGGCGAGAGCTTCGTCGTAGAATGTGGGCGTCGTCGATGATGAGCTGGGTGAGTGGATGCTTCTTGGGAAGCAAGGCGGGATGGCGAAAACCATACGGCAGAGGAGAGACGATAGCCACCCGCCGACGAGAAGTACCTGCTATCATCGACGAAGCTGGCGCACAAGGCGGTGTCGAGATCGCGGTTCGCGTGCCGCCTGGATTTCCTTGTCCAGGCGGCTGGAATGGGCCTGGCGTATGAGGGCAAGAATGGCGTCCTGAAGCTCGGAGGCGGTGAGGAATCCGGTGCGGTGTGCGGAGGAATTGCGGCTGTTGAAAAAGAAGCGCAGACTGTAGGCGGTTACACGCTGAGGCGCCATTAGCGAAGAGAAGCGGTCTAAGAGGGTGCCGTCCTCGTTGGCACTATCAGAGCGGGTAGTTTGGCCTCTTGCGCGATGGACTTCTCATCGAGGGGGCTGGGGTGTGAGGCCAGGAGGTGGGAGCGGTGGCAAGCCATGAAGGCCCTTTCCACCACAAGGGGTGGTCTAGGAGGTGATGGGGCGGGAGCCCTCTTGATGCACAGTCGGCGGGGTTGTCCTGAGAAGTGACATGACGCCACGCGTTAGGCGGAAGGAGGTCTTGAATTTCAGCCACGCGGTTGCCAACAAAGGTCTTCCACCAACAAAGGGACAATGATGCAGACGGGATGGAAGAGAGGAGAAAAAAGGGAGGGAAGATATTGTGTGGTGAGGCAGGAAATCTGGCCCTCACAGTACCATAAAAACTTACACAAAAGAAAAGGAAGGGAAAGCAGGAAAAAAAACTAGGAGGGAGCTAAGAAGGCGCTCGCACGCGCGGACGTAAGCCGCGCGTGGGAGAGGTACTGGGCGTGCTACCCACAAACACACACGACCCAACACTACTGTTTACACATTTCTGATAATATTGCTAAAATAAGATATAAGGAAAATATATGCATTGCAAATGCAATGAGAGAATTCGCGTTTATATTATTAAATTTGGTATTTTATCCGTCGTAGCATGCATATTTCTCTTATTCCTGACTGGAGAGTTTACTCCAACGTAATGTTTCTGTTATGCACTTTACTCGTTGGTTTGTTGACTGTACTTATATGGGGGACGTTATCAGAAAACTCTCTACACGAACTTGATACATTTACTCTGGCGATGGATGAAAATGCGAAACTGGTCAGGAATAGCGAGGATTAAATACCAGATGTTACCCAGCATTGCGGACCCATCCACATATTCAATATTATTAAGTAATAGGATACTTATTAATGAGTACCGCGGAAACATAAAGTTCCCTTTACTTCCAATCTAGAAAAAAGTGGTGACAAAACCTGACATTCATATCTAAATATCTATCTTTGCTAGTGGCGTCGCAATTAAGTGGGGGTGCCTGTTACTAGGGTAACCCAACCTGCTCTGAAAAGAGCCTAGAAAGTGAAAAGTTCAGTTATATAAATTTCGGTGATAAGTATCTATTGTGAAATAGGAAAATATTGCTATTTTCGAAACTTTATGTTTGCATAGAAGATTTGGTACAAAGGTTTATCTTCCATACAAAAGTTCTGGAAGAAAATGAACATAATACTTTTGTACATATTTGTAACAAATGATACATTACAATAAAAAAAAATAAAAATTAAGTATGCAAGTTAAATTTGGATATTTTTATGTCTTAAAAAGTTCTCATGCAAACTTCATATTCGACTTTACTCGCGAAGAAATTATTTATAAGTTATTATTATTATTATTATATTTTGGAACTGCTGATATATTCAATTCTAAAAATCCTTTAAGCCCCTCAATCGTCAACTGAAAATCGTCCGATCATGTAATATGCAGTTCTTTCTGCGATGTCACTAGCTGGATTGCTGCCATATGCACAGCATTTCCTATATCTGCTCCTAGGTCATTCAGATTTATGGGGACAGATTTAATGAATATTGCCAATTCCAGGCGCAACTCTCTGAAGAATGGATTTGTAGGAGACCTCGCAGTCAGTGGAACACATCTCATATTGGAATAAGAGTATTGAAGGTAAATGGACAAATTGATCTACAAAGTAACTTGCAAAATATCTCTAATTTAAAATATACAAGTCTTCAGGAAAACTACAACCATCTGGAAGAGTTTATTAAAAATAGTTTTGAGGTAAACAAGGAAAAGAAACTAACTAAATTCTCTGACAAAACAAAAGAACTAATAAACGAAAGAGAAAAACTGAAAAGAAAGAAAATAAAAAATTTCAATGATAAACTGGAATATAACACACTCTGTAAACTAACTAGGTTTCATATTAGAAAAGACATAAAGGCATTTGAGGACAAATTAATTGAAAAGGCTTTAAACACAGATGGATCGATAAAAAAGATTTACAAGAGGGCGTTTTCTGGAGTACTGGATTTAAAGATAATAGTGGGAAAATACAAACCAATAGGGGAAATATTATGAACACAGCTACAGAATTCTATGAATAGCTATACAGTTGTACAGATGGAGCATCTTACGACAACAATGTGGAAGTTGACTGTCAAGAAGTACCTGTCTTTCAGAACAAGGAAGTTATCGCAGTTCTGAAAACACTAAAAAAAGATAAAACGCCAGGTAACGACCGTATTACAAATGAAATGATAAAAGCAATAGCCCCAAGTATAATGGAAGAGCTAGTGGCGCTATTTAATAGAATTCTACAAGAAGAAACAATACCTATACAATGGCAGAGGGCAGATATAATTCTACTACATAAAAAAGGAGATTCCCACGACATAAATAATTACCGGCCCATTAGCCTCACATCGTGTATTGGTAAGGTCTTTATGAAGCTCATTCAAAATAGAATCCAACCAATTTTAAATATGTATCAGCCCATTGAGCAAGTAGGTTTCCGAAGTGGATACTCTACCTTAGATAATCTTCAAGTGCTAAACCAATTGATAGAGAAGTGTGAAGAATTTCAAATTGGACTCTACCTGGCCTTTGTCGACTTCACCAAAGCATTTGATTCTTTGGATCACACCTTCCTCTTCAAAGCCCTACAGAAACAAGGTATACCATCTCAAATTATCAATTTAATTAAAAACATATATCAAAATAACTATGCAAGAATTTTATTAGAAAAACCGGGACGATACTTTAGGTTACAAAAAGGTGTTAAACAAGGGGATCCGCTATCGCCTCTTTTCTTCAACGCAGCTTTGCAAGAAATCTTTCAACAGCTGAATTGGAGTAAATTAGGTATAAGAGTAGAAGATAAATATATAAACCATCTACGCTTTGCTGATGATATTTTACTAATTTCTAAGACCTCTGAAGAATTACAATTTATGTTACACAGCCTTACAGATATGAGCAAGAAAGCTGGTCTCAGCATAAACCCTGGAAAGACACACCTCTTGACTAATAG
Organism: Triatoma infestans; assembly: GCA_011037195.1. Classification (NCBI taxonomy): domain Eukaryota; kingdom Metazoa; phylum Arthropoda; class Insecta; order Hemiptera; family Reduviidae; genus Triatoma; species Triatoma infestans. Next base: position 72,114 of record JAAEAF010000942.1, read on the forward strand.
AATAGAAGTGGATATTCAGGTAGAAGGCCGCAAATTGAACTGGAACCAAGATGTTATTTACCTGGGGCAGCTTATCTCATTTAAAGAAAGAAGCGAAAAGGAAGCAAAAAGAAGATGTGCTGTCGCCTGGAAGAAATACTGGTCATTAAAGTTTATTTTAAAAAATAATAAGGTGAGTTTGGCGAATAAAATAAAAATTGTCAAGAGTTGTGTTTTTCCAGCGCTAACCTATGGTTTCCAAACTTGGTCCATCACACAAAAAATAGTAAAGAAAATAACTTCTACCCAGTCTGCAATAGAGAGAAATCTACTTAATATAAGTAGACTTCAAAAAATAAAGAATAAAATAATAAGAGGCACAACAAGATTAGAAGATGTAATGAAGATAATTAAAGAATTAAAATGGAAATGGGCTGGTCACATTGCGAGACTAAAAGATGGAAGATGGACAAAAACCTTAACAAAGTGGGTTCCAAGATGGGGAGTAAGAAAGGTAGGACGCCAGAAGATGAGATGGAAAGAAGACGTAGTGAAGGTTTCAGGAGAGAACTGGATGAGGATAGCTGAGGATAGGGAGAAATGGGCGCACCTGGGAGAGGCCTTTGCCCAACATTGGGCCTAGTTTCCAAAAAAAAAAAAAAGAAGAAAGAAATGAAGAAGAAAAAAAAAAAAGTTTTAAATAGAAATTTTATCTGAATTTTATGAACTTTATTTATATTTTATATCTGATTAATTGTGTTTTTGAAGGAATTAATAAAGGCTTTATTTATTTATTTATTTATTTATTGCCAATTCCATTTACCTTTTAAAACTCTTTTGCCAGCGAAAAATTCTTGAAAACTGTTTTTACCAATATAATCTGAATAATAAAAATATTGCTGACCATTATGTTTCTGCAAAGCTTTTATTGTTGGCCAAAAAACGAAATATCACTATACATCTGAAAATTATAAATAATCAATTACTATTTATATGCAAGCATGAAATATATGTCTCTAATTCGTTGAAAAATAAAATGTGCATACATCTGTCAGATTATCTAATACAAGATTTGATATTCGTTGATCTCCAAAATAGAATTCTCTAATTTTCTTTGATATTTCTTGAGGATTCATTGAGGTGTCGTCATAAAACATCGATACTGGTGCTATACTATCGAATTTTTTATCAAAAATATCGAGAGTCTCTGGATTATGAATGAACGCTGCAAATAAATAATAAATTTCGATGTATATAAATAATTTATACTCACACTTCAATAATTCATCGTAGACATTGTTTGAAAGACGAGAATTTCACGGAACAAAGAGAGATTATTTCGCTTCCGGTAAGTTTCACAACGCTTATCTTATAAGTTTCTTATTATCAAAAAAAAATTATTTTTTCTTGAGATCAACAATAATATTAAGGATAAATCTAAGAAAATAGTTACCTCCAGTTCTTGCAGCACCCTCCAAACTATTACTTCCTATAATCCATGGAACAGGGGCCGGTTCTGTTGTATGTGGATTGAATGGTATGAATGGATTCAAGGCATTTTTATCTATTATTGGTACAAATACTGTATTAGGGTCGGCTTCAAGTATCTACAAACAAAAATTTGATATACAATAAAATGCCAATTGATTATGTTATATTACTATAAAATATGTTCAGAAAATGCTGAAAATGGATACCTGGTTACTATGAATTGCATTGAAACGAGGAAAGCAGTTAGAAAAGCTAAGAAAAACAATCAACCTAACAAACCAATCAGACAAACTACCTTGCGAAAACCGGAGACAAAATAAAGAGAAAGCAGAAGGCAAAAGTTGTGTAAGCTGATACTCGGATCTCTGCTAATTGTCGGGAAGTGCATGATACTCGATGACGCTGTTTAGGCGGATAACAATCACGATTATATCCCTCATATATACCTTCCCACATATATACAACCAACAAATGTGAGTCTACAGAAACATTTCGTTGAAATGAACTCTCTACACGAACTTGGTGAATTTGCTCTGGCGATGGATGAAAATCCGAAACCGGTCAGGAACAAAACTAATATGCATGCTACGACGGATGAAATACCGGAGATTATTAACATTTTCAAGATCAACATACATACAATAAAAGTATTTTACTATCACGTAATTTAATAGTATTTTAAATTATAATATATATAAAAGAATTTGTAGACCATTGATAAATTATGTTAAGAAGAAATTGGGTGAGGATCGATCAAGAAAACATTCAGTTATGCCAAGGTTTCGACAGAGTTTTCTGTCTTTATCAAAGACTTAATCTAGAAAACAATACAATCAAGAACCACAATGCATTAATGTAAAATGCAGATTAAAAAAAACAAAAACAAAAACAAAGTCTCTCACTAGCCTATTCAAACCACTTTCATTTCTGTAGATGATTCATGACAAGACACTAGTAACTTTTAATTTTCGTTTTTATGTTTTTGTAGCGAATGTGTATGTTTAAAAATTCTGCCTCCACATCTTCACGACTTTCTATATGTAATTAATATTATTTTTTTTTTTAAATTTTCTTCTTTTTTTGTTTGTTTTTGTTTTTGTTATTATTGTTCTGCATTTTACAGTATTATTAACGCATTGTGGTTCCTCATTGTATTGTTTTTAGATTAAAGCCTTGATAAAGACAGGAAATTCTGTCGAAACGTTGGTATAATTGAATGTTTTTTCTTGACCGATCCTCACCAAATTTCTTCATAAAATATATTTTATATTTTAAAGTATTTAACGTATTAAGTACATATTTTAAATTATATATAAAAATTTCCGAGCGTTATTTACTTCGAGCATATTAAAATATAGACTGATTTTAGAAGCCAAAAGAACTGTAATTTTATTGGTGTTAATTCGCCGAAACTGAAAGACGATTTTTTTAATTAATATGAAAAAAAATTCTCTATTAACAGAGATGTAATTAATGACAAAGAATTTAATGGGAAAAATCTTTAGAAAACTGTGATGCAGTTTTATATATTTATTCTAGTTGAAGGAAGGGTGTCATTGATAAAAAAGTTAAAAAAAATCACTTTTACAGTGATCTATGAATGATGTAGAAACTTTTATACATTCACGATATTATAATTGCAGTCGGACATGTAAATAATTACAATTAAATGAACAAATGTTTATTTTAATTTAAAATGTTAATTTAAATAAGTATTACTTAGCATCATATCTACTTGTAGGAATGGCAATGAAAGGATGAGATGCAAAGGAGAGTGGATAAGAACTTTTCGGGGAGGTCATACTAAGATTGAGGACATGTAGTGAGTACAATCAATTTCTTCTCTTCAAAATTGATGAGACGAGTAAGAAGTGGGGGTTCGAGAGAAGTTATAAGAACAGTATTAGCAGTATGGGGGAGGGGAACCTAAAAGGGCTCTTAGAGAAAAGTAATGACATTATTTGCTGTTACTCTGATGGTTCCAGACAGAAGGAACTGGTCTGGCTGGAGCAGGATCTTGTCTACAGGGGCTGAACAAAGGAAGGAAGGAAGGGTATGGCCACTTTTTCCAGGCTGAGATCATTGAAAGCTGCTGTAGGATGGAAGAGAGGCAAGGAGATGTTAAAGAGGTGAGAATATTTTCTGATAGTCAAGCTGCTTTAAAGGCTTCGAATGAACTGTGATGGAGCTCTAAGTTAGTGGATGATTGTAGGAGAGTACTTAATGACCTCGCTCAGAGAAACAGAGTGGAGCTATTATGGATATCCGGACATGCGGGTATGGAGGGCAACGAGTTGGCTAAGGTGTGATTTTCACTGTCGTTTTGTAGCCCCAAGGGAGCATTAGTCGATATCAAGCAATTTTATAATAAGGAAGTCAAACAATGGAGGAATAGTGAACTGGAAAGACACGGAAGATTGTCGTCGGGCTAAAGGATTTATAAAAGGCATATGACAGGAGGACTTGACGTATCTTCTCTGCTTGAGTAGGATACAACTCAGAGTAGTGGTAGATGCAGTGATTAGGTGGGCCTCGAGCACTAAAAAAAATAATAATAATAAGCTTACCTAAGGATGCATTATATGATACGGTTAACATGACAGGTTGGTTCTTATTAATAATAATCTTATATTTTGTTTGTACTCCTGGACATAAGAGAGCTGACAAATGAGTTTCAGCTGACACTGAGTTCTGGGTTTCAAGAGATAATATGGCCGACGATTATGGCCATTATGGGAAAAAATATTAAAAATATAGCTCTTACCATAAATTGATTGATTGATTTAGTCATGTCAAAAACATTTTTAGTTCTTAGACAATCTAAGATCAATTTGGAAGATTCCGTAGAACAGTTGAACAAGTGAGCCATTTTTATAGCTCTACTGCGTGCTACACCTGGTGGCGTATTTGCCCAAGGCGACAGTGCTGTACCCGATTGGCTGATAGCTCTCTGGAACAAACCTATAATTCAAATTAGTTTTTGTAAGTTTAGATCTCATGATGTTGTTCGAAATCGCCAACCATATTTATTTTTACTTTACAATTGAAGGATCTATGTAAATGCTGATAACAAATAATTGCTTAGTTCTTTTTTATTTGTGTAATATTGTATTAAATAAATAAAATTATACAAACAAACAAAAAAAGTAATTTTTCTCAAAAATGTTGACATAATCTTCGGGAAGTTAGTTCCCTGGCTAGCCGATAGATGGCAGGGGGCTGTAGCTTGTATAATATGCATCCCTGGGCTGATTGGTAGAGTATTAATTTCAATTCACTACTGACATTATAACTGCCTGGGAATAAGCAACCCAAAGGGAACAGCAACACAAAAATCAGGATCACTTCTTATATGCACAGATGCCCGCAAAAGGTGGTTGCATGCACTTACTTGGGCAGTAGATCTTGGGATAGATCTTTCAGGACGCAGTGCAATAATCCCCTATGACAATCTAAATTTGTATGCTCAGATCTACGGTCCAGCGACTGAAGGACGATCGATTGATCATGAGCGGCAGCCGCCATCAATAGAACAACCACGGTTGGCCAGACGGAGTGATAGACAGTGGAAGCAAGTTCATCACAGCCGGTTCTTAACACTTTAATAGCCATATGCAAGAAAGGACGGCCACACTTGGCGCTAGGGCACCACAACAATCACTTTCTAATACAACATCTGTACCTAGCGTCACCTGTGACCCTTCTATATTTTCAGGGCGCCTGGCACAACACCCAACCGCCAGCTGTATGTAGCTGCTTTGCGGCCAGCTCGACGTCTTGACAACTCAAGGATTATTGCCTTTGCAGGGTGATAACACGGTGTTATAAATAAAAACAGCTTTCGCAATTGCTTTATAGTTCACAGTGATCGAAGAAGTCTGTTTTCATAAATTAAACGAACCAATAGTATAAACAAGTCATACCTCTACTCTTCGGTGACAACATGTGATAGTGTACACTGGCACCACCGGCGCTCTCACCAATCAGAGTCACCTGTTTAGGATCTCCGCCGAAATTAGCAATATTATTATGAATCCATAAAAGAGCCATATTTTGATCTTTCAGTCCCATATTACCAGGCATTATGTCATCTTCCATGCTGAGGAATCCTGATTAGTAGTTATATTAAACAGAAAATATATAAATTGAAAAGATTAGTGAAGTGATGCTAACTAATTTAATAATTTGCAAATTTTTAATTCTTTTAGAAAATAAAATTAAGACAGTTCACATTTGCCAAGAGAGAATAGCATCATAATTTGGGTCCAGCTGTCTTATATAGCGGAACCAATTATCTTCATTATCAGCTATGAATTTACTATGAAGCTCGACCGGTTTCAAAGATGGTACAGTACATCTTCAAAGGAAAGAGATGTTTACGAACTGTTGGCGCCTCCACAAGTTTTTTGTCAAAAATACATCGAACAGTATTTTTTTTACTGAAGATTTTTTTCAATCTTTCAGTATCTTCCTGAAATAATATTTTAACATCGATAAATAAAGGTGTAACCAGTATAACTGTTTTTCGTTTTTTTTTTTGGAAACCTCCCTGAAATTTAATCGTTTTTTAAAATGGCCTTTCATTTAAAATGTATTGGTTGAATCAATATAAAAAAAAATCATCAAAATTATCAATGAAAAAAGAAAGGAACATATACTAGTTGTTGTGGTAGTTGGTTCCGCAGAGCTGGAAAGCATCAGAGGCATTTTCCGTGGTAGCCTGCTTCATTTTGTGATCATCGACCGGTTTCGGGCGTTCGCCCATCTTCAGGATGCGTTTTTTCAGACAGTGTGACAACACCGACTTACACAGAGTGTGAAAACTGAATTTGCTCTGTGCAAGTCTGTGTTGTCACACTGTCTGAAAAAACGCATCCTGAAGATGGGCGAACGTCCGAAACCGGTCGATGACCACAAAATGAAGCAGCCTACCATGGAAAATGTCTCTGAACATATACTACACAAGCTGGAAAGCCAATATAGATTAGAATGCGGTTTCTTTAGCAAGTGGATCCTATACGACTTCTACAATTTTTTTAAATCTTAGTACTGCCCTTATTTCAGAATATCACTTTTATATTAAACATTAAGTCTATAACACTTTTGTTTGAAACGCTGTTCCAAACTGAATATGGATTTTAGGGAATACTAGCAGATGTGATTTCTCTCTAAAGTGCTATTTTATTTCTAAAAAATGGTCCACAACCTGTACAATATTAAAGAAAATTAAATGAGTTTGGATGAATCCGAGTTTTGTGAAAATTTGCCAGTCAGGCTAGCACAGTGAGAGAAAACTGTAACTGTGTAACTCGTTTGAGTGTTTCAATCAATTATATTGATTTACTCTGCATGGATTTGACCTGACTTTTGGATCCTCATGGGGGATGATGTGCCAGAAGAAAAAATAAAAAAATAATGTGGCTTTTTTTATAAACATCTGATTAACATCTAAGTGATCATAAAATCTATGGTCAATTCTCTTTTTCTTTTTTTTATTATTTAATTGTAATACAGTACCAACACAAAATGTGAAAGATTGGATTTGACGACAATGGGGATCGAACCGTAATTTAACAGTCGTAAAGTCGACGCCTTGGCTCAATCAGCCAGCGTGACACTTGGGAATAATAATATATGGAACAAATTCATCTCCCAAAAAAAATCCTCTAAAGTTTCAAGGACACATTAAATAGTTGTTGCGGTTGGTTCCGAAGAGCTGGAAAGCATCAAAAATATCTTCCGTGATAGCCTGCTTCATTTTGTACTCATCGACCGGTTTCGGGCGTTCGCCCATCATCAGGATGTTTTGTCAAAACACTGATAACACAGACTTGCACAGAACAAATCCGTTTAAACACTCATAAGTCCACATAAACTGAATTTGCTCTGTGCAACTCTATGTTATCACACTGTTTTGACAGATCACCCTGATGATGAGCGGACGTTCGAAACCGATCGATGACCACAAAAATAAGCAGGCTATCACACATTAAATACGTCTGTAGATAGCCATTGAAGGACATTTCTTAATTGCTGGTGTAGTAGTAATTGCTAATTTTATATTATTAATTATTAAATAGTTTTTCAATAAAATACCTAATGGACCAACCCTGTAGTTTGACAGAACCACAACGATATCGTAGTCCATGAAAAATTCTGGTGATTTATCCACTTCACCAGAACCCGAAGCAAATCCTCCACCATTTATATGAAAAAGTACTGGCAACAGATTTGTTGGCTTAATCTGGGGATGTTCAATAAAAGTAATAATTTTTTTACAAAAGAAATTAACATAAAATCAATGCTGATATACTTACTAGGCGAATACTTACGGTGGGTGTGTAAACTGATAGATAAAGGCAGTCTTCATTGCCTAACTTGGTAGTGCTTACTGGAATGTATATATAAGGAATCTGTACACAAACACTTCCAAAGTTGAATGCATCTCTTACATCAGACCAAGGTTCCGGTGGTTGAGGGTCCTGTAAACATTAACTAGCAATAAAAACATAGGAAGATAATATGCAATGGTTTTGAAAATGTTTTCTAAGCCTTCCATAATCTGGGATTCTATCCAGCTTTGCAGACCCATCCACATATTCAACCCTATGTTTAGTGTATTCTGGGCGTGCACATTCACTTAAATTCCATTTACTGTACATTTGCAGTTTTCCATAAAGCTATAATTTATATAATATCTATATCTATATGAAGTATATACATAAGCTCTTCACTTTCAGCAGTTCTGACAGAAGAACTTCCCAGTTAGTTACATTCCTTGCAATTATAACTAATATAACACATCAATCTGGTTTCAAATGCTACTACGCTATTTTTTAGAAGCAAGTCCTTGTACACGGGATACACTGCACCCGGGCAATAGATTTTTAAGAAATTAAAGTGAAAAGCAATAGTAAAACTTTCGATGTCGAATTGAATTTTATTTATCTATAATGGTAATCTCCATATATGATATAAATTATTATAAACTAAATATAAAATATTGTTTAGGAGTTAACGAATATCAATTTATACATCAGAATAATTACTAAATTATTATTTTTTAAATCCTTGTTCTATTCATGGTGATACAAATACAATGGTAATTTATAAAATTCATAAATATTGTTGATCCGTCTTTATTATCCTTGTTCTGTGATCGAATGGAAATATTTTCAGGCAAAATCTATTAACGACTAACGGGCCAATAGAGTTTACCAAACGTAACAAGAATAATGTGACTTTTTGTACAAGGAAGATTCTTCTCGACCGTTCTTGTATGAAGGAAAAGGATTGTGAGATTTGGTCTTTTTAAAAAATAAGAAAACTTAAATTCTTGCCAACGTTTCGACAAATATATTGTCTTTTTCAAGGCCTACAACATATAAGAACCTGTTATATTTATATGTTGTAGGCCTTCAAAAAGACAATATATTTATCGAAACGTTGGCAAGAATTTAAGTTTTCTTATGTTTTAAAAAGACCGAATCTCACAATTCTTTTTGTATAAGGGAAGATCAGCTGCTTTAGGTAATGAGTAGTAAAGGTAACAGCTGAAGAAATGTGGACTAAGTAAGAGGTTTCATCATCTGGAAATGTATGGCCATGTAAATAATAGCAATTTATTTTATGAAAATTAAGACAAAATCATTAATCACGGACAAAATTATTTTAATTTTAAGAATAAAGAGCATTTTTAGCAAGAATAATTAAATTTAATTAAAAATAACAATGTAACAATGATATATATAAATCCTTTATAATGTACTTACATAGAATCAATGGGGCTCAGGTCTGGGGTTACCATAAATATCAGCAACTTGAGCAGGTGCAAAAATTGTTTATTAAGAAGATCTTTTGTCTCCCACTAATTCCTAATGATCAATTATATTTGGAAACTGGTAGAAAACTTATATATTACCGCACATTAGAGCTGAATGTAAATTATATATGTAAAATATTGAATTACAATTCTGGCCGACTTCCATATTTGTAGCTTTGGAGGGTATCAAAACAAAGAGTAGTCCATGGTTTAAGGAATGGCTAAATTTGGCAGAATATCTACACTTTGTTCTAGATTGAGAACTTATAACAGCAGATAGATGGTATGAGCAAATGGTTAATATAATTAATAAAGGTATAGAAGATTTTAGGAATGAGCTATTTATTTTGGCATCTGGTGCGGAGTATCATTTATTGTATAAATAACTAGATCATAATATTATATATATTAAAGATGAATTTAGTCTGGATTTAATTAGAACAATATTTAAAGCAAGATGCGAAATATTTAATTTAAATTATAAACCATGGATAAATGATATTGTGTATACCTGTTCAATGTGTAATTTAAATGAAGATAAAAGTATGTTGCATATAATAGGTAACTGTCCTATTTATGAGTGGTTTTAGGAAAAAATATTTGGGACAAAATGTTTTAAATGAACAACAAGTTATTATGTGGTTAAACGGAAAGGATTGGCATAAATTGTATATTTTTTTAAAAATGGTTTTAAAGTACAGACAGTTTTTAGTTACTGAATTCAACGTTAATTAAAATGTACATATATTTTTTTTCCATAATTTAATTATAAAGGTTTATTGTATTTTAGTTTTTTTGTTTGTTTGTTTTTTGTTTTTATTGTTTAAAAAAAAGAAAAGTTAAACATTAATTTGAAGGACAACTCCTGGCAGACGGATTTCCATTGCCTAACGAGTGTTTTCTTTTTGTATTTAATGTAAACAATATTATATATTAGAGTGAATAAACACATTTATCTATCTATCTATCTATCTATCTATCTAATGTACTTAACCTTATAAAAGGGGATGGCTGTGGAGGGAAAATCAACGTCCGGAGATGCGGGAGAAGGCGCGAACGCGCCAGAGAATTGGCGGGACAGAATTATAAAGCGGAGAAAAACAGGATGTCTGGCCGGAAGACGCGGGCTCACGTGGCAGTTTTACCCCTACAGGCACAACCGACAAGAAGACGCAACATCCCGCCCGCCCTGAAGCATCGGCTTCAGAATTTATTGGGAAGTTAATGGGCAAAGCTTGACCAATGGGCGGTGAATTGCGCCGGACGCGGTTTGGACATCCGCAACGTGGTAATGCGGCCATTGGCGGGATGGAACGTTGTCCTGATGCACAAGCACGACACTGCCTGGAGTGACCTCCCTGGCTGGAAGAAGCCATTTGGGACGCTGCTGAAGCGTGTGCAGGTACTCCTGGCGCTAGCGCTTCCAGAAGTCCTGCTGAATTTGCTGGGTAAGTTGCCAACGGAAAAGGCAGTTGATGCTGAGAGTGGTGACATCACGCTCAGGAAGAGCGGTGAGGTGGCGGAAAACCAGGAAGTGGCCGGGAGTTAACGGCTCAGAATCAGAGGTATCTGAAGAGAGGGCGCACAGGGGGGGTCAGTTCTGGATGGCCTCGATGTCAGTAACAACGGTGAGGAACTCTTCATATATCAGCCGTTGGTCACCGATAACGCGGGTGAGGTGATGCTTGGTCGATTTTATAGCGGCCTCCAAAGTATGGACTTGCGGGAGGAATGAAACGCCAATGATACCTACCGCCGAGGCAGCGCGGCAGACGGCCTGCTGATGCTGGTTATCGTGGTGGAGGCGGCCGAGCTCTCGAAGTTTGTTATGGGCCCCCACAAAATTGGTCCAGTTGCCCGGAAAGATGGTTGTGGGGAGCCCTTGGCGAGCGGTGAAGCAGCGAAGCGCCGCTAAGAACGCCGAAGTAGAAAGCTCAGAAGCTATTTCAAAGTGAACGGCCTTGGTAGGAAGCATATAAAGGCTACCAAAGTACCTTTGGTAACAACGGCAACACGGAAGCGTGCGCTCGAAAAGCTGAAAGGGCCGGCAAAATCCACACCGGTGTTGGTGAAGGCGGTAGCAGTGGTGATGCGTAGGGAGATGCCTAGTTTGAACCGCGTCAACGATAGTATTGGTCGCTCTCTGGAGTTCGGAAGCGGTGAGAAAGCCTCTCCGAGGCGCGGACGGGTTACGACAATTGAAGATGAAACGTAAGCAATAAGCGGTGATACGCTTAAGGAGAAGAACGACAAGAAGCGATTAAAGTAATCATGATCAGTGGCGGTGACTGTCCGTACAACCAGGGGAGGAGGCTTGCCCTCCTGTTGTCGGAATCCGCATCAACGCCCGCCGATGCTTTCGGTTAATTTGCGGATTCGGAAGCGAGCCACGAGGGCCAAGTCTTGTTGGTCAATCACCAGAGTGGCGAAGGTATTTTAAAATACACCCAGTGTTGGTGATTTCCCTCGAAGTGAGGGACTGGGGTTGTTGGGAGACGGGACGCAGGAATGTGCGTTGAAACGGTGGGAGGTAATGTGGGGGGAAGCTCAGCTTCAGCGTATGTGTAGATAATTTGTTGATGCAGAGCTCGTACTTGTTGGGTTTCGTCCACAGGTACTGTTCGGAAAGGCCCTCATAGAGCGGGTCAGCCTCGAGGAAGACGTCGATGCGGCTTAAAAACGCCGCGAAGTCAGCGTCAACAATATTGTGTAAAGACGCAATTATTTGAGGGAATGCAGTATCTAAGTGGTGACGCAGGGCAACGGTGACGCTTTTGCAAAGACGATCGAACATCGTTCGGGTGCAGGACGGGTACACCCTTTCTTTCTTGGATGCCATTGTTTGTTGTGCCTAGTGAAATTTAAGTAGCAACACAAGCTCCAATTTTGATGCAATAAAACGATTAAATTAAAATAAACTTAAATTAAGAAACGAAGCAGAATAAATAGAATAATATAATATTTAAGATGCAAACTAGGTAAGGAATATTCAAAACGTGATATAAAATAAAATGTGAATAAGTAATATAAAAAAAAAATAGTGGATTATTTAAAATACAAATATAAATATAAGTGGACTGTATGTAGCGGCGCTGAAGACGATATACGGCCCGGCACGGACCAAAATGTACATGCGTAGGCGTGAACTCGTAAGCTATAGAGGGGCATAATGAAGCACGCAATTATGAAAATTAACAAGGCAATAAAGTTTTGATTTGCTTACCTTGAAGATGCGATTGTGATGAATGAGAAGCGTATGTTGAGCCGGAGAAGCTGTGAAAGACGCTAGGAAGGTAAAAGTGTATGAAGGAGGGTGTGTATATGTGTAAATATGTTCGTATCTGGGGGCCTATGAAAGGAAGTTGCGGGAAAGATAATTAGTGAATAAAGCGGTACGGAAGCGTGCGTTTGTTGATGGGAATAAGACCTCTCGGAAGCTGGTTGGAGGCAAAGATGAAAGACCTGTGTTGGAAACGCAATACAGCCTTGGCGGCGGTGAAACTTAATGATGAAGCAGTAAAGATAGTGACGCAGAGAACAAATATACACATATGCACGTGAAGCATGCCGAACACAAGTGAAGAAAATGGATGATCAACACTGTAAAAGAGGATGGCTGTAGAGAGGAAATCAACGTCCGGACACGCGGGAGAAGGCGCGAACGTGCCAGAGAATTGGCGGGAGAGAATTCAAAAGGGGAGAAAAACAGGATGTCTGGCCGGACGCGCGGGCGCATGCGGCAGTCTCCTTTTTATACAACATTCGAAGTTTTACCTTGCGCTAGGAAACTGTTCTTCATTCCAGATTCTATTGAAGAGATTTAAGAGATAATGGGTCCAGGGAGCCGGAAGGTACTTAAAACATTCATTCGGGACATTATCGTAACCAACGGCTTTATATTTTTGCAATTACGAATACTCTATAATACTTCATCCAGTGTCAAGTCAGTATCAAGGGTAGGATGAAAATATTGAAAGATGGATATCCCAGTGAGAGGTCGAATAGGCATTAATAAATCAATATAAAATGTTTCCCATTCAGACAATGGAATAGGTGAGTTTTCACTTTTTCTATATGTTAATTTTCTAATGCAAGCCCAGGATTCTCTTGGATTATTAACATTATTCAATTTATCCTTAATGTTTTCTAAATACAATGACTTACAATTCCTAATTAGATCGTTATAAGTCTTCTTTTTTAATAGGTAAATGTTTTTAATAATCTAAATTATAATTATATTTCTTTCAATTGCCTTAAAATTTTATTTAAATCTTTTTTAAGTAGGAAACACTCTTTATTAAACCATCGTTTATTTTTAAATATCTGATTAGTTACTTTTATTTTTAGATATTAATATTAGAGAATCAGACATTGCGGATCATATGGATTGATAAAAATTACTATAAAGATCATCTATTGATTCACTCTTATAATACAAGGACGGGTTATTTTCTAATAATATACAAAAATTTTCTAAACAATTTATATCTCTATTTATAATTGTTATGTTCATATAGTTATTCACATTGGACAACACTGAATTACTAGTATTATTATTTATTTTAGTTTTAGTGATCAGAGAAATCGGATAAATTAATCACTTCTAAATCACTAAGTATATTTAATGTATGCACATTCATCCAAGCAAGATCCGGGATGCTACACCCATTTTTAGAGATGTAAGTGAAGTGCGCCAGAGTGTCACTCCGAGTTCTGCCGTTACAGACAAATACCGTAACTTTTCAATATATCTACTAAACTACGACCTCTAGAGTTAATTTCAGTTAATAAGAATGCCTTTCAGGAAAGAGCTGAGTTTCTTCAAACAAACTGTCATCTATAGGGAAGGAATTAAGAGTCCCAATACGGGAATTAAAATCAACCCCTAATATTGTATAGGAATGAATGCCTAAAGTTAGTAAAGAGAATTCTAAAGGGGAGAAAAACAGGATGTCTGGCCGGACGACACTGGGCTCACGCGGCAGTTTTACCCCTACAGGCACAACCGGGCAAGCCGACGCAACATGATCATTGCTTGGAGAACATAGGAATCGCACTACCCACGCGTTTAATTGGTTTTAATTTTGGGAGCGTGTAGAGGTCTTAGTGAACCACTGAACCCCCACCACTCATTCACTCTAGCGGAGAGAAACAGCCCCTCTCGCACAGAGAGTAGAGGCTCTGCGAGTGTATATATATATACGAGAGAGACAGTCAGAGAGTCCTTCTGTTCAATGCAGTCTTAACATCAGACATCATTCTGTTGATTCACACTCCGTACATATCATTTTAGCCACGTCAGTCGGTCAGTTCAGTTCAGTTCTAAACTCTAAAGTGTAAGTCCTTGGCAGTCAGATATATATATATACATATATCAATTATATATCCTAAACCCAATCTTAAGGTGTTTATCTATCATCATCAACAACCAGCATCTCCTCACAATACCCTTACAAACGCTATAGCAAGAAAGTTCAGTGTTCAATAATCGTAGATGAACTTATTTTTCCAATATTATTTATGAATAGTTATTTTATCCCAGCTACCGAACAAATTTTCTAATTGGTGTAAATTGATGTAAATTAATTAAATAGATAGTCAGCTGTTTTTATTTTAATTAGTCAATTACTTCAGCAATCATTTAAGAAGTTATTTATGCGTGAATTTGGAAAAAAAGTAGGTTAAATATTGTAGTAATATTGAAATTTACTAATCAAAGCATTATTAAATCATAAAACTTTAAAACAGAATGCTCATTTTTAACGTTAGAATTTGATGTTTTGGAAAATGTATCACAGAGCTACAAGAATACTGTTATTATTAAAATTGAATCTATAACTATAATGGTTACAAAAACATGTTAATTAATGGGTCCAGGGCTAAATTCTTTAAAAAAAAAAGAAAGGGGGAAATAGATGATTTAAAAGCTGATAAAGAAAAGTTGTCTCCCGGGCCAGAAAACTTTGTTGCTGTCGAATTTAATTCTGTGCAATATTGTATTGTTAACTTTAATTTAATTTACCTCAGTTATGAAGCGAGATGCTTACCACAAATTATGGCATTTCATATATTTTTAATGTAAATACTTCTGTTTTCACAAAAATGTTATTTCAATTTTTATCTGCTTTTTCTAATTCTTTAAATATATTCCCAATATTTTGATGATACCTAAAAATAATTTGCCCAATTTTCATTGAATGCCTACTTCCAAGAATCCTTCATTCTTGCTTTCAATATATTTGAGAAGGCTTTTCATTTATTGGGACAAATTTGTCCTTTTATCTCTCCTTCGTTCAAACTTTCTTTTCTAGCTCTGTGATCGGGAGCAATTAAAGCTATAAAGGCATTCAACTTCCATAGGAAAAAAAAAATCTGGTGTGAAATACTCGCACGACACTCTCTTACTCCAATGAATACAATTTTCTTAACAAATTTACTTTAACAGTGCAACCTTTAGTAGTGCTGGCCATAAAAAACGTGATAGGTCAAAACCAAACAAAGGTTGCGCAATTAAAATTTAAACCTAAATGAAGGAGTCCAAAACTCTCAAAAAGTCAATGTTTTCGGAAAAATGTTACTAATAAAAGTTTCATGTTTTTATCTGTTTAGTAAGCATTTCAAGTTCGAGAAAATTCCAAAAACTTTAAACAACCTATTCTACAAAGACGCACTTTCTGTCAACCGATTTTTTTTCAAATTTGGAATCCTAACAATGCTTTTGATGTATTTTAATATTTTATATGTGGCGAAATCATACATTTCACTGAAGTGCTACTTTATAGGAAAGTATAACACTATTATTCCCTTAGAACCTTCCCAAAAAGTCAATTTCCCCGGGAAAAATTTACAAATTAACTAGCTCCCATCATTTGCAAACGATGGTAGGTTTATGCAGATAAATGAAAGATATCTTTTCAAGATAAGCTAATCAGAAAACTCGCAAAACATTCGTTTATAGTAATGTTTACAAAGTTCTTAATAAGAAGAGCCACACAGAAGAAATTATTTGTGACAAGTGATGTATTGACGTGGATTTATTGTTGAAGACGGAGACAATCCTTAGGAAAACAGTTTTTTCGAAATGCTGTAATATGTTAACTCAACAATAACTTTAAAATAAACATGCTAAAAGAATAATAAAATAAGTTTTCCACCCACCTGAAATCTAAGTTCACCAATTGGTGGTTTTGCATATGGTATACCATTGAATGCTGCAACAATACGACCATTTCTAGATTTAAATTCTCTACCACGTAAACATCCATAAGTTGTATTTACAGTTAATTCAAAGCTTTGCATAAACTTCACTAATAAAATTAATTCAATAATTATTTTGAATGAATTCATTATTAATTATAAAATTTCTTATATTCTCTCCAAATTTTGTGTATAGTTGTGATTTTCACGTGTTACCAGTGAAAGCGTTGTTTTGAAAGTAGGTTATTCATTGTCTAAATTTTTAACAGGAAAAGTAGGACAAAGTATGAGGAATATTGCTTATTAAATTCACGATGATAATTTTAGATAGGTAAGGTTTTTTTGTACACTAATTAAATTTAATTTTTTAATGAAGAAAAAAAACAGTTTTTATCACTTAACAACTTGGTTTTTTTAGTAAGTAGTATCACTAACTATCAAACAAGAATTATAACTTCAGTGATAATTTTCAAAAGATTTAGAGAATTTTTCAAATTAAGGAATAGTTGCGTGCGGAATTTACATATTGAACCCCGCATGTATCCTTAACTTTTATTTTCTAATAAAAGAATAATAATATTAATAGCTTAATGTATGCCTATTAATAGCTAATATAAAAGCCTTGTTATAAATAAAGTCAATTCTCTTGCCTTACTAGCCTGTGCAGCTTCCTGTCCAGGATGATGGACAGTATTGTCGGTAACGAGAGAACACCTGCAAGCGGGCAATGACTGAAAAGCCTCTGGACGTCAATGACCACACACACTCGATACACCTTTCATTAAACTTATTTAAATTTCATCAATTCACTGATGAGATTTTAAGTAGAGGTCTTTTTTTTTTTTTTGAAGGGGGGCCAATGCACTGCGACCTTTCGATCTATTGTGCTATCCTCCGGGGTGAAGGAGGAGGTGGCGAAAAGAGCTCGCCTCTGGAACACCATCCCGGGACTGAGACAGACCAGGTCTGTCTGGGTGGTTATAACCAGGAAAGGACGAAAGCCTGCATCAGTCTGAGTAAGAATAGGATCCGTATTCTTACGGGATTCCTTATGGGGCATTGCAGATTCAGGGGCACCTGAAGAAGCTTGGCCTAGAAGATGATGGCACATGCAGATTCTGTGGAGAGATGGAGGAAATTCTGATACACCTCCTCACAGACTGTGATGCCGCCATTCTAAAAAGATTTAATAGTCTGGGCAGTTACCAGATAGGGGAGGAGGAAATACCTACCCTAGAACCTTCCAGGATTTTGGGATTCCTCAGGGAGCTCAACCTGGAGGAGGTGCTGTAGATGAGCTAGCTCATCTTCGGCACCAGAGGGGGGTACAATATCAAACAAATGGTCGCAGTACAGAACCCGCAAAAAAAAAAAGGCATCCGAACAGATGTCCCAGCTGAACATCCTCCATCAGGTTGAGATCCCTGAGGAATCCCAATACCCTGACAGGCTCTAATGAGGGTCATCCCCCTCCTCCATCTGATAGCTACCCAGGTTCTTGAATCTTCTCTGAGTGGCAGCCTCGTAGTCTCTTAGGAGATGTAATGGAGCTTCCTCCAGCTCCCCACAGAATCTGTACGAGCTGTCACTTTCCAAACCCAGCTTCACCAGGTGTTCTCTAACTCGGCAATGCTCGTTCTTGCTCAATCCGATGCAGGCCTCCGATCTCCGTTTGTTATGATTTCCCAGGCAGATCTTGGCCAAAAATCTTGGCAAACCGGGAAGGGAGTACCAGAGTTGAGATATCAAGGAATAGTTGCCCTCGTGGAATAGTTCCGCCATCGCCCAATCCCTCACAAGCGACATGTCCACTCCCTTTCTAATTAAGGCAGTACCAACCGCCACATGATAGGTGTTGTCAAACGCGTCTTCTATATTCAAAAAGGCATAAATGGCTGTTTCCTTAACGTCTAGAGTCCTCTGGATTACGTCTGTCAGCTGGTGCTGGGCAGTATTAGTCGATCTTCTCGCCCGGTATGATGCTGACATGGGTGCAAAGGCACCCTCTCCAGAACCTCTGTCCTGATATAATTGTCCATGGCCTTCTCCGTTGTCTTTAGAAGAAAAGACGTGAGGCAGATAGGCCTAAAGGGCTTGGGCAGGGTGGCGTCCCTTTTCCCCACCTTGGGGATGAAAACCACCCTAGCCCTCCTCCAAGGCCTCGGTATATACCCGAGTGCCAAGCTACTTTGAGTAATCCTAACCAGGTGTGGAAGAACCTCCTTTATGCCCTTTTGTAAAAGGGCAGGGAAGACCTTATCCACACCAGGCGACTTAAAGGGCTGAAAATTATCATCGCCTTGATGGCGTACAGATGGTCTTGGCCACCTCCCTATCTTCCCTTCTCGGTCTGCTAGGCCCTATTGTCTCAAAACCATCCTCTGGTGGCAGGCTCCCCGGAAAATGGGTTTCCAGCAGGAGAAGAGCGCCTTGCTTTCCGTCCTGCTATAGCGGTCATCAGGTCTTTTGAGCGACATCGTTGCTCCAATGCTATTGTTTATGCAGTCTGGCCGCCACGTGTAGAAAGCTAATGTCCTCACAGAATTTCCTATAACTTTCCTTATCTCCTTGTCAGCAGTAAGCGCCTGCGTGTAGCTCTGCGCTTGCGCACTTTGGATCTTAAATTGGACAGATCCCTGCTCCACCTCAGAGCATCCCTACAACAAAGGAGTCTGCTGACGGGCCAGCTGTCTTCGAAGGCGTGTATAACCGCTCCTCTACTCTATGCTCCAACTCCAAACGACACTGCGGCCCTCGCAGTGTCAATACGATTTAGAGCGCAACCCAAATTGGTGACGAATTCCTGCCAATTTGTACATCTGGGGTTTCTCCATTTCACTCCCCCATCACCAAGCCCCTCCAGATTGAATGTAATAATTCGATGATCTCAGGGAAGGCTCGTCCGAGACTTCCCAGTTCCCAATGCTAGGACTACCGAAAGTAATGTCTAAAATCTCCTCCCTAACCGTAGCCACAAACGTAGGTGGCGCCCCAACATTAAAAAATGTCCAGGTTATATTGGAGGATAAATTCTAAAAGGTACTCACCTCTTCTGTTATCTCTTCTACTCCCCCACACTCTGTTGTGGGCATTCGCATCGCACCCAGCGAGGAGAGGCAGCTTCCGCTCCCGGCAGTATTCCGCCAAACTCTGCACAGGTACATCCGTGTCCCCAGCGAAGTAACTGGATGCTATCATAACCGCGCGGTTGTTGCGGAGGTCTTTGTTTGATCAAACTTCAATTTTAAAGGAATTAATGTTCAACCAGAAAAAAGTGTAAAAACTTCCTTTGAAATATATTGCAGCCAATCTTTCCGGCCATTAGTTAATCAAATCAAAACTTTGATTGCGCAAAAGATTCATACACTTTAGGGCAATAAGTGGGTACGATACATAGTTTTCATACTGAACTGGTGCGGAAAAATAATAATAATAATAATAATAATGCTTCCGCCTCCGTCCACGACACCTAATTTGGTAGTTGGACCTTAAGCTCGCCTGAAAAAATAGGCATTACTTTACTTTACTTTTTTTTAATAATAATAATAATAACATAACTAAAAGAACATAGCTCTTCTTCTGCAGAGTGACAAATTAAATCTTACAACAGTCTATAAAATTTATGTCATACCAAAAAAAAAAATATAAAATAATACAAAATTCAATTTTACAATCTTATAACTTACATAAGTCACCATTAGGAGAGTGTTTGCATCATATAGAAGTATTTAATCAATTTAGTGAATACGCTCTGGCTCGTAAGAGAATCAATGACGAAAATAAATGTTATTTTATTATAATCTCCGATGCTTAAAAGATCAGACATCTTTTCTACATCAGAACTTAAATTAGATGTCAAATATTTGGCAATATTGTCAAATACAAGGACAATGTAATAACCAATGAATAATATCATCTTTCTTCTTGAAACACAGTTTACAATGTTCATTTACTAAGAATTGCTAGTTTACATTTCCTACAATTATTTTTGGAATTTTTTCTATTTACCATACGCATTTGTACTTACACTTTAACTTTTTCACTATTGCAAAGTAACTGCAAATGATTTTCTACGTGCTATTAAGCGCACCAATATGCCTAAAATATGTATTATAGTTAAAATTTAATACAAAATTCACGTCCTGAGAGAAACAAGTGTTCTTAAAACTTTCAATCATATTAGTTTTATGATAAATAAATCATTGCTACATTTTGGGAGTTTAATAAGAAATCAAAATTAATAGAAGATAAGAAAATTCTAAGCTGGGTTACCCAGCTTAAAAGTTAATGAATAATTACCCTCCAACTTTCCCAATCTGAGGTAACAAATCTTGGGAAGTCTATTAGGATCCACGTTTAATATAGAAAGCCACCAACCAAGCATTCTCTGGATAATTCTAACCTTATGTGTAAACGGCCCGACACAACTCGCGGAATTTGGAATTTGTTTAGGAATCCTTAACTGAATTTTGATAAAATATAAGTACGCTCTTTCTAAATAATCAGCGTATTGACCAACCCAGATTTCCGCCAAATACAAGAGTACATTTTCCACGTTCGAGCCGTATAATGTACATTTTGAGGCCATGATTCCACTTTTGAAAATCTGATAATATCTTTTAGAGCCGAAACAAATTTGGAAAAAAAATATTTTTCACAGCTTCTGAGGCAGGCGGAAGAGCCAATGTCCCTAGATAAACATGACTTCCCACGATAGCGATTTCGCTATTTTTATAAATAAAACCTTCATATACAGGCAAATGCTCTCCCTATGGTATGGCACAATACAGGTTTTGGATGTGTTCACTTTTAATGAGTTTATTGAACAATAATCATCTAAAATATTAAGGTTCTTTTGGGTTTCAATCCATGAAGAAGCAAGCAAAACCGTGTCATCTGCGTACATTATGGTTATTAAATCTTTGCAGGAGTTAAGTGGGAGGGGCACGCGCCCCTTTATTAATAAAATAACTAACAAAATCGGAGGTGTATAATGCAAATATTAAAGGGCTCAAAATTTCACTGTGATACACACACCTTCAGATATATCTACTTCTTTTGATCGCTCGGACCCTGAGCAATACACATTGTGGTAGAATTGTACATGTTTTAATCATCCTAAACATTTTGCTACATATTCCAGTTTCATTTAATTTAAACCATAATTGCAGTGAGGGACAGAGTCAAAAGCCCTTTGAAAATCTATAAATACTGTAAATACCTTCCTACGTTTTAACCTTACTTGTATATCAATTGCTGATATTAAAGTGAACACAGCATCTCTGTATCCACGCGCCCTCCGAAACCCCATTTGCTCTTCCGGAATGAGATTATTGTCCTCTACCCAATTTGCTAGTCTACTGTATAAAATATAAGTAAAAATTTTATATATGGAATTAAAAATAGCTATACCGCGGTAATTCATGGGGTTTTGAGGGTCTCCTTTTTTATACAACATTTATAGTTTTACCATGCGCTAGGAAACTGTTCTTCATTCCAGATTCTATTGAAGAGATTGAAGAGAAAATGGGTCCAAGGAGTCGGAAGGTACTTAAAACATTCATTCGGGACATTATCATAACCAACGGCTTTATTATTTTTGCAATTACGAATACTCTGTAATACTTCATTCAGTGTCGTCAGTATCAAGGGTGGGATGAAAATATTGGAAGAAGGTTATCTCAGTGAGAGGTCGAATAGGCATTAAATCAATATAAAATTTATCCCATTCAGATAATGGAATAGGTGAGTTTTCACTTTTTCTATATGTTAATTTTCTAATGCAAGCCCAGGATTCTCTTGGATTATTAACATTATTCAATTTATCCTTAATGTTTTCTAAATACAATGACTTACAATTCCTAATTAGATCGTTATAAGTCTTCTTTTTTAATAGGTAAATGTTTTTAATAATCTAAATTATAATTATATTTCTTTCAATTGCCTTAAAATTTTATTTAAATCTTTTTTAAGTAGGAAACACTCTTTATTAAACCATCGTTTATTTTTAAAAATCTGATTAGTTACTTTTATTTTTAGATATTAATATTAGTGAATCAGACATTGCCATAATATGGATTGATAAAAATTACTATAAAGATCACTGTTGATTCACTCTTATAATATATGGACGGGTTATTTTCTAATTATAATAAAAATTTTCTAAACAATTTATATCTCTATTTATAAGTGTAATCTCCATATAGTTATTCACATTGGACAACACTGAAATTACTGGTATTATATTTATTTTAAGTTTTAGTGAACAGCTAAATGGTCAGAATAATCGGATAAATTAATCACTTTTAAATCATTAAGTACATTTAATGTATGCACATTCATCCAAACAAGATCCGGGATGCTAAACCCATTTTTAGAGATGTAAGTGAAGTGCGCCGGAGTATCACTTACAGACAAATAGTCCGTAACTTTTCAATGTATCTACTAAACTACGACCTCTAGAGTTAATTTCAGTATCATAAGAATGCCTTTCAGGAAATAGCTCAGTTTCTTCAAACAAATTGTTATCTATAGGGAAGGAATTAAGTGTCCCAATACGGGAATTAAAATCAACCCCTAATATTACATAGGAATGAATGTCTAAACTTAGTATGTCATAAAGTTCGTCAGAAAGTAACTGTGGAAGTTAATGACCCACCGGATAAACCAGAAAAAGGATGACAGGAAGTTCTTGAAGCAGGAAGTTGATGCACAGCTAATTCTTGTTGCTACTAATAATTTTGATAAAAGACACTTTGCTTTTCTTTAAAAAAAAAAGAAGCCTTCCACTATTTCTTCCCCTGTAATGACATTTATTTGCAGGAACAAAGTGATAACTCATTCTCTCATTTAAAAAATTCTCTTTTCTCATTCTCATTAAGAAGGGAGGGGACACTAAGTTTTCCAGATTATGTAGCCAGGTTTCACACAGGCAAATTATATCGTGTTTTAAAAGAATTTCTTTTCTATAAATGAATAAGGTTCTATAGCTCTGAATAAGGTTCTGAAACCAAATATATTCCAGAATACAATATGTGAGAACTGCATCTAATTCGTTTAGAGTAGAACCCAGATAATGTTTCTAAAGAATTCTGATATTCAGAAGCATCATAGATATTAATATTTTTAACTTTTCTATTAAAAACTTTATCAAACGAGACTGTATGCATAAGATCGTCTTTTTCGGATTTATTAAATTTCTGTTGAGTTGCGCTGTTGTTACCATGCTGTACTTGCTACTCTGATTCCTCCACTTTACTGCTGAAAGTCTTCTGTTTTTTTAAATTGGTCTGCACTTTATTTCGTTCAGCTGAATTTAGCCATTGATCGAGTTGAGCTCTTGTTTTAGAAGTAGAAGGCCGACTGGAGTCTTCAGTCTTCAATTTGAGATGTTCACTACTTCTTCGTCTCACAACCCATCTTCTAGAAGTAGATCTTTTCCTTGGTGAAGTGGTCAGTTTTAATACGTCTTCATAAAATAATTTTTTAGAATTTAGAATAATGTAATCATATCTCAGTTTGACATTCTTGTCTCCTTCTTCCCTTGCTTGTTTGTAATATTTATAAAGTACTTTTCTATGATCCCTCGTTTTCTTAGAATAGTCTCCAGCAATGGAAATGTTAGTCCCTTTTAAGTTAAACCTTCTGTAGAGAATATCATTTTATTTTCTTTCTGATTCGAATTTAATTAGAATTATAGATTTATTAGCCAGACTACCTAACCTTCGGAAGTAAGTAATATCGTTTTCGGTGCAGGGAACATCTAGTTTCATATTAATTACACTTATAATTTCAGTTAAAATTTCATTTCTATCAGTACTTTCCAACTCTAAGCCATATAACACCAGATTTTTGCATCTAACTTCCTTTTCCAAATTCTTATTTAGATTGTTTAATTTTCATAGTTCAGAATTTCCTTTTTTTAAAACATTAATTTCTTCACGTAATGTATCAAATTTATTATTACTTTCAGTAACAATTTTTTTAATCTCATCTGACCTTTTTGAGTTCCTCAATTTTTATCCTCAAAGAGTTTATCGCTTCAATAATTTTCTCATTATCTGTCATTGTATGAAATTGCAAATAGAAGGAAAAATAAAAATAAAATGCTATAAAAATAAATTTCCAAACAAAACATTCTTTTTCAGTAAACAATGATAATAAACTACAGTTTATTTTGTTCCAAGATTATTTGTGAACTATGAATAACAAGAGGGAGTTTATCCCCACTAGGTACACGCCCACAACAAGGCTCACAGAATTCATTAAAATTTAATAAGTTCATAATATTTAATTGAAGATAACTGGAAAACGGTTGAGCAGAATTTAACAAAACTTTGTTATAATAAATAATACACTAGAATCACACTTACAATTACTACAAATACAGGACTTGGATGATGCCAGAAATAAGTTAATTAACGACTGTAGCATAGTTTACAACAAGTTAAATACGGTACGACAGATGACACAATTAACCGAATCGACGCCCAAAGATTCACACAACAATTGCCGCCTTACAAAATCCCACACTATAGACCTCTACCTGTTAAACATTCATTCCCTGCACAAAGCTTTCAAAAATTACACAGACCTACGTCATTCCAGCAACCGAAACTTCCAGTTCAACAGATGTCCTCAACCTCAACAAATTCTTCTAATCAAATTACGTCATGGCGACATAATCAATCTAATTACCAACCCAACTTCCAACAATATAACGGGCGAAGCCATCAGCAAAATCCTCAGTCCTCAATCCAACCAAACTAGTTTTCACAAAATACTGTTTCCATGAAAATGCAAACCTCAAAACCAAATTTCAAAAATTTTGTATTACTCCATAGACGCTTGATTCTTCAATTCATTGATGAGATTTTGAATGGATATCTTTGTGTGATCAAACTTCAATTTTAAAGGAATTAATGTTGAATCAGAAAAAAAGTGTTAATATTTCCTTGGAAATACGGCATTGGAGCCAATCTTTCTGTCCATTAATTAAATATATCGCTTTTAATATAAAATAAAAAATTAAGGATTCAACAATTAAAAAACACAAAAATTAAAAATGAAAAAACACAAAACAAAACAAACACAAATTTTCATGAAATTTTGTATTAATGGAGTTTACATAGGCAAAAACAAGTTCTTAATAACTAAGGAAAAAAGTTCGGTGATTAACATGATTTGGAAGGTGTATCTACTTTATTCCTTGTATTTAGGTTCTCCCAAAATTGCATACGTTCTGGTAAAAATTTACTGGAATTAGAAATTCCATTATTATCAAAGTTTAGGTAATTTTGATTCAGATTATCCCACAAAGGCCAGATGAATTCAGATCCTGAAGGTGTGGGGTTGCTGAAACATTAAAAAAAAAAATTATTAATACAATCGCTAAATAATTTATTAGTTTTTCCAATTCAAGTTACTGTATAATAAAAAAATTACCCCCAAGTTATAAAGTTCACAAACAATTTGATTAGTTGGTGTGATAATTTTAAATCTGAAGCTGTTTTTGGAGCTTCTATTACTGTCGGGTTGTTAATTTTCCATATATAGATAGTATCGTCCGTGTGGGTGCAACCTTTAAGTAATTATATGTATTAAATTATTATATTAACTGCCTACAAAGTAATTAATAAAATAGTAATTATTAATGTGGAGGACAAAGAAGATTTTACTGCAAAAAGAAATTGTGAAGTTCTTATTCATAAATTTCAGTAGATCCCCAACAACTGTATGGAAGCATAACCTTTGCCAGAACCCACACATCGCCATCAAATCATCAAAAGTTGTTTACCGTGACTTAATACTTGGTAATCGCAGGGCGAGATTGTTTTCACGTGATGCTCCCTGGAATCCAACTAAACGAACAACATCAGTCGCCATCGCAGCTTAAAATTTTATACTGGTTTGCGCGACGTAGAATGGTTGTACGGCCGAAGTCATAGCATAAGAAGGACAAAAAAATATAGAGGTTACATGATGGTACACCTTGGCTCATTAATAGCAGTCGTTAATAGCATTGAAGGAACTCAATTAACGCCACAGATTCCTTTAAAAAATCAGTTTTACCGGAAACATCTTTAAAATAAAAGTTATAGAGATTTATCTGAGCAGTCATCATTCAATGTTATCAGTTTTCGTAAAAAACAAAAAAACAACACAAAAACGAAACAATCCTAATTTATAAAAATCGCATTTCGTTAACGAATTTCCTTCAGATTTGAAACTCTTGCAATATTTGAACAAGTGTGAAATATTCCAGACTTCTTCAAATATCAGGTCATTGCTGGAAGTGGAAGTTTTATTTTAAATATTCGGGACACACAGCATTGTTTTGTTGGCTGTGATAGTTGCTAAGTATATGGACAGGTTGTTATACATGAGCATTGGCTGTAATGGAAGAGTTTCTGATGGTTGGAGCTAGGGGTCGGAATATATATATTTTAATCCAGAAAATGTGTTTTCAAAATACCCAAAAAAATAAAATATACTTATTTAACTTTTCACCTAAATACGATATTTTGCTCGGACACGAGACATTAGGCCAGATTAAGGCAAAAGTAAACTTTGACAAAAACTTACTGAAATACGAAAACGGTACTAAACAATAATTACTACTATCGCTAGATTGTAAGGAAATTAAATTAAAACTAGGATTTAATACAATCACCTTACTAGTTAGGTCAATACCCAACCTAAAAACCGGATTAATTATCTCTGTAAAAAACAGTGAATTCAATATTGAAGAAGGAATTGTAAATATAAAAAATAATGAATGTGCGTGTATAGCTTACTCCATTAAACTCATTACCATTTGCCCTGAGCCAGTGGAGGTAGAAGAAGTAGACAGTATAATGACTCTAATAAATTCGCGACCAATAGTCCCGAAAATATTAAAGCAATAATGGAGAACATTCCCCAATTAATCCGCTCCTGCGAACGAAGAGGAAAAAATCTGGTGTGAAACAGTCGCACAACTTTCTCTTAATCCAGTTCTCAAAATTATAACTGACAAATTTTATAGTTTGTGTACCAAATTTAATGAAATTCGTCGAAAACTGAAAAAACTGTCCAGTAAAAGCGGACTTCCGGTTTATTAATTTTCTTGAAACACGGAATTTTAGCCATCTATTTATTTCTAATTAATTTTGTTTGGATGATAGAATTGTATTATCAACTATGATAGCACTTGAGAAAATATAACCCCACCCCTCCTCCAAAAGTGCACTTACATGAATTTTCCAGAAAAATGTTTTAAATACAAGTTGTAGATCTTTGTATGCTTAGTTTATATAGGAAGTTTCAAGAAAATCGTCGGAGCCATTTTTGAGAAAATCACAAAAAAATGAAAAGTAAAGTGGTAATGTAAACGCACTTCCGGTTATCCGAATTTTTGAAAGTTGGAATTTCAACAACATATTCAATTCTAATTAACATTATTTAGATGACAGAATTTTTTGATAACTGAAATAGCACTTTAGATGGAAACCTAACCCCACCTCTCCCCCAGAAGTGCCCTTAAATGAATTTTTCCGGAGAAATGTTTCAAATAAAAGTTGTAGCTGTTAGTATGCGTAGTTGATATGCTAAGTTTGAAGAAAATCGTTGAGCCAATTCTGAGAAAATCGCACAAACGTAAAAAAAAAACTAGTAAAGTGGTACTTCCGGTTGAGAAATTTTGACAGATAACGCACGGTCAGATCCTATGGTGATACCTAAACGTAATATCAAGTTTCAACTTTCTACGGTTCTTCGTTTTTCAGCCATGCTGTTCACACACACACACATACAGACCATTTGCTAAAAACCACTTTTTTGGACTCAGGGGACCTCAAAACGGATATTTCCGGTGAAAACTCAATATCGAAAATTTGACACGATTACAATACTTCCTCTTAGAGGTATTGTAAGAGGAAGTAAAAAATAAAACTATAAAATTAATAAAAAATTACCCGGAAGTTATACTGCGCGAAGATGAACCATTGAGCAGTACAAATCTTTTAAAGCATAAAATTAATACTGCGGACAAATTACCGGTATATACAAACAAATTACAGATATCCCAAATTTTTCAAAAACATGTGCAGATAGAAACAAATTATTAAAAAATAAAAGAATTCAACTTTCACTTTCAACTTTCAAAATTCACTTTCCGAACAGCTCCCCCATATCGCTGGTCCCCAAAAAGCCAGGCTCATCACGATAAAGAAAAATTCGTGTCTTTTAGATTATAGAAAATTAAATGAAAACACTATAACAGACAAATACCCCTTACCCAATGTAGAAGGTTCGTTCGGAAAGTTAGGAAGAGCCACTTATTTCTCAACTATAGACTTAGCTTCTGGATACCACCAGATAGAAGGGAACCGGAATCGGTCTCAAAAACTGCATTCTCCACGGAAACCGGACATTATGAATTTCTCCGTTTACCATTTGGTTTGAAGAACGGTCCTCCAAGTTTCCAGAGGAACATGAACATCATTTTTTCTCGCATCTCTAATATTCTAGTATATATGGACGACATAATCATTGTTTCAGACGAACATTTGAAACATTTAAAATCCGTATTCGACAAACTTAAAGAACACAATTTAAAAATTCAACTAGATAAGACAGAATTCTTTAAACGAGGACTCCTATACTTAGGCCATCTCATTTCTGATGAAGGAATTAGAAGCCCTCTGTAATTAGAATGAATTAAAAATTTTCCAATACCTAGAACTACAAAACAGAGCAAACATTTTTAGGACTCACTGGGCATACCGAAAAATGATAAAGGACAATGCCAAAATCAGTAAGTCCCTCACTTCTGCACTGAATAAACACGAATAGACCCAGGAAACGAAGAATTTAAGAACGCCTTTGAAAAACTCAAACTTCTACTGCAAAATAGTCCAATACTACAACTCCCGGACTTTTCAAAGCAGTTCATATTAACTACAGACGCCTCTAACTACGCCATAGGGGCAGTTGTGTCACAAGTATTTGATGGTAAAGACTTACCCATATCTTACGCATCACGAACTCTTAACAAACACGAACTAAATTTATCCACCTTTGAAAAGGATTTATTAGCCATAGTTTGGGCATGTAAGCACTTTCGTCCTTACCTTTATGGCAGGAAATTCATAATTCAAACTGATCACAGACCTCTACAATGGTTGCACAGTATAAAAGAACCTAATTCCAAATTAATACGCTGGAAACGTTATTGGAAGAGTTCGATTTCAGTATAGAGTATGTACAAGGAAAAACTAATAAAGTAGGGGACGCACTTTCACGAATAACCGAACACCCTTAAATTCTTTAGACAAAAATTCAGAGATCGACCCACAGGAAGTACTTTATGAATTCCTTAGAGAATACGGCAACGAAAATAATAATGACAAAACGAAAGCATTATGACAATACACTCACAAGACAGCTCCGCTAATGAACAAGTGACCATTGCTGAAAACGACGAAATTTTCAATATAACGCGATAATCCAGCTCCCACTTTTCGAAAAATTTTCGGTAAGACAAGACTAACGCTTTATCTCCCAAATTCTTCTGACCTCACAGTCATGAAAACTTTTGCATACTTCAAACCATACCACTTACGGAGTCTTTTGCTCCAGAGAAGGTACATTACACGATGAGTACGAAACTATGTTTGAAAATTTTAAAAAAACAATCGTCAGTAATTTTAATACAATTAAACTTAAACGATACAAAAACCTAAACTTAGATATTTCTGACTTAAATGAACAAAAGGAAATAATCAATCATTACCAGGTTGGAAAAACCTATCACCGTGGTATAAACGAGAGTTATATTCACATTCGCAGAAGGCATTATTGGCCTTCCAAGCTTAGAGATATTACTGAATACATAAAAAAAAAACCTACATGCCAAAAAGTCGAATATGAACAAAAACCAATACAGACTGACTATAAAATCACCCACTCCAGAAAAACTATTTGAAAAGCTGCAACTTGACACATTTCAGTATGATAGACACTAATGCTTAGGGGGTAAATGTAGATCGTTTCCTCGTAGAGCCCCCTGGAAACGTATTTATTACGGCAAAGTCGTCTACAAACTATGTTGATGGTAAGGGTGTGGCGGAAGAACTATCTTTTTAGTCAACAGCATCATCCATAAGGCGGATTAGACGGCTTACCGCGAATGGGTAGAAGAGAGAGACTCATTAGTAAGGTGACGGCAACTCTTCTAAGAGTGAGCTCTCCGATATAATGTTCCTGGT
This sequence comes from Triatoma infestans, assembly GCA_011037195.1. Taxonomy (NCBI): domain Eukaryota; kingdom Metazoa; phylum Arthropoda; class Insecta; order Hemiptera; family Reduviidae; genus Triatoma; species Triatoma infestans. Next base: position 102,852 of record JAAEAF010000942.1, read on the forward strand.
CCTCAAGGTTGGGGGTTGAGCGCAGGGCTAACGATCCGGCCTCAGAAAATACCACTGTTACGAATCAAGAAAGAGAGATAAGCCGGACGGTCCAAAGGTTACGAGCTAGGCGAGGAAACGAAAAGGATTTGATAATAGCGAATGGAATGTACATTGTTTATTTCAACCGGGAGCAGGTACTGGATTCATAGTCAAAAATAATTTGAAGCATGCTGTATTAAACTATGAAGCTGTAAATGAAAGAATGTGCGTAATCCGATTGAAGGGTCGATTTTTTAACATATCCCTGATAATGTTCTTGATTACCAATCCGTCATATTATAATTCTTCGCTTTGGATGGTTTATGGCCAACCGAAATTCATTCTTTTCATCCAAAGTTGGTGAAAGTGTATAAGGAATCTGCACTTTCGTTATCAGCAGTATAAGAATGGGTGTCATGTCAGTTTAGACGTGGTCGTACATCGATTGACGATGATCCAAGTGAAGGACGCCAAAAATTGCACCTACCAAAGAAAATATCGAGAAAGTACACAATATGGTTCTAGATGATCGACGATAAAAGGTGCATGAGATAGCTAAAGCTGTTGGCATCTCACAAGAAAGGTTACGGACACGAAGAACTCAGTGTTAGGAAGCTTTGTGCATCCCATTTTAAATGCTGATCACAAAAAAATGAGGAATCGAATTTCTCAGCAATGTTTTGTTGTTTTAAGAAGAATCCAACCGATTTTATGCGCCGATTTGTTACGATGAATGAAACTTGGGTACACCACTTTACATCTGAATCAAATCAACAGTCAAAGCAGTGGATAGAAGCCGGTGGCTCTGGATCGAAGAAAGCAAAGACCACAGCATCAATTACAATTGCATCGGCTGGAGCATGGCTTGTGTTTTAGGGATTCTAAAGGGATTAATTTAATTGTCTACCTGCCAAAGGGACAAACAATTAATGGGGAATATTATGCACATCTTCTTAACCAGCTAGATGAAAAAATTAGAGGGAAAGTCCTGGTTTGCAAAAGAAAAAATCCTCTTTCACCAGGAAAATGCATCAGCCCACAAAGGCGCCTTGGCAAGAGCAAAATTGAGAGATTTGAAGTATGAATTATTGGAACATCCTCCCTATTTGCCAGATTTGGCACCCTCTGACTTTCATCTATTCCTAAAACTTAAGAAATTTGGAGCTGGAAAACGTTTTGGGTCAAAGAAAGAGGTGAATACTGTTATTGGAGAAATATTGGACAAAGTGTATTGAACTAAATGGAGACTACATTGAGAAGTAAATGCTCATTTTCACTTCTTGGCCGAATTCACCTCGCCCACGTATTTAAACGCCCACTATACATGTTGGTTATTAGCAGAGAAGTTGCTTCCAGTATGCGGATATATTGAGCTGTAAACCACCAGCGCCACTAGTAATCCCAAATGAAATGAAAGATTATGCCTAAAGTCACATATTCTCCAAAATCAGCTAAAATAAATTTTCTTAACTTATATGCAGTTGATATTCCAAATTCTGGAGTCGTTGTGGAGGAAATACCAAAAATCTAGAAAACTACAGTTCGAACACCCATGTCAAGTTAAATGATGAACTCTTGATAAAGTAAAAATAATTTCAGTTACCTTCTAAAACTCGTTTACCAACAAACAATTCTTGAAAACTGTTTTCACCAAAGTAATCAAAATAATAAAAATATTGTTGACCTTTATGTTTCTGCAGTGCTTTTATTGTTGGCCATAGAAACTGATTGTCACTATACATCTGAAAATAAAATGAACCAATCATTTCAAAGATAATATAAATTTTTATTTTCTAAATAAAATGACTAATGTATACGTACATCAGTAATATTTTTTAACTCAAGATTTGATATCGATTGATTGCCAAAATAGTATTCTCTAATTTTTTTGGATATTTCTTTAGGATTCTCTGAAGTGTCTACATAATACATTGATATTGGTGCTAAAGTATCGAAATTTTTATCAAATTCTTCAAGTGTCTCTGGGTTAATAATGAATCCTACAAAATAATGATAAATATAAGTCAAATAATTGTTTACTAATGAATTATATGTATAATAAATTTCTTCCTTCTTTTTTTTTTTACTTTCTCACTGTTGTAAAGGAGGAACAGGAGAAGAAGTTGATGAAGAAGAAGAAAAAGGATTATGACAAAAGAAAAAGAAGAAGGGGAAGAAGCAGAAAAAGGTGGAGAAGCAGAAGAAGAAGAGAGGAGGGGAGGAGTGGAGAAGAAGATGTGAAAAGAGGAAGGAGAAGTAGAAGAAGGGGAGGATGTAGAAGAATACCGGGAAGGAGAAGAAGGTGAGGAGAAGAAGGAGAAGGAAGAGCAGAAGGAGGAGGAGGAGACGAAGGAGAAAGGGAAAAAGGAGAAGGGTAAGAAGGAGCTCAGTTATAAAATATTAAGGTATATTAAATTCAGTAATAGATTTCTAAGTTTAAAACAAAACAAACAAAAAACGGTTTACTGGCAATGCAACCTAAAATAATAGGTTCTGATTATTTTTAGATTTTTTTTCGGAAACGGTTCCAATGATTTTCTTTAAACTACAATTGCAACGGTATAAACGTTCATTTTGGCGGAAACTTGATTTTACCTAAATGGATCTGGGAAAATTGTAATATTGGCTTAACTTCTACTGGGACGGATAGGGGCGCTGATCATATAATGTTGTATATGACACATTTAGGTTTTACATCACATTTAGGTAGTTTTATGCTCTCAAAATCACCACCATCTGAGGTCAAGTAACGTTTAGTGAAAATTGCAACTTTGAAGAAAACTAGCCTCTCAACATTGTAATAGTTACAGTAAGAGGAAGCCATGAGAGCGATTCACAATTTACATTTTTACTTTCTCTTACTGCTGTAAGAGGTAGTATTGCAATCTTGTCAAAGTTTCGATATCGAGTTTTACCGGAAATTTAAGTTTTGAAGTCGATCCCCTGGGTCCAAAAAAAGTAGTTTTTAGAAACTGGCCTGCTGTGCGCGAGTTATGTAGTTATAACTTATATGATGTTAAAAACGGGCGATCTAAAAAAGTTCAAACTTAATATTATTGTTTAAGTTCCACCAGACAATTAGGTTTTGATCATCCGGAAATATCATTTTAATGGTGGATTTATTACTTATCTGCAATTTTTTTAAATATTTTTTTTTTTGCAATTTGTTATTCCAACTACACAGAGCTATAACTGCTGAAACATTATTTCGGAATAATTTATTTTGGGGGAGGAGGTAAGTTAATACTTTTTCTAACGTTTATTTTAATTCGTTATATGATTCTATGATGAAGCTGCTGGGAGAGGTAAATTTAGCGTCCAGCCTTTGGTCCGATTATGGAAAATGGCGCGTAATAATGGAAAGTTGAAAATCTATAAGAATGGAGATTGATGGCAACCGTTAAAACTTCTAGAATGCATTGGGTAGGACATCCATCGGATAGAAGAGAATCGGATTCCACGATTATTGTTTGATGGGCATCCTGATGGTAAAAGTATCCGAGAAAGGCTATAGAACTGACATGGCTTCTTTTAAAAATGTGGAAAAGGGAGACAGAGAAAGGTGAACGTCTATTACTGACCAAGGTCCTGTATGGATTTGTAGAGCCATAGAATGAATGGATTAATGATCATCTATGTAATATTAATTAGGATTAAATGTGTTGCCGAAATTCCAAGTTTGGAGAATATCGGTTAACCAAAAAAGTGCTACTTTACTGACCAGTATTTTCAGTCTGCGATTTACTGTTAAAGATTTACCTAAGTGTTTCCTTTAACTTGGTCTACAAACTAATCCAGTACTATGTAAGTATTACTAATGTGGGAAACTTTTTTCGAATAAGTAGATTGAGGAAGAGTTCTGGGGAAGCTTTCTCAGTGTCGTTTTTAGTGTAGGTAGTAACCGTTATAAGGTTAAAGTAAATTTTAGACAATAACTATGCAAACTGCAGAAATTTAAAGTTGCATGTGTATTTTAGACCATATTTTTTTGTTTGCTTTGTTTTAGTATACGAAGTACTAATGAAAGACTTGATACTTTGCATTATTTTATGTTTGATCCTTGTATTTTATGAAAGTTCATTCGGCCTTTTAGACAGATTAATTCAACTCTACCTGCAGTTCTTATAATACCCTCCAAACTGGCCACTCCTACAATCCATGGTACTGGAACTGGTTCTATTGTATGTGGATTGAAGGGCATAAATGGATTAGTTGCATTTTTATCTATTATAGGTGGAAAAAATATATTAGGATCTGTTTGAAGTACCTGCAGATTTAAAAATATAGTGATAATAATTAATTTTAGCATAGTAATAAGCTTGTACGAAGTAAAATTATATTATGGTACTGACCAAAAATTTGCTAATCGACGAAATAATTTCAAAAGCATTTTTGGTTCTTAAACAGTCCAAGATCATTTTGGAACATACTACGGAACAGTTAAATAATTGTGCCAACTTTATTGCTCTACTGCGAGCTACACCTGGCGGTATGTTTGCCCAAGGGGTGAGTGCTGTACCGGACATGCTGATAGCTCTGTGGAATAAATCTGTAGAAAAGAAGTAATTTAAATTTATCATCATTTTTAACCGTGATTTATTTCTGAACGGAGAATAAACTGTATTTTTAGCTAAAGAGTTTTTTCACTTCTACCATTCCGCTGTTACCAACAATTCTTGGCATTACAAGTTACAAGATGAATTTGAAAATATACCTTCATACCTCTACTCATCGGCGACAACATGTGATAGTGTACACTAGCACCACCGGCGCTCTCACCAATCAGAGTCACCTGTTTAGGATCTCCGCCAAAATTGGCAATATTGTTATGAACCCACACAAGGGCCATATTTTGATCCTTCAATCCCATATTGCCAGGCAGTGTATCGTCCTCCATGCTGAGAAATCCTGTTGTATGAGCAATTCATGGACTATGTCAAAAGATAAAATTATCAAAAACAACATTATGAATTATTATACATTTAAAAAATCTACCGAATGGTCCAAGTCTATAGTTTGGCATAACAACAACAATATCATAGTCCATGAAAAATTCTGGTGTCTTATCTAGTTCACCAGATCCCAAAGCAAATCCTCCGCCGTGTAACAGTATAAGTACAGGCAACAATTTGTTTGGTTTTATCTAGAATTAGTCAAATAAAATAACTTGCTTTTTATTAAAAAAGAAATATATCTTTACAATTATTGATCATAAATACTTACTGCAGGAGTATACACAGATAGGTAAAGGCAGTCTTCATGACCCAATTTCGTTTTACTTACTGGAACATATATAAAAGGAATCTGTACACAGACACTGCCAAAGTTGACTACATCTTTTACACCCGACCATGGTTCTGGTGGCTGAGGATCCTGTAAGAAGTAAATACTACGAACTAATAGGGATTTAGTTTGCAATTGATTTCATTAGTCTCTTCATTTGTACCCAGCAGAAGTCACCATTCATACTTTCTACTACGCAGCAAGAAAAATTATTGTGTATTTGATCAAATAGTAACCGATCAAATAGTAGCGATTTATTTTCCTGGAAATATATGCTCTTTGAAAAAACCTGGTGTGAATCACTTACAAGGCTTTCTCTTATTCCAATTTACCTCAATAGTTAGATAGTCTGTAGTTTTTTGAACTCTAATATATAACGCTTATGTGGTTGCCAGAAACTAGATTTTGATTGAATTAGCTCGTGAGCTTTATAGTATTCTTTCATTAATTTGTAGTCCGCGCGTCAGATACATAAAATGAATTGTTGTGGTTGGTTCCGCATAAGTGGAGAGAACCACAGGTATTTTCCGTAATAGCCTGCTTCTTTTTGTGGTCACCGACCGGTTTCGGGTGTTCGCACATCATCAGGACGTTTTTGCCACAGCAGTGTGACAACATAGACTTGCATAGAGCAAATTAGTTGATTCGCTCGTGTATCAGCTATAATTTCCATCAACAATGGAAATCTGGATGTTTAACATCAATTTTGATTTGTTCCAGTATTATAAATGTCCAAATACAAAATGGCGGAACTTGCATTTCAGCCTAATTCTCTTTTGCTTTCTTTTTCAATAATAGGATGAAAATTCTGATTATTTCCTTTATAGCTTACATTAATTATATAAAACAATAAATTTCATATCATTAATAACTTGATTTTTTTCGTTTTATTCTATGAAAAATTTTTATTGCACAATTTGATAATTTATAAAACACCCTCGGAGGGAAAATGAGTAAAAATATTCTAAACTGGATTTTTCGTAGAAATAAGTAGCTATACATAATCAGTCAATAACAGTGTAGAAGTGAAGGTGTCAAATGTGGGCGTGGTTCACATGATAATTCTAAATTTCTGATTGGCCTGACACACAACTTGTAAAAAAAATGCAAAAAATTACGTTATTTCTAACACATTATTTTCTGTTACAATAAAATTAATGTGAGCTATAAAGACAAAACTCAGAATTTTCGTTCCATTGTTGAAAAAGAAGGCAAAATAGTGGAAAGTCAGATGCAGTGTAAGCCCGCCATTTTGCTTTTGACCGTTTGTAATAGTGAGACAAAATAAAATTGATGTTAATTAGCTACGAAAAAATCTCCAAGGAATTCATAATTTTCAGTTAAAATACTTTTCTTAGACGTGCTGTTTGGAACTATTCATTATATTGTCCTTAATTTTATGTATGTGGCGCAATCCATACCATAATCTTATTTGATTATACAACTTAGTTGATTATACAATTCTACAATCTAAACAAAATCAATTAGAAATAAATATGTTGTGGAAATTCCGAGTCTGAATTCCGGCATGACCGGAAGTGCTTTTTTACTGAAAAGTTTTTTTTTTTCAGTTCTCTGCTATTTTTGCTAAAATTGCTCCAAGATTTTAGAGTTTATTATAAAACTCAGATCTGGCTCAAAGTACACCGTAGGAGCCCGCACCTCGACTAATAAACAAGGAAGTAGAAAAGTAAACAGTGACAAAAATGTAAATAACAATTATTATAGATAGATAAGTCTTTATTGAATATATTTACATTTTTTTACATTAATTGTATCAATTATTGTTATTTATTATTACTATTATTAAATTAATATAGATACATTGAATATATTCTAAATATGTAAAGACATAATCAATAGCCTAAGCCGTCTGAGTTGTATATTTAATATTTAATGTTTACAGAGTATTTTAGAAACAAAACAAAGAACTATTGAGAATTCTATTTAAATAAAAATGAAATCTTCAAGAAATAGTATAAATATCTAAATAAAAAAATTTTTCTCTCTCCCTTTCTTCCTTATTATTATTATTATTATTATTATTTTAATTATTATTATTACTGTTTCCTATAAAACACTTTTTATTATTATATTAATTTGAAAACGGAACATTAATAATGCCCTATTATGTAAATTCTCCAAATACATCTTCCTTTCGTTCTCCCGTTTTAAACTGTTAAATTCAAATAATTGAAGAGATCTAGAAACTTTTACCCTCAGCATTAAAATAACTATCTTTAGAATTTCGGCAATGGATTTATATTGATTCATGAGACAGGCAATTTTTTGCAGATTACTAATTCTGCAATTAAAATCTCCCATTACAATTAAATTTCTTATTGCTATTTCCTACAAAATTACTTAAATCATTAAAGCCTTCGCCCCACTGATTACAATTAGGGTAGCCAGGCAAAAATAAATTGAGTCACGACAACGCTTAATTTTAATAACATATCTACATAAAATGTTTTCTTTTTTATCTTGCCTAACACCAATAACACTTCCACCTGAAGCTCTACCTTTTATTTCTTTGCTTGTAGCTGGCACAGACGAAATGTTGAAGTTTTTAAATAATGTTTTCTATTCAATACATTCCAAATCATCTGTTTTCCTTTAGAACGCCAATGTTGTAAGCCAAAATAGAGAGGGAATTTATATTTGACTGCTATATTTTCATTTCACCTCTCGACGATTCTCTCGCTGGCTCAGACCCGTCAGAAGACTCAGAGCGCGCCTGGAACCTAAACTGCTCTAAATTCGTTTTTATACTTGTATGATCAGCAATTTTATTTTTCTTTGTTAGAACACTCTTATTACCACAACTTGCGTGGCGTTGATCCGGAGGTGAAAATGAAATTAGCCGTTTTTTGTTCCTGTTGGAGGAACAAATTTCAGCACCGCAAACTTACCTGCTCGCCGAGCTTGTATAAGTTGCGGTTGCAAATTCCTTCTAATTTCAATCACCTCTTTCGGAAAATCTTGCACAATAAGCATATTACTCTCTTTAAGCTTATGTGAACTCTGTAGTATTAAAAGCTTCGTTCGAAAACTATTTAATCCCAAACAGAACAGGCCGAATTTTATCCTCTACCTTTCTACCTAGACGCCTTACAAAGTCAAATTCTTTGACATCAATCTGTAGGTCCACTTCTTCACACAAAGTATTACACACTTGTTTTTCCAGTTCCCAATATCCTGTGGATTCTACAGGCATCCCAAAAATAACGGTATTCTTTCTTCTTATTTCTGTCTCGAAATAAGTGATTTTCGATTCTATAGTTTTAACTCTATTATCTAGGATTCCTATATATTCTTTAATTTCTGACACTGTCTTAGACCTACTTTCTTCCATATCATTCTTCAATTCCATGCGTAATTTTTTAAATTCCTGTAGCAATTCCGAAACCATATTAAAATCAATAACACTTCAATAAACTTGCAATAGCTTTACAATAGTAGTCTTTTATTAGTATTATAATATTTTAACTTAATTGAAATAACATAAAGCCAATAACTATTATCGTACTCTTTATTTAATTTATGCTATTTAATTAAATAATAAAGTTATTTAAATAGTGTAAATGATAGTTTTCACTTCTTTTGAGTTGAACCACTAAATTCATCCATCCACCAAATTCAATTTAAATTGCAAGCAAATTGATTTAATTACAACTGTCTTTTATCAGCGCAATGATAACACTTTTTAGAGGCCTGGGATTAGAATGAGTGAAATGAATACTTGCCGTGACCTTAATAAAAACCACCACCTATCAGACTGGATGGGACACAGTTTCGCCAATCGCCGTACACACTAACTTCACTAACATAGTAATAAGCGCACTTTAATCTCTCAAATCTCAATTATAGAATTCTAATGAATTATTAGTCAAAAAATAATTAAAAATGGCTCATTTACTAATTAACTGCTCGTTAGAAGTTGTAGATAACTACACCTCGTTCTCGAACTTCCAGTTATTAACTTCCTTAACAAAAATTACGATGAAAAGCCGCTTTTTAACCACTGAAAAACTCACTTTTTACAGAGCAAATTTTAACCATGTGCACTACACAACTGCTCACAATAGACTCATAACAATTATTATAATGAATATATTTGACTTTTTTTAAAAACTGAGACACATAAGTTTGAAGAAGCTTTATATTTTACTGATGCACAAATGTTTTGTTGCACCGAACAGAGAGTGTGTACATTCAAATGCCCGACTAGTGCCAGTGGAGAAGGGTAGGGTTGGCGGAAAGGAATTAAAACATAGGAGAGCTTGTTGGAAGATAAACAATTAATTTGTTTATGGAAAAAACTAAATAGCTAAATAAATAAATAAGTAAATAATAAATAAATATGTAAACTTATAAATAAAGAGATAAATAAATAAATGAATAGGTAAATAATAAATAAATAGGTAACCAAATGAATCAATAAGTAACCAGGAAACAAACGAAAGAGTGAAACAAATTTCCAAAAAAAAGATACTTACCCCAACATAAGTTAAATAAAATGACGTAAAAAAAATAATTAAAATTTGATACCACTCCAAGTTAGAGTCCGGTGAGAACTAGGCGATTAATCAGAGAAAATCGCAAAATGTAAATAATCTAAAAATTTAAACTGGGCGCCACGCTGTTAAATTCAAATAACGGTAACAGCGAACCGTACTGGCAATATACACTTGCTGGCCTTCCGGCTCTGGGCACTACTATTTAGTGCCAATTACACAACAGAAATGTATTCACAACTAAGAAAACCCAGTAATAAAGACTAAACAGTAGACAAATTATATTTAGATAATGCCCTAGATACATGAACATAACGGTATTTACAATAATAATAAAAAAATGCGAAAACCTGCAGGCAAAAATAAAATAAAATTATCACTTTTAAAAATCCAAGGAAAACATAGAACTTTATAGTGAAAAGAAATTCTGGCTTTATAATCAAACTAAAATTAAATACAATTAACGTATGTTCTCCGTACTTCCAAGAAAATAACAAAAATAAATTCAATTCGCCTGGCTCTGTAGATGCAAAAAAAAAGAGAAACTCTATACAATCACTTATTCCGTATAATGTGAGTACGGAAGCTATCACTTTTGATGGCGAATAAACAAACATACATACCAAGGCTGTACAGTAGTTCTGATTATACTTTAATGTTGATATAATACTCCCCTGGCCAGGTTTCAGTAAATGAACTCAAATTCATAAATTTAATTGATCTCTTTTCTTAAAACGGAAGCGCAAAAGCTATAGGAAACTTATTAATTTACGTTGTTTAATGTATAATTTCTTAAAAAACACGGATGCTCAATGCTTGCTGTGATGCTCAATAAGTTCCACAGGAGTTTTCCACTTTCCACGGGAGTTTTCTCTTCAGTTGGGAGATGGCCACAGATCCCTCCTTCCGGTTTTCGTCAATTGTTTTCCGGCAGTTTTCGGCTCGACAACGACGTTACCACATCTCCAAACTATGATTTCACTGTACTTTACAGAAAAAGAAAATCGCGTAGTCGCAATAAGAAAACTCACTCACAAAAAAAGTGGCAAAAAACTGATCACACCTGCCCTTCTCTAGCCTCAGAGCAGACTGACTCGATCGCCTCTACAGAGGCGCGCACCTCTTCACTTTATTTACCTTACTTTAAAGTCTATTGTTAGCAACTGAACTTTAGTTCTCTTACTGACAATTTAAAGATAGATACGACACTAAATAGAGCCGCCAGATATGTTTTATTTTGCCTTTACTTTTAATTTTTATTTAACTTATAAAATAAAATTTGTCTTTACAAATTATTTTTATAACATCCCCCCCTTAACTCCGGAGTGGAACCGAACTGAATTCTGGACGGTCCCGTCATTTCCCAGAGCAGCATATTCAAGCCCTGATCTCTTCAGTTCACGACCGAAATTCAAATGTGCTGGCGTTACTCCTGTGACTTCATGAACGGCCGTTTGCAGCCTGAACTCCATCTTCGGCAATTCTTTATCCCACTCCCTGTGGTTGCCTTTGATGTAAGAAGTCATCATAGTCTTGATTACCCGGTTCACTCTCTCGGTTGGGTTTGCTTGCGAATGATACGCCGCCGTGAACCACAGGTCACATCCATATTCTTGTATTTTCTTCTTGAATTCCCGACTCTTGAATTGCGTGCCATCATCCACGATGACTTTCTGAGGAGCTCCAAACTTTAGAATCATATTTTCCTCCTTCAGTTTAGCGACGGTCTTCGATTAGCTTGCCTTAACGGCATTAAGAAATCTGATACCATCATGAGATATTTATTTTGTTTTTTGGATCTCGGAGAGGTCCCATCAAGTCCGCTGAGACTATCTGCCACGGTTCTGAGACAATCTTCTGTTTCCCCATCAGTCCTGCTGGTGGCTGTTGGAGGGGTTTGTTTCCCAGACAGATCGAGCATCGTGCCACATACCGTGCAACTTCCGCTGCTATGCTTGGCCAGTAATAATTGTCTTTCAGGCGTTGAAGCGTCTTATAACCACCAAGATGACCAGAGAGTGGTCTATCGTGAAATTCTTGCATCAGTGGTAACTGCTGTTGCTTGGGCACAACAAGTTTCCAGAAAGTTAGCTGTTCACTTAGAACGTTACACTTGTTTTCAGTCAAGCGCTTGTATAGCTTCTTGCCATCTTGAATTTGCCAGTGAGGGTAATTGTTAGGGTTTTTCTTAATCTTCTGGATCATCCGAGCATACCAGTCATCAGCATCTTCGAACGTAATATTTAGAACTCCTACTGGTGATTGGCATAATTTGGGTCTGTTTTGTTGTGTTTGTATGATCTGATGTGTTCGGCGAATCGTTCCCTGAGTTTTCCCCCTGGTCTGGCCAACGTAAATGTTGCTACAGTCCGGGCAAATGAACTCATAAACCCCGCTGCTGTCATGTACGTCAGTGGTCTCAGTACGAGTGCGGATTTCGTTGCCTAATTTATTGTTAGTTCTGAAGGCTGTCTTAATGCATTAAGACATAGACTTCCACGTGTTGGATGTTTCCATTTTAAAGAAAAACGTGCCCCTTTAAAGACCCATATGACATGTGTTTTTTCCCACACATGTACCATCCCTTTCCCCCTTTTAACCTAGTTAGGCCATAAAAAACATTTAAAGATCAGTCAGTGCATAAGCTAAATTTGCTCTGTGCAAATCTACGTTATCACACTGGTTGACAAACGCATCCTGATGATGGGCGAACGCCCGAAACCGGTCGATGACCACAAAAAGAAGCAGGCTACCTCGGAAAATATCTCGATAAAGTCGTCTTTATTCAAACATAAACAAAAATTTCCAAGTTTCAGATGCTCAGCTTCGGATTACTTTTACTGTGTTTACTACGAAGTTGCTAATATGAGAGAGTTGTTTTTAAACCAAAAAGAATTTAATCATTACTTTTTGGGATAATTCCATTTTTAACACAACAAATTAATATATTTTAAATCGCTCTGTCTTTTTTGATCTCCTCCAAAAATACTTTACAAAAGATTCTATTGTAACAGAGCTCAATAAAGACCGTGCTATTTGTCGTCGAGCAATTTTTGCAAAAAATTTTCCAAATTATTTTTTGACAAGTAAGTTGTATATTGTACAGTGTAATTTATTGTTTCTAGAACAATCAGTACTATATTAAAAGTTGAATGCCTATTTTTTACCACAGAACTTATGATTCTATGCTGGATGAAAATAGAGTTAGGGAATTGCGTGACCTATTTTTGTGGTGAATGTAGCGTACCTTCACCCAAACTTTTTTGTACACATTTCTACATCGCCCTATATATTGTGTTGCATTAATTTTCTTTTATATACGAATTAAACATTAATTAAAAATGATAATAATATATATTAAAAATAACAAATTTCAAGAGGACCTTGCCAGTTTGTAGAGTCGGCCCTGATAGTATTCTCAAAATAACTCAGACTCCTATAAATATTTACATTATAAAACAAACAATATTATTTCATTATAAAACAAACCATGTTATTTACATTATAAAAAAAAACAATATTATTTACATTATAAAACAAACAATATTCAGATTGAAAGTCACGGGGCAAAGGACCTTGTTTGTTGTGCTCATCAAAAAAACAAGATAAACAAGACGAGGGGATTTTTCGGGAGTCTGATTTTTGCTCTGTACAAGTCTTGTTATCACACTGTTTATCAAGATATCCCAATGATGGTCATATGCCCAAAACCCCAACGATGGTCATCGGTTATCAACCCCAAAATGAAGCAGGATTACACGGATAAAAATCCCTGATGCTTTCCAGCTCTGCAGAACCAAGCACAACAATATATATATATTCTAAGAGAATGGTCTAGTTTGTACGTGTTAAAAAAAAAAATGGCTTGATATTCCGTTTAGGTTTGACGAATGTATTTTTTCTTCTTCAAGTTTTTACGATTTTCTCCGAAAATGGTTCAAAGATTTTCTTTAAACTTCGTCTACAAACTTCATTCATAAATGTTTGGAAGAACAGCAATATTAAGCTTCCCATTAAGTGCCAGGACAGTACAAGTATGGTTCTATCATGTATGTATATAGTATTAAGGTACATTAAATTCATGACAAGATTTCCGAGTTATTCCGAATTTTCAAGTAAACGGCTCCAACGATTTTCATCAAAGTTGGCATAATATCTGCGATATGTAAGCCTTATTTGAAACTTTTTTCTGGAATACATGATTTTTCGGGAGTGCCGAGAAAATTTTGATGTTTGATTTCAAATACTGTTAGGACAATATTCTGCTGAAAACCAATAAGTATCCCCCCCGCCACCGCTGCTGCTGTATTTTTTTTTAACGAACTAACTTACGCTAATGATTGTATTGAAATAAGGTCGAGTGAGGTGCATGTTTAATAATAGAATCCTTAACCTAGATTTAATTTTATAATAGGCCGACTTTATGATGTGCCGGAACCTTATTCAAATGATGCCCCTAAGCTCGCTAGGGGGGTTTAATTTGTATTAAATATTATGTAGATGATATAACCATATATTATACTGAAGAGGTACTTTAGAGGAAGTCGTAACGCTACTATACCCCCCCCCCAGAACACCCAAAAAATAAATTTTCCCAGGAAAATATTTCAAGTAAAAGTGATCGATATTTCCGTTAATATCAGAGACATTTTCCGTGGTAGACTGCTTCATTTTGTGGTCATCGACCGGTTTCGGGCGTTCGCCCATCTTTAGGACCGTTTTTCAGACAGTGTGATAACTAGGGAACGGATTCGTATGTATTTACATATTTTTTTCTAGGCAATTTACAGACGTTTTTCAACTAGAAGTATTCATACTGACACTTTTTAAGCCGTTTGAGTCTACTTTTATTTCACATATTTCCACATATTTGGATGTTATCGCATATTTATACATATTTGATCAAAATAAATAAATATTTCTACATATTTAATCAAAATATGTACATATTTTTTCATATTTTTCATTTTGGGCATATTTTCATAATTGGGAGGTGGTTGACAGGAACTGTGAACCACAGACTGTAGGGCTGTGAATCACAGTGGGTACAATGGTTATTGTAATTTACACAGAATGCTGCTAAACAGTGACGGGCACTTTAGTTCTTTGAAGTTGTCTGACGTTGTCTGTTCTTTCAGCTCGTTCGTTGAAGTGTCCAATTCATTTCGTACGGTCACTTAGTGTATTCTTTTTTGGGTGAAATGCCACGAACATCGGCCTCAAACAGACAACTGGTTGCTAAATATCTTCGCGAGTTTCCAGCAGAACTTTTTCGAAGTGATGGAGACATTTTGTACTACACAGCTTGTGACAAGCGCGTTTCTTGCTCTCAACGTTCCCAAGTCACCCAACATATTGCCACCGGATCGCACATAGAGAATAAAAACAGAAAGAAAGAGAGGACGTCCTATCAAGCCTTCCTTACATCTCCATCATCAAGTAAGTCTACTCTGAGTACAGATCTGTGTCGGGCTTTGGTTAGAGCAGATATCCCTTTCCACAAACTTAAAAATCCTCATTTCAAAGGATTCTTAGAGACCTATATTGGGAAAAAAATGCCTGACGAGAGCACTCTGCGGAAAAACTACCTGGAAGATATCTATAAAGATACACTAACCAAAATTCGAGAACATATCAAAGATGGACCGATTTGGGTGTCAATTGATGAAACCACTGACGTTGAGGGCAGGTATATTGCCAATGCAGTTATTGGAAAACTTGACAGTGATGCTGATGTGGATTCAAAGCCATTCCTTTTGAACTGTGAGGTTCTCGAAAAATGCAATCATTCCACCATTTCACGATTCTTCGATGCCTCAATGCATATCCTATGGCCCAGTGGAGTTTTGAACGAAAAAGTTCTTTTGTTTCTCTCTGATGCTGCCCCCAACATGGTCAAGGCTGGGCAAGCTATTCAGGTATTTTATCCTAAGATAATTCATGTGACGTATATTGCTCATGCCTTGCATCGAGTAGCAGAAACTGTCCGATCTTTGTTCAGTGACGTAGATTCCTTAATCTCCTCGGTTAAACTTGGCTGGAAGCAGCTCAGTATTACTATGAAAACTACAATAAAATCAAGAATGTCCTTTCACATCTCGCAGACGAAGCAGTAGCGATAAATACAGCCATGTCTTTATTCGAGAAACCTAATTTAAGGAACGACCTTGCATTCATTTCTGACAATTGCGTATTTCTTGCACAAGCCATTACCCAACTTGAGTCCCAAAATGTTCGACTGACAGAAAACGTGTCCAACGTTAAAAAAGTCATCGAAAAGGTGGAAGGAATACCTGGGAGTAAGGGAGATCTGATTAGATCAAAACTGGTAGAAGTACTGAGCAAGAACAAAGGGTGGGAGACCATCTGCCAGATTTCTGATAATATCAGTGGAACAGAAGTCACCTCAGAACATCATGTACCCTTTACAACCAACGAGATAACTTCTTTCAGCAAGGCACCTATAACATCTGTAGATGTTGAACGATCTTTTAGTCGTTACAAGTCCATCTTACGCCCAGATCGTCGTTACTTTACGTTCCAACATTTGAAATTTCATGTGGTTGCAAACAATTTCGAAGAGTGAAGTTTTCAAAATTGAAAATTTAACACATTTTTTTATAAATAGTAAAAATGTTCTTTGTTGTATAAATCATTATAACTTGTAAAAACAAATTATTTTGTTCCTAATAAATTATTATAAATTGTAAAAATGTTCTTTTCTTGTATAAATAATTATAACTTGCCCCCCCCAAAAAAAAAATTCCATTTTCATAAAAAAAAATGTCCATTTTACTTAAATATTCCAGAAAATATTTTAAGAAAATCACATATTTTCCACATAATTGACGAAAATAAATGCATATTTTAATTAAATATTTGGCATTTTTAAATACATAAAAATCCGTTCCTTAGTGATAACTCAGACTTGCACAGAGCAAATTTAGTTTATACACTCAATAAATAAATTTTGCTCTGTAATTTTGCTAAATTTGCTCTGTGCAAGTCTGTGTTGTCACACTGTCTAAAAAATGCATCCTGAAGACGGGCGAACGCCCGAAACCGGTCGATGACCACAAAATGAAGCAGTCTACCACGGAAAATGTCTCTGATGCTTTCTACTTCTGCGAAACCAACGCCACAACAACATTTCCGTTAATATTTAAATCAATAATTCAGTAATTAAACTATTATAAAAGAAGAAATAGTTGAATTTTGATAAGTAGTGTTGGAGAGATGAACCAGTTTACAGCCTTAATTATTTATTTTAAGAATACAATTTGGTTATGTTTTCTTTCCTGACGTTTCGACATTTTACATGTCATCTTCAGAGGAAGTATTATTTATTTTAAAACATTTTTGCAAAAATCTGAAATTATTACGCTTACATTAGAATGAAAATTTTTTTCTTACGCATAGAAAACAAAAAGTACATATTGATTGTACCAACATTTGAGAGTTACATTTGTGGTGCAGGCGTTATGCTAAAATTGTTCATATATATTTTTCCAGAAACAAGGAATGTGCTGAGGAATTTTGAAGTGGAAAAGTAACTATAAGTTACTAGTCAGAAATAATTGATTATAAAATTGATATAACCTACGTAATTTAAAGAAATTCCTTGAATAAACTGGCTATTTACTGAATGTGTTGTGGTCAATATTAGTTAGTTAAAAGTAGAGCACCACATGGTCACCATCTGCAATTTTGTTATGTTAAATTTTGTTAGCATTAAACATTTTTTTTATTGCTCCAATTAGATTTATGTTTTGTTAGGCCTGGAAGAGGAGTATATATTTATATTAGAAATGTTATATTGTTTGGTTTTCTAATTGAATTTATCCCCACCTCTCATTTATCTGTAAAAAATTTTGAAATAGAAGTGATTGGTTTATTAATATGCTGTGAACAAATACTCTTTCAGGCTGAGAAGCCATGTTCAAGAAAATCTTGAATTCAATAAAATAAAATCCTGCTTCCGAGTAACTGGTTTCCTTTAAACTCAGAAATATAATATTTAAATACTAATTTAGTATTTAATGGACGTATTCCAATGATGTGGTCGATTCTTTCTTATTGATTTTTTGATGCTGATTTTTGTTGAATTTCTGGTTGCGGATTGTAAGTAAAGATTTTAGTTTTGCCCTAAACATTTAGGGGACGTATCCCATCTTCATTAGAGTATTTATAATAACTGTTGAATTTTTACATTACAAACGACTTATAGTATTGGCCGTATTGTTTTACTGGTTTATTGTTTTGGCGGCAATTTTAGTGTATAATATATTTTAGATGTCTCTGAAAACAATACATAAGTTACGATTACAAATAATAATGAGTCGTTTTTAAAAATTTGTAAAAGTGACAATTCAATAGTTACAATACATACCCCACTGAAGATGTGGAAAAAACTAAAAGGCCTTGGTTACAATCCGGACTCAGAAATTCAACAAAAATCAGCATCAAAGAATAAAATTTTGATGAATCCCGGAACCTCTCACAAAAAAGAAGTGATAGAATTATATGTTACATAGTGATCTATGTTAAAAAAAAAAAAAGCGTTGTAACCGAATTGTTGAACTTCGAAAAAAGAAAATCATTAATGTCAGACTTCCGGTGGTTGGATATTGTCCTCCTTATCGGGTACTATGGTTAAACCTAAAAGGAATATCAAATTTTTTAATTTTTTTGCGAATTTGTTTTCTTTGAACAAATGTTTTATGCCCTATACATCGTTTGTTAAAAACATTTTTTGCGTGTTCAGAAGATATCAGAACATAATATATTGTCCAATGAAAACGCATATTTAAAAATTGGACACAATCAAATAAAGCATTAAGAGAAAAAGTAATCAAGTTAAACATCACATAATTTCAGCAATGAATGCTGTGACACCTATTAGAGAAATATTAAAATTAATTGATAATCAATATTCACCTGAAATCTAAGTTCACCAATTGGTGGTTCTGCAAACGGAATACCGTTGAATGCTGCAACAATACGACCATTTCTTGATGTAAATTTCCTGCCACGCAACAATCCATAAGTAGTGTTTACAGTTAATTCATTACAAATTGTAAAGTGCACAAGTAAAATTAATTCAGCAATTATTTGATAAAGAAACATTGCCTTTGTTTGCTTTCTGAATTCACTATGAATCTAGGTTTTTTCTCAAAGTAATACTGAGTAGTTTTTAAGATAATAACTTAGATTATCTTTAATAACAAGGTGGCTGTGTTCCCAGAGGAAGGGAAAAGAATGTTTCATGCGCATGAATAGATTTTTTTTTTGCTTTAGAGAGGGAACAAGGTTGGCAAGACTGGTGTTTCTTTCTCGTTTTTTTTCTATAAACAAGTTAAATTTGTAATTAGCTATATTTAGTGGTTTTTAAATAGTCTATTTCGCAATTAGCCTAACAGTTAATATATATAAATTGGTGAGGAGTTGTTATTACAATTCGTGTAAGTATAATTAAGTGATATTATTTTTGTAAAAATCCTATTACTCTTTATCTCAGTTTTACCTTGGATAAAATAATCAAAAATAATAATAAATAAATATAGTAATTTATTCTAATATACGACATAAACAGAAATGATTAATAATAATTTATACCCAAAAACCATCGTTGGCTTTTCTCCCATATCCTTAGAATAGAATAAGGTAAAGAAAGTAAAAGAACGCTAGCTTACTGCTTGCATGCAACTCTGCACTCACAAGCCGGCTTCAAAGCCGCTTGACAGGCGTCTCTGTATAAGCTCTTTTGCCCAAATGGAGGGATTCCGCTCTAGCCAGACCTTCGCTGTAGCAGAGAACATTGAGTGATGTGTGTTCCACAATGAAGCAAAACCCTGCACTGATCATTATTGTTCAGACCTAATAGGCTCACCATCATCCTTCAAGGCCCTGGTTTAAAAAGTCTTTCGAAAATATTGCGCAGGTCCTAATTAACTATTTCGCTTTTTATAAAACTAATGCTTTTATTACCGGGTGATATGTATCTATTCCATATTCTTTGTTTCAAAATTAAATTCATGATGTAACAGCCTGTGTAGAAGAGATGGCCATTTCCGTCTAGTTGAAGTTCTGATAAGTTAAATCGCTATTTGCTATCATCATATTTCTTAGCTCCACTACTAACTGTAAATTTCCACTGGAAAGCTACTGAGGATTCCTTCTACAAAATAATCTCACAGAGCCTTCACAGATAGTTAAAATGTGCAACTTTTTGGGTATAGCTTACCATAGGCAAACTCTACCTTATTAGTAAATCTGTTACTGTTTATATTGCATCACACATGTTACTTAGCTGATGCAACTGCCGTTTGAAAGTGCCTGCTCCTGATTTTTCACCTTCATTGTCTTTAACACATATTTTTTTTACCATATTTCATACCTTTATTGTTAAACATTTTTTTCACAGATTTTAAACTGGAAAATTTATCACAATTGATTCAAGAATCAGTTATTGAAATTGTGATGTATACTCAATTTTTCTGGTTCTGGATGGAAAATATTTAGTAAAAATCTCAAAGTGAAATCCTCACCTGACTTTCTCTTATTGTACTTTCTTAAAAACTTGGAAAGCTGATGTCAGCGCTACACCCACTAACAGCTACAATTATTATTTGAATTATTTCGCCGGGAAAATTCGTTTAAGGGCGCGGGGTAGGCTTAGGATTAGGGAGAGTGGTAGGATTAGGTTCTCCTCTAAAGTTCTATTTTAGTATATTATAGAATTCTGTCATCTAAATAATATTAATTAGAATTAAATATTTTGTTGAAATTTGAGTTTAAAGAAAATCGGATGACAAGAATTGCGTTTTTAACTGAAAAGAATTTTTCAGTTTTCTGCTAATTTCTCCAAATCGGATTCAACGATTTTCTACATATAGAGAGCTACAAATTTGTTTGTAACATTTCTCCGGGTAAATGTCATTTAAAGGGGCTCTTGTGGGTGCTGTAGGGTGCTGTTTTCCTCTAAAGTGCTATCTTGGTTGATTTTACAATTCGACCATCTAACATATTTAAATAGATGTGAATAAATTGCCAAACTTCCGAATTTCAAGAAAAATAGTTTTTTTGCGTATTTACTAAACAGTTTTTTCCACTTTTCGCGAATTTCTACACAAAAACCACGACGAATTTCATTAAATTTGGTATAATAACTATAACATTTCATCAATTACAATTTCACAAACTTGCAGTAAGAGAATGTTGTGTGAGTATTTTGCACCAGAATTTTGGTATTCACATGGCCATAAAAATGTATATTCAGTAAGAATTCAATTTGAAAACTTTACACACACACAATATTTCTTGTTACAGAGTAACAAATGAGTAAAAAGTCTAAAACGTAAATCTATTTTACCGATTCTATATCCTTGCGATAAGGTGGGGATTAATTTTCTGATTTTAACTTGAATAATCAATCACGTTATTACCCGGTACTGGAAAAATATTTCAGTTTTGTAACATCAATCTTTTTTAATAATTAGGCCCAACTTGTAAATTAATTGTTTACATGCGTTTGAATCCAGCCGTGCTACCCTTATGTTTTCAGTTCCTAGCAGCCTCTGCAGCTCGCTGTCCGGTGATAAGCAATGTTGTCTGAAACAAAGGAAGCCGGCAGCTCGCTGTCCTGAGAAGGATCCTATTGATTTTATTATTAAAAATTCCTATTCTGTACACATAGCTTTTCTCTAACAGCAGGATTTATTGCATTTCTTAGTAAATTAGGAATCGAATTGTTTACCACCAGAAGGTTCCCTTTTTTGTTTGAATTAACAGGCATATGTCCAATTTCCCGGTAGAGAAACTCGTTCTTTATATTTCTCTGATTAATTTCCTTTATCTTTTCTTCTTCATTTCCTTTTAAGGGAGTTACCTGGTGCACAGACCCATGATAACATATGGGTCGATGGCATGGTGGACCAAGACGCTGCAGAAGGAGTAGCGGAAAGGTTGGGTGGGATCCAAGGGCAAGGATGCCTGGATTCCACGGAGGCCATGAATACCACCCCGACAGCGGCGCTGGAAGTCCCTCCTTAAACTACATATCCTTGTTCAAGGCGAAACCAGAATGGGAATCCATAGGCTTTTGCAGGGGTTACCTCCCATCACCTCTAGGCATGATCGCAGTAACCAGAGGTTGATTGAAGAAATTAAGGCTCACCATTTACTTGGAATGCCAACTGATCGGATAGTTATTAAGTATCACTTTGAGAGGAACGTCCAAATTGTCATACCTAACAGAGGCGATTGGGATTGTGATCCCTCACTGCTCGGTAACTCGGTCCTATATTCCGGCGGCTCCAAAACTCCGGCTGGGGTCGGGATGTTGGGATGAGGCCAGCCTAGGGTAGTACGCCTTGGTCTTCCAGGCTGAAGTCGTGGCGTTACAACTCTGCGCTAAGGAGATTATAAGGAAAGGCTCAGAGGGTAGGTCATATATTCCGATAGTCAGGCAGCCCTGAAGGCACTTTCTTCGCACCAAATAGTCTCAAAGCTGTGTGGGATGGCCTAACTGCCCTAACCGAGGTGGGTGCTAGGAACAAGTTGACACTCGCCAGGATGCCGGGACATGCGGGGTTTCTGGGCAATGAGAGGGCGGATGTTTTAGCGAGGCGGAACTTGATAGGACCTGAACCCTTCTGCGGCTTATTCAGGAGTCTAATTTAAACTTCTATCAAAGTACAGTGTCTGCACTGGAGGGAGAGAACATCAATACACAGGGAGGCAAAACTCTTCATTAAGAGACATTTGTCTAAATTTACCAGGGATCTACTGAGCCATAGCCGAAGGGCTATAAGTGGGTCTACTAACAGGGCATTGTAGGCACATGCACCAATTACTTCTGCAAGGCTGAGGAGGAAACCCCGGTACACATCCTTTGCGAGTGTACCGGCCTGGCAAGAGCAAGGTTTCTTCAACTAGGAACAAGCAATCCCGAACCTACGAGCTTCATGACGGAGCCACTCTCAGCTTTTCTAGACCTGATTAAGAGGGCGAAGCTTAGGAAATGCTAAAATTTTAGGGAATCACAATAGACCTGTTATTGTAAGTCGCAGTGGATTGAGGCTCACCCTCTCCGTTTCAAATCTAATCTACCTGCTGCATGCAGGCACCTAGGGATAGCAACTCCTCGGGACACCACAGCTCAGAACCCAATACACGCTCACCAGAACAGTACACAATAAACACAATCATGTACAACACGAATACTTCCATGAAGGCACCACAGTACAAACCATAGGGTTTCCGTTCCCAGGAGGTCGCTTGGGAAATTTCCTAGTTAAGCCAATACCTATTGTTCCGAAGTAACGGGACCTCTAACAATAGGGCAATCTCCCGCTTGGTAGAGTATTTAATGATTCAAGAAATATAGATAGCCTCAAAACTGGACAGATTACAAGGTATAAAATGGCGCGGACAAGGGCTTGATATATTTTCATTAGTTCAATTCTTTCCCTTTCAAAACTTTTATGATAACAATAACATCAGATTACAAAATTTTCATGTTTGTACCATTAAATACATTTAAAGAAGGTTAAAATACTGTTTCAAATTGCAACGGATGAACAGAGAAAGTTTTCATTATGGTACTCATTACACTTTTCATATCCCAATTTCAGATTGTCATATACTCGTAAATGGTCTACAGTGGCTGAAAGACTTCACTTTGTATAATTAACTTAATGTTCATGTAATGAGAAAAGGAATCTAAATAAAAACGGCACTGATCAAATCGGCTAGTTTTTTGTTATAGAATTTTATTTATTTATTTTCAATTTTCCGTTTATACACATAAAATGATTTTAATACACATAAATGGAACACATTTTAAATACTTTTAATTTTTTTATTTGAAATACTTTGTTTGTTTGTTTTGATAGCCTTGGAGATGGTTTGTTTCGATTCTGGGATAACATCAGAAAAGAAGAAATTTAAAGTTATTTACATATAGAGAGGTTCAAGAATTTTACGTTTATTGAAATGAAGAATACATATTTGGATAGATGAATTCAAAACAGACTGAAAAAGCTGATGATGAAAGGAACATAAAAGTCTATGTACATAATTAGTGATGACTTCATTGATGATGATTACAGCAGACTGAAACAAAGTCATATACAGATTTACAGAAACAAAGTCATATGCACGCACACATACATACATAACAGATACAGATATTCACATTCATGCCCACATACATACAAACAGTTTTTTTTTTGTTGACTGAAGTATGCTGACGATGACAATGTTGATGATGCGGATGTATATTGTTTACCGGCAGCATACTTGGATTTTTTGTTTTTCGTCATTGTGATGAAAATATGGGCCAGTGTTCGGTGAACTCAGTTCGGCTCTTGACATACTGTATTTCTAAGTAATTCCACAGGTGAGACCAGACCATCTTGGTCAATATCAATGAATCGTCTAACAATCAAACGTGCCAGTTCAGGATTTGTTGTCAATTCTTCTGCCATCCAATCAGCAGGTATTCTGAAATAAACACACGAAATTAATTAATTCTAAGAGACAAAATATTGAATTAAATTCGTCTACTAAAGTGCTATACAATATATTTCAACGTCAGCGTGAACTTGGAATCCTCAGAATTTCATACAACAAGGAACAAAGTATCTAGGGAATAATAAAATAAAGAGAAAGTTGGTTTTAACGTAAAAAAATAATAAACAAACCTCATAAAAAATATCACATCTTATCTAGATTAATGAATTGGGCAGAATTTTTGAATACATGCTAGGGCAAGGTCAATTTGGGTTCAGGCGCTTGTCATTTGTATGTAATTAGATCAACCAAATTTAATTGCACGAATTGTTAATTAAAAATTATCTAAATGCAGTATGCAATGTTACAATAAAATCATACGTTCTACTGAAGAGGTACGTCAAAAGGAAAATCCTGGGAAAATGCTCTAAATAAAAGTGATATATATTTATGTGTTTGGAAAGCATACTAAGTTTAAAGAAAATCTTTGGAGCCGTTTGAAAAAACGTTCTTTGGAACTGAAAAAACTTTTAGTAAAATATGTGAAACTTCCAAAGTTTTAAAAAGTATCGATTGATGGATTTTGCCTGAAACCTTCATGTCTGATGCGGGTAGTACCTAGGTGGTATACCGAGCTTCCTGCATTTTTTGTTTTTGAGATATTTTCTTCACACATATTACACATATATTCACATATTTTCGCACACACATATATTTAGTGATATATGAGGAGAGAGAGAGAGAGCGATAGCACTTGAGGGACCTCAGAACTTGTATTTTCAGTGAAAACTCATAAATTTGGCAATTGTTTGGCGATTAGGAGGAAGTGAAAGGAAAAATTATTACGAATTATTCAAGTGGCCAGTTAATTTTGGATCAAAGCAATTGGCAAGTGATGTTAATCAAAATGTTAGATAGGTGTAATCAACAAAGAGTAGGTGATATATCAAGAGATTTACCGGTCATGTTTTAGCAGTAAATAGTGCTTTACAAAACATATTTACATAAACGATTGCGGGCAACATTTCCATCTAGTGTGTACACACTGAATTAACTGTCTGTAGACCAGCATGTACTTGTAATTTTCTCTCTCCTTTATGCACTGTTATATGATATTTTAATAACGCATTTTTCGCTCTAATATTATTTATATTATATCCATTTCTATCCACGAAACCTTTGTAATCATAACTCTCAAGTTGCAAAAAAATAAATAAATACACCGAATGTTCTGTATATTTGGAATATCTAATCCATTAATATAGTACAGCCAAGAAATCGGTATAATTATTGAATGATAAAGTTTATATTAAAGGAGACAATTAAAGTCTAAAGTTACGTCTGTCTTTTGGATTTGGACTGAACTATGACTGGAAGCGTAATGTGCCACATCCACCTTCCGGACTTAAAAGATTGGAACTCTTCTTCTTATTTTTCATCATCCAATGCCCGTCCGTGGCTGCTCGGCCATTTGACGCCGTACCACCCAAACTAAACTGTTATTCCGGTCGTTGGCTTACAAGTCAGTGCAGCTAAGAGATGTTCGGCCGTCCCTTCGCCTTCCGTTCACCAGGGCATAAGGGGGACCAAGGCTGTGCAGAAGGCTCTGGAGGAAGTTGTAGCCGGTAACCATCCTGAAGGTGGCGATCGCGACGTCTTTCGGCAGGTTGTTGGGATGGTGTTGGATGTGACACGGTTCCATCTTTTGCCAACGGCAACCGTGTCCCTAGACGTCCTCACTAGCTAAGATTTGAACTAAAGCACTACATAGATTACTGGACCACAGACGCAAATTTGATTAACCGGATGTGTGACTTATAGAATAAGTGTTTGAGATTTTTGGAATTTTGGTTGTCACATGTAGCGCTCCATATAAGACCGCCCAGGTATCCAGTTAAAATCCCCGCTACCATTTTTATGGCCAATCTAACTAAACATTGTAATGTTTCAATTTTAAAGAATATTTCTGGATTAAACTGTATTAATTGGTGTAAGAGAAAGTCGTGTTTATGTTGACATCACATTTTACTTTCTCTCACTCCCAGTATTGCGATCGTGCCAGATTTTCGAAAATGAGTTTTCACCGGAAATACCTGTATTGTGGTCCCTGAAACCAAAAAAAGTGGTTATAGAAAATGATCTGTAAGTGCGTGTGTGGCGTGTGTGTGTATGGGTGTGTGGATGTGTGTAAATAGAATATCTCAAAAATGAAAAGTTGCAGGAAGCTCAAACTTGGTATTCTATCACCACGAAGGTATCACACACGAAGATTTCGGGCCCATCTATACAAAGTGCCATTTACTGAATGGTTTTTTTAAGTTTGTGTGATTTTCTAAAAATAGCTCCAACGATTTTCTTTAAACTTGGTATATCAACTACACATACAATGAGCTACAACGTTTATTTGAAACACTTCCCCAGAAAAATTCATTTAAGGGCACTTTTGGGGGAGGGCTTGGGTTATGGTTCCCTCTAAATTGCTACTTCAGTTTATTACACAATTCTATCACTTAAATAATATTCAACTTTTATTTGAAACATTTCTCTGGGAAAATTTATTTAAGAGCACTTTTGAACGGAGAGGTGGGATTATAGTTTCTTCAAAAGTACTATTTTGGTTCAACAATGTGCTATTTTAATTCTGTCATCCAAATAATATTAATTAGAATTATATAAGTTGCCAAAATTCCCAGTTTTAAGGAAATCGGTTGACCGGAAGTGCGACTGACTTTACTGAAGAGGTTTTTTAGTTTTTGTGATTTTTCTCCACAAAAATGCCGACGGTTTTAAACACTAATGTAAGTGTGAAGAAAATTTGCCATTTTGCAATTAGAGAAAGGCGTGTGAGTGTTTCACACCAGATTTTTTTTATTTTTATTTAATTTATTTTTAAATATAATTTTAAATGTTAAAACTGTGTTAATTTAAGAACTCCTATTTTATTTTTATACTAGTCACATCACGCAGAACGGCCAAACACCATTCTAAATTCATGACGCTAACAACAATCATTATAACTCTTCGCTCGATAACCCTATCTCCCTTACTTAGTAAATCGTCCAAATATAAATTGTGAGTTTAGCACAAGTTCCTGAATCCACATTTCAAATAAAAAGTCGAAAACAATGTTAAAATATTAAATTTATGGTACACATTATATGTTACTTGCGTTCTAAGTGTATGAGTCCCAATTTTGTCGTTGCGTTTTATGAATTGAGTTATTGGGGAGCGTGGATATAAGCGAGTTCACTGTATTTGAAAAACAAGAAATTGTCTGTTATGAAACACTCACACGACTTTCTCTTACTGTAATTTACATAATTACAAATTAGAAATTTTAATTTCAAATTTAGAATTCTTGCTACATGTTTAGTTATTATCTTCAATGTGATAACCATAGGAGAATCTAAATTTAATACAATTATTTTTTGAAAAGTTGATACTTCCTCTTACCAGTTTTGCTGAAACCTCTTCTGTAAAACGCACTTCCGATTAACCTATTTTCATTAAACTTAGAATTATAGCAATGCCTTTAATATGCATTCAATATACCTTTATATATGAAGGCACCATACATTGTACTCAAGCAAATCTTTATACAGAACATTCAACATTACAGCTCCTCAGAAACCTCCAAAAAATTCAATTTCGCCGAAAAAAATATATTATATAAAAAGTAACAGGTCTAATATTTAGTTAGTATACGAAGTTTGAAGAAAAGTGGTTGGAGCTAAATCGAGAAAATCTGGAAAAACCTTAAAAAAATAAATAATTGATCAGCGACGTCTCACTCTTGGTTGACGTAGAAAAATAAAGATCTCGAGGATACAGTCTTTCCCAGTTTTTAATTATTAAGGAATTTTTATTTGTATTGTTTTTATGTTGGCATTATTAAAGAACGACAAAATAAAAAAATATTGCTCAATATTAAAAAAAAAAAAAATGAACTATTGTTATTCTAGAAAAGTGATGAAATAATACTTAAAAATATTTTCAAAAAATATAAATTCTTATATATTTAAATGTTATCTCACAAAAACGGAGAGGAAGAAAATGAAAAATTTCATGGTAAATTTAAAATGAAAACTTAATAGTATATTTTAGAATGTAACAATTATATATGCAGTACTGAGTGTAGTTTGCATAACCCCCATTTAGTTTGTCACGTTTCTTAAAGTAAATATCAAGAATGTCCGTGTAATGCCATTTGGAATTTTATGATTTAGTCATTGATCATTTTAAATTATCTTTTAAACAAAATACAACATTTATTTAAAAAAAAAAACAAAAAAAAAAAACTAAAATCTTGTATGAAACAATCATACGATTTCGTTCTACATAGTAGTTCTCTTACTTCCTAGTGAGAGGAAGTATTGCGATCGTGTCTTTATTTTCGAAATTTAATTTCAATGGAAATACATGTTTTGAGGTCCTCTGAATACGAAAGAAAATGTTTTAAGGGAAGGATATGTATTTAATTAATTTAAAAGCATTGCTATTGTTAGTGCACAATTAACATTTAATAAAACACTGGTTTGGAGTAACCCAAATTAACGGTTTGTTAATAATTAAACAATACAAACTATAAAATAAAATGCATATAAATAGCCAAAGTCATGAATATATATATATATAACTATTATTTACTAAATTAACTATCTAAAGAAACTATTTTTTACGATAGAAACTATTATTTAAGTAAATTTTTTACACGCACACTTCTTCGCCAAGTAAACATATATACATGCTGCCAACCTTACCAACAAAAAATTCCCTAACAATCTCAACAACTATATATTTTATACTTTGCGATCATGTAAAATACTTTTCGATATCGAGTTGTCACGTTTTGAAGTCTCCTAAGTCATAAATGGTGGTTTTTAGAAAATACTCTCTCTCTCTCTCTCTGTGAATGTGAGCAGCATAGTTTAAAAGCCAAAAAATCGCAGAACTTCCATTTGGGTATCACCATGATATCCGACAGGAACGTACCTGTCAAAATTCCTCAAACAGAAGTACCACTTTCCTGATTGGATTTTTCAGTTTTTTACGATTCTCTCGAAAACGCCTCCAATAATTTTCTTTAAACTAATGAATATTAACTATACATATAAACAGCTACAACTTTTATATGAAACACTTTACCGGCAAAATTAATTTAAGGTAGTTTTTGTGAAAGGGAAGGGGCTGTGGTTTCTTATAAAGTGCTATTATAGTTTATTTTACAATTCTATCATTTAAATAATATTAAATAGAATTAAATATCTTGTGAAATTGTGAGTTTGAAGAAAGTAGGGTGACCTGAATTACATTTTTAGTGATGTTATTTCAATTATCAACAATTTTATCCAAAAAAACACGACGGATTTCATTAAATTTGTTGCCCTAACCATGATTACAGAGAGAGGCCTATCACTTTTATTGGGAACTTTTTTCGAGATAGTTCAATTAAAGAAGTTTTGGTGGGAGGGGAGTGTGTGGTTTTTGTTTTTTTTTTAAAGTGATTTAATTAAGTTTAGAATTCTCCAATTAATATAAAATTGATGACAAGCAAAAAATTAAAATTATCAAGTAAAAATTATTAGTTTGAAGTAAATTTGTCACTTAATGCTGTTTAATTTACAGTAAGAGAAAGTGGTGTGAGTGTTTCACACCAGTAACATAGAAACTAAACATATAAGGGAAAAGAGATTTTTGAACACATATTAGAAAACAAATTAATCTTGAAGCACCTTATCAAAATCTAGTCTGTTAATATGTTGATAAAATAAAATGCATAGATTACTGTTAATAACTAATTTAGACATACCCGGAAGCCATATCTGAAACCCTTTAAGATAGTGTCTCGCATAAAGCGAGCACTTTCATTTTCAAATATCATATACTCAGAGTGGGATGCCAAGTTTGTCGAGATAAGGGAATCACTAGATCTTGAAAAAATATGAAAACGATAAAGGTATACACTTTTATCAGAGACACTTTCCGTGGTAGCCTGCTTCATTTTTGGGAAAAATGAAAGCAGGCTACCACTGAACATGACTCTCTGATACTTTCCAGCTCTGCGGAACCAACCACCATAACAACGTATACACTTTCCTTTTCATGTTCACATAGTAATTGGATCGTTTTATAATTAATTATTGCATTCAACTTCCACTTTGTCACTAACAGTATGAACTAAATTGTCACTTTATGCTGGAACTAAATCACTTGCAGTCAAACATAAGACGGCGATATACCCTGAGAACCTCTCTTTGCCAGAATATCAACCTTTTGATTTATCATCAGCGTGTGCTTTAATTTTTCTGAATTTTATTATGTAACTAGCTAAACCCAGCCACGCTTTGCTGTGGCTCAGTCGGATTTTAATTATTAAGGAAGAAAGTAGAAGTATTGTAGTTTACATAGATTCAGCAAGAAAACAGACCATTCAATTTAATACCCTACTTTGCGTTGCTGTGATCTGAAAGGAAAGAAAGAAAAAATGTTTTTAACTAAAAGTATTTTTTTATTGTAAAGCTAGTGAATGGACTACATT
Source organism: Triatoma infestans (assembly GCA_011037195.1). Taxonomy (NCBI): domain Eukaryota; kingdom Metazoa; phylum Arthropoda; class Insecta; order Hemiptera; family Reduviidae; genus Triatoma; species Triatoma infestans. The sequence goes on from JAAEAF010000942.1 coordinate 133,725, forward strand.
TTTTTTTGTCCGTTTTCTGCATAAACATAAAGAATAGATGATATACCGACTCTGGAGCTTGCGACATATAATTGCCATGAGAGAAGCATTCGTTTTCTAAATTCAAACCGCACACTTGCGAAGGTTGTCCTTGTGCTTTATCGATAGTCATAGCGAACGCAAGGCGTATTGGAAATTGAAGTCGTTTGAACCCGAATGCCTCTCTGTCGCAATGAGTGGTATTCTTGGAAGTAGTACGTCTTCACCGTTATGAGGTCCAATGAGAATTGTTGCTTCAATTAGAGTATTCATCAATTATTTAACTACTATCGTGTACCATTGCATAAGTTTGGCTGATTGATGTTTCGGAGTTTATAATTGGCACTCCAATTTTCAAATTTAGAATGTGTGGATGTAATCCGGGAACATCAAGTGAATTAAGAAATTTCGTTGGAAAATTTACACCATCCATCACGGAGTCAATGGATTTGTATGTCACCTGTGATTCTGTTAGAATGGTATTGTTCATACCGAGTAAGTCGACATTTTTAGCCGCTAGAAAGACTCTTCCGCTTAACTATGGGTGATTTTGATAATTTGTTTCGATGCTTTGGAATACCTTGTCTACTAATACTGCGCGAGACTGGTGTGAGGTACTTCGAGACTAGTGGCGGTGAGAGGTGCTTATAAGTAGTTGCAAAAAAGGTTCAGAGAGCGCGTCACGATCACCACGCATGTGCGTCTGTCTATTTCTGCCAAACTCGCGAAACGCTGGGAATTTCCCGTTTCCGCGGGAACTTCGGAATAAAAAGTATATATAAACACTCTTATATAGAAATGCAACGTTCTGTAAAAAATTCAAGTCAATCCATCGGCTACTTTTCGAGTTTTGCGGACACAAACATACGGCAGCTGAATTTTTATATATATTATATAGAAGATTATTAATATATTTTAGTAATTTCATTCAAACTTTATAATTTGTTTAATTGAAAGATGACAACACTGAGTTTTACGTTTACTTTCTAGAGATTAAAAGTATAACTTCAGCCACATTTTAGTGGAAAATTATTGACAAATTATTCAGTTGTTGTAGGAAGAAAGTCATTGCCTGTGCCCATTTATATTCATTGGAGCTTGTTGATGTTTCTATAAAGACTTGGCTACATACTAGTTTTTTCATTTTTACCGGCTCAGTGCGCTACAAGGTTGGCTAATCCTTTAATGCAGCTGTGCATTAAACTTGAGTGAATATTATGAAAATGGTTACAATGTAATATTCCAAGATCATGGCATGTAATATCTTATGCGCTTTTGTACATAAGAATGGTGTGTGGGAAGCTCATTCTAGAGTGTAATATTGTAACATTTAGAGTTAATACAAAAAAATATAAACCATATCTGCAACAAAGTATTATTTTTATTATAACTGAAATTGTTGCAATAACTGTTGCACTCTTATAATCTTAAATTTTGTTTTCTTAAACCGTTTCTTAAGAAACTTTTATTGAGCTTTTGGTAGTAGCGCTTCAGTGGATGCTGAACATTAATTAAGACCCTTTCAACATCATCGTTTTCCTTCCAACTCGTTCATTTATAATTGCCAACATCGCGCTAATGCCAACTCGGACTAACTAAAATTAAAACTAAAAGCTATTTTAATGACTGTTTACTGCTGGTGGATAGTAAAGACCTAATGCAAACGTAAGAAAACGATAATGGGCCGTGCCATAATTCAAAACGTCTTTGGGCAAATTCAAATTATGTAATTAATTTCAAAATTAATTGTAAAAAATAACTTCTTCAAATTCACTCATTCAGCTTACAATACAGAAATATTATTTATTGCAAGAAAGGTTGCGAATTGTTTGAACAAGTAAGCACTTTTTCACTTTTTACTTGCTCTTATTGTGAACAAGAGGAAGTATTGCGATGATGTCAAACTTACGATATCGAGTTTTCACAGGATATACACATTTTGAGGTCCCTGAGTTCGAAAAAGTGATTGCTAGAAATATGTGTATGTGTGTGTGTGTGTATGTGTGGTGTGTGTGTGTGTGTGTGTGTGTGTAATGTGTGGTCAGCATAACTCAAAATGGGATAATCGCAGAAAGTTCAAAGAAGGTTCTTAAAAAAGTAAAGTAAAGTAAAGTAATGCCTATTTTTTGAGGCGGGCTTAACGTCCAACTACCAAATTAGGTGTCATGGACGGGGGCGGAAGCACCTACTTTACTATTAACGTTTTTTAAACAAATATAAAATTTACGCTGGACTCGAACTGGGGTTCTCCCACTTACAAGTCCACGCTTATAACCACTACACCAACACCCGCCCCTAGACCTTCATTGGTTACGATATTGCCCCTGCGCAAGGTTAAAGAAGGTTCTTAATATTTTGTTTAAGTGCTAACATGGGATCCGAGAATAAGGTTTTGATCAAAATCGGTTAACCGGAAGTAACACCTTACTTTCAGTTTCTTTAAAATTTTCTCGAAAAGGTGATGGACAATGTTGTCTGTAACAAGAGACAGTGCACTGAGAAAACTCCGGGCGCCAATGACCATAGATGTTTTTGCGTCCTAAATCCTTGGAAAAAAAAAAGTCTGTTGAAGGAGTGGCTGAAGGTCCAAGTTTAAAGAAACTTGGCTGCCCGGAAGTGCAACTTCACCGAATATAATTTTCTCAAGTCTTAACTAGAGGTATCACTTCAAGAATAATTTATTTTATGAGTTTACGGATTTTGTTAAGGGCTTGATAAAAAATTTTGTAAGGGCACGATCACCAATGTGACTATACATGCCCAACTATAGTCATATTCGGGTAACCCTGTTGCCCTGAAAATCAACAGGTGTAATTACATGACGTATATTTTTGTATTGACTAAATGTTTAGTAAGAATTCCTTATTTGTAGAAAATTGAAAATTTGTTTATTGAAATATGATAAAAATAAGTTTATTTTTATTTTTTTTAATCCAAGCATGGCCAGGAATATGAGGATTGTGGAGGAAGCTAAAGCCCGGGGCACTGTGTCATCAATATATGTAGAGTATTCATTAATTATATTGACTTAGAATAATAAATTTTGAATATAAATTAATTGAATTATAAATTGGTGCCTCTGGCATCCAAACATGAGTGTACTATTAATGCTAAATTTACAATTTAATAATACTAACAAGTCAGGTTGTAGTTGACTATCTGTGGAGGCTCGCTTGCCAAAACCTCTAGCTGTAGACAGTTGTACATTCTTGAAGCCCCGGATAGTCCTGGTCCGACCGGTACCCCGGCCAGCACTACTGTACAATGATGGCGAAGAACTACCGCCTCTTATACAGTTTACTATACTGGCCACGATCACCAAAATCAACAGAGAGGACCACCTCATTTCTGTAACAAGTAATAAATTGTAAATAAATTCACCGGCACAAAATGTCGGCCAGTTAATATAATATAATTTCGGCCTGTAATATATTATTACAGTTAATAAATAATATAACATTTTTCGGTCTGTTTTCACCAGTTATTTCATTGTGGCGATTAATAGTCAACTTTTTAAGGACTTTGTACTTTATTAGTGTGGAATTAAACAAATTAGAAAAAAAAAAATGTTTTCTGGTTTGTGTTCATTTCTTTATTCATTTATCAATTTGTTTATATCTATTCGGTTCGATTTGATTTTTATTTGCTTTAACTCTGATTTTTATTTGATTCAGTTTAGTTTGTCCCTTGATTAAGAAAATTCGAATTACAAAATGCCCCTTAGTGCCGAGGATTTCGCACGTGCTGTATCACTTGTTGTTGACGGTCGATCTAACACATATGCAGCCTTTGCTATTGGTGTTCCCTACCAAACTCTGCGAGATTCAGTGAAACAGGCACATACTCAAGAAGGCCAGACTCAGGGCGTTCAAGGGCCATTCAACTGCGGGAGCACCGTTTTTTGACAGTGACAGTTTTACGAAGATGTTGAAGTAGTTCATCGCCTCTAAGAGTACGAGGTGTACAAACTTCTGAAAGAACAGCTGGAAGGAGACTGAATGAGCAAGGTTATATGGCTTTTCGCCCTCCAGGAGGGTCAGAACAAATCAAGGAGCACCGAGTTTCTCGCCTTGAGTTTTCACTGCAATACATCAACTGAGTGGGCAAGTGTGTTTATTGACGAGTCCCGATTTGCCCTTAAGGGCTCCAGACGCCGTGAACGAGTGTGGAGGAGAAGAGGTGAGATTTGCACAATGCAATTTTGTTCTCACTACACTTTTCCGACGAGGCTCTCTGATGGTTTGCAGGTATCAGTTTACAAAGGCGTACGCAGTTAGTGATCGTTCGTGAAGGTTCCATGACTGCTGCTCGGTATATGCTGCAAGAACATGTGGTCCCTATCATGCCGGAGATAGGTGAGGAGTTTGTGCTAATTGCACGATAACGCTCGTCCACATGCAGCCCCACATAGTGCAGGCCTTTCTTAGTACCATAATATTGACTTCCTAAGCTGGCTTAAATCCCATAGAGAATCTGTATGATATGCTTCGAATACGGATAAGAGATAATTCGTGGGACGCTTCAGAAGCTAGAAAGGGCTCTTCAAGACGATTGGGCTCGAATATCACAAAACGAAATTTCCCGCTTGATTCAGAGCTTGCCGAGACGCCTAAAAGCTGAGATAAAGGCAAGAGGTATAAGAACTATCCCATTAAAAAATGATGTAAAATTAAAAAAATAAACCGGTATATAAAATTTTCCAAATTCTTTTTTATTTTTTTTTATTAATTATTTTAAATGTCCCATATAATCCTATTTATTTTTTACTTTCTCTTACTCTTAGTAAGTGGAAGTATTGTAATCGTGTCAAATTTTCGATATCGCGCTTTCACCGCAAATATCCGTTTTGAGGTCCCTTGAGTCCCAAAAAAGTGGTTTTAGAAAAATGGTATATATATATGCGTGCGTGTGTGTGTGTGTGCGTGTGTGTATGTGAACAGCATAGCTCAAAAACGAAAAACCGTAGAAACTTCAAACTTGATATTCCGTTCAGGTATCATTATGGGATCCGACAGCAAGTTATCTATCATAATTCCTGAACATGAAGTACCACTTTACTTGTTTGTTTTTTTTTTGGCGATTTTCTCAAAAATGGCGCCAACAATTTTCTTGAAGCTTTTTACATCAACTACACATAAAACCACAACTTACATACTTTTACATCAACTTACACAAACTTTTATTTGAATCATTTATCTGGGAAAATTCATTTAAGGGTACTTTCGGGGAAGGGGTGGGGTTACAATTTCCTCTAAAGTGCTATTTAAGTTTAATACACATTCTATCATCTAAATAATATTAATCAGTATAATGAGTATGATGAAGGAGAAAAATGGTTTGATTCAGATTAATAAACTAGATATGGCTGAACACTGTATAATGAAAAAGTGACACTGACTGCCTGGACTTTACACTAAAATATATAGAGAATGGTAGAGAGGTAAAGAGTAAGGTAGATGACACTTTGTGACTGCCGAGAGAACTCTGCTGTATATGTATATACTCCTATATCTCCTGTCGCAGTATTTAAGCAGTTTCTCCCACTCTAGTCCGAGGGAGTGGTCCTGTCATTTTTGTCTCTCTTTCTCTGTTATGGATATCTCTCTTTGGATCCTATTACAATTAGAATTAAATAATATGTTGCTGGAATTCCGAGTTTGAGAAAAATTGGATGACCGGAAGTGCATTTTTACTGGGAAATATTTTTCAATTTTAGCGATTTTCCCCATAAACTCACCGACGAATTTCATTAAATTTGATATACTAACTATAAAATTTGTCAATCACAATTTTGAAAACTGGATTAAGAGAAAGTTGTGTGAGTGTTGAACACCAGAATTTTTTATTTTGAAAATCAGTTAATCTAAATACGTTATGAACGATAAAAATTATGAAAAACTTGAAAGGTATACATAGAAATAGTCAATTTTTCAATGGCCTGAATTTTTTGCCGGTGAGTGTATATGTTAAGCAAAGTACGAATCTCAGGAATTATGTAGAATGCCCAGGCATTTCATACACTATCTAGCTATGTTAAGCAAAATAAGAAATATCCTTTATATTTTATACTTGGTATTCTATACATTGCCTAGGCATTCTATAGTTAAAAACTCTATGGCCTAATTATTAATGGTCATATATAATTATGTATAATTATATATAATTATGGTCTAGTTATTGCTGATAAATTTTACCGAAGGAGTGCTACTATTTATGGCCTTTTGTAATGAAATTATTAGAAATCAGATATCACATTATATTTTCTTTCAAGATCTATAAATTAAATATTGTATCTTTCGTATGTGAATATGGATTAATCATTGCAACTGTTTGGTGCTCATTAAAATATTTGGATTAAATTTTGTTAGATTTTTCAATAAGAAAATAAGTTACAGAGTTGCTACTTTATTTTCATTAATATAACTTGACTTAAACAGGCTTATTTTTTTATCATCTCGCGTATGTGTTGCTCTTTTCTACCTCCATCCATCTTGCCCACTTGGCCGCACGTCCTCTCCACCCTTTCATTGCATGGCCGTGAAAATGGACGCAATCACGGAGGGATAACCAAAGGGCCCCAAAACAAACCGCTCCGAGGATGCTGTGTCCCTCAGTTTCTGACCATTCTCGATTCCGCTGAATGCTAAAAACTTAACCAGTATTGTAAACATATTACGCCACATTTAATCCCTCTGTACGTGGACTGGCTTTGTTGATTTTTCCTTCACTCATAGTTATATTTAAATGAACCAGCAAAAAAATAACGGAAAAGAAAAAAAAACAAATCAAATATATTCCTGATACTTCATAAAATCAACAAAATTAAATCTAAAAACAAAACTCAACATACAAATCAAGATTAAAGCCATTCTTACTTCATAAGAAATTGTTTGAGCTACCGAACGTAATCATTCCTACACTAGACAAGTGACAAAAAATCGAGAGGTCGGATTCGATGTGATGTTTATTTATGAAACCTTCATACAAGATTCTCAAGCATCAAGGGGAGAGACGATATCGCTCTGTCCCTTCCAAGCCGGTCTACACTCTGTCGTTACTTCGCTATCGCAATCCGGAGGTTCCGCCTATCAGCTAGGTGGGGAAGAGGGAGAAGATTTGCGATCTACTTCAAGGCTGCTTATTACCTGGGAGTTTATGGGGCTTGAAGAAGGACAAATGATTTGTTTTTACGAATTACGATGATGTGTTTGGTCAGATTTATATATATTATTAAAAATTATACAGACAGAATACACTAGGGTATTTCGAGTCTGAGCATATAACCTCCCGAAAATGATGCAATTGCTTTAGATTTGATCCTCTCGCTTCAATAGAATGCCTAGGCAAAATACGAAATTGGGGTGAATTCCACACATTGCGTAATGTCTTCAGTAATGGATAAAATTCCTAGGCATTGTACCCGATGCCTGATTTTTTACTTGGCCGGTAATATGCATAATATATAAATGTATATATCTATAAACAAATGAAAATATTCAATTCTACAAATAGATTCTGAAATGTGTTTGTGCTGAAACGTTCAGTTAAAAAGAATGTCTGCCCAATTATGGCGACGAAATCCATGGATTAATCTATAACTGTCGTATTCTTATGTATATAAGAAAAGACAACATGAAGACGCGTCACTAATTCTGACGATCTGTTTAATGACTAATCCTGCCAAATCTGTAAAAATAATTTCTTAATTATTCCAAGTTATATCAATAATCTATTTTAATAATAAATCTGTTTTAAATTTATTACATAAACATCTACGAATGAAGATGTTTCTCTTCTCAGCTTTCCATTGAGGTGAAAAAGACAGTTTGTTTGTCTGCCGCAGACTTTTAATTTGTCAGTTAAATGTTAGGCTACGATTACAGTGGGTGCGACTTCGTCACAACAGTTCAGATCTATTCATCAGACCATAGTGGTTATACTGCACGCAGATTTTGAATAATCAGTATGCCTCTGTCTCCTAGCCAAGATGGTAGCAACAGATGATTTTTAATTTCTTGAAAGTCCGTTATTGAAGTTATTATTGATGAACGACGGAAAAACAAAACATGTTAATCAATTGTTTGGTGCAAGGTATAATAATAGGGAGATTACCGAATTATCTTTCAATTACCGAAGTTATTTAAAGACCTTTCAAACAATCAAAAAAAGTTATATGAGTATTACAGAATGTCATCAGCAGCGTTTAAATATATACTCTAGGAGAATGAAGAAAGTACCTCAAAGTACTCAAAATGAATTCTTAAAACTAGTTATCACTACTACGAACGAAGTTCATTTTACGGCAACTTAAGCTAAAAATTTTAACCCCCAAAAATGCGCAATAATCGATTTCTACGAAAAAGAAAATGACCCTACAATGGCGACGTATAGGAGGTAAAATGTTATCTGAATCAAACAAAAACTACAATATACAATATAAAAAGTATCTTGCCATAATGTATTTCTATGATTTTGACCGATCTATTCTGACGTGTTCGTACGTATTCTGAAGAGAAAGTCGCGTGTTAAGTAACCAGTCTCCTAATATTTACGTTGTTTGATTGCCGTGACAAATACGTCAGAATTGGTCTGTTCGTATTCGAATCCGTCAGAATAATAGTATAGATAATTAATTATAAAATAATTCTCCCTCAAGCAATGTAGTTTAAGATATAGCCTCCCCACGGGCTGGATGTTTTCATTTTTAAAGAAAAATGTGCCTCTTTAAACACCCAAACATGTGTTTTTTCCCACTAAGGCACCATCCCTTTCCACCCTCTTAACCTAGTTAGGCCCTAAATTTAAAGGCCAGTCAGTGTATAAACCAAATTTGCTCTGTGCAAATCTATGTTATCACACTGTTTGATAAACGTATCCTGATGATGGGCGAACGCCCGAAACCGAACGAAGACCACAAAAAAAACAGGCTACCTCGGAAAATATCTCTGATGCTTTCCAGCTGTGCAGAACCAAACACAACTGTATACATCTATATACTTTTATAATTCTTATAATTTTTAAGTGAAACATTTTTCTGGGAAAATGAATTTTAGACATTTTTCTTGGGGGGGCGGTGACTGGTAATTAGATTTGGTAATGTAAAATTTTTTCGTTAAAAGTAAAGGAAATATTTAGAATTATTAATTGGAAATTTTGTTAGCGAAACAAAAAAGTACTCTTCTGTAGGACAAGAACTACAATCAAACTAAAATTTCATCTAAATTGCGGAGGTAAATAGAATTTACAAACAAAGATTACTATATAGATAATTCCTACAACTTTGTTTTCACTCTCTCTTCCGTTGTAAGAGAAAGTATGCGATAATATGAATATTTTGAAACTGAGGTTTTTGACTTTTAACCTGGAAATGTAATACTTACTGTAAAGGGGTAAAGGGTACGAAAAAAAAACTAATTTGTAAGTATTCACAATGATTTTTAGAAAATAATGATACGAGTTTTTCCAAGAAGTTTAACAGTAAAAAAGAGTTTTTACCTTTTCAAAAATCCATGATATACAACAAGGTGAAAACAGCTGATTAAACAGTATAGTTTTTGTTTCACAGTTTGTTTATAACTTTCTATATGATGCAGTAATATTTCAAAAGTAAACAGATATTTTGAAAGTGAACTTTCAAATGATAAATACTTTAAAAAACAAAACACCCCAGTATAAAAAGGTGAGAGTAAAATAACAGAGATGGTGAAATTATGAACTAGCGGAATTTTAAACAGCTGATTCAGCAAAGGATTACTTGAGAGGGGGGTTGAAGTTAAACAATAAAGAAACCTTATTATCACAACTTTTTTTTTTATAAACATATGTGAAAAGTATGTACTCACATGACTTATTGGGCTAATGTTGTCGTTATAAATAATATTTTTTGCATTAAATGTATGGGAATTTATGTTCCCCTTTTTCCTGTTTTAATTAATAAAAATTGAAGTCTTATAACAAACAAAATCTCGTGTGAAACACTCACATGACGTATTCTTACTCCTAGATAGAGGTGGGGAGGGCCCAAGCAGATAGAGAAGAGATTATACTGTAGTCCAGAAAAGCACAGCAATAACTTTGATACATCCCTTAAAAAACTTGAAATTTAACGTCACTAATTGCGTACAAAAATATTTTTTTAATTTTTGTGGTGAGAGGGGAAGTTTGAAATAAACGTAATAGGTTATAAATATAATTAGCATTTCAGGTTTAAAGGAAATCGTTTTCTCCGCCCGCAAGAGGTCTATTGCACGTAGTTACGTTGAGAGTAGCGATCTCACTGGTTACCTCAGCTCAGTACTCCATGCACTTAATCAGAATACTGCCCAATACACTTAAACTTACACTACAGACACTCTACCCTTTGTAGAGACAAACACAGTACACAAACTAGAATCTCCATCCCTAGTTAACTGGCATAAGCCAAGGGAGAAGGAATGGATTAGCTCACTGGTAGCGTGCTGGACTCAACGCGAGATTCCGGGTTCGAATCCAGCATGCTGCCTTTAGAATTTCTCTTCCTAAGGAACCCTTTACACCATTTCATTACACTTTCCATTGATGGGCAGTGTTGCCTGCAGCTAGAGAACACTGCTCGGAGGCCGGCAGAGCACTGAGAAGGGTCCGGGGGGGGGGAGCTCAAAAGATCTTTCAGGTCGTAGTGCAATAATCCCGTATAATAATCTAATCTAATCGTTTTCTTAAAAATCTATTCTGTAAAATACCACTTCTGGTTAACTGATTTTCTTCAAATTTGGAATTCTAGCAATATTTCTGTGTATTAATATTGTATATTTGATAGAACCAAAGATTATATTGTAGTGGTATTTTATACGAAACTTAACTGTAATATTTCCCCCCAGATCCCAAAAAAATTAATTAATTAATTTGGTAAAAACATATTACCAAAGGGAAAATGTTGGTAATATAAGCAATAAACTGGGTAGATAGTAGATAGGATTTTCCTTGAAGCTTCCTTGTTAGATGCGGTGGTTATACTAATGAAGTTTTTTGAGCTTCTTGCGATTTTTCTTACTTACAAGTAAGAGAAAGTAAAAGTAATGAAACACGCACATGACTTTCTCTTACTAACATTTCGCATTAATGTAAAACTTCAAAATAGGAATTTTCACTATTAATGTAATTGCAGAAGGGTAAACGGCCTGTAAAATAGATTTTTCGGAAAACAAATTTTTTAAATGAAAGTAAACTTATATAAACCTCTCCAGTTAATATTCTAAGGATAAATAAAATAATTAGAAGAGCTTTGAGAAAATTAAAAAAAAAAAAAAAACCGCAATTTTGGATAATCGATTTTCTTGGAAACTTTTTTATTATTCCTCAATACTTTAAAATGGTAGAGATGCTTAGTGCTAAGTAACTCCCGCAGGACCCTAAAAAAAAAATCAGTTTTTCTAGAATAATGTTTCAAATAAAAGTAATGGGCATTTATGTGAGCAGATTCATGCAAATTAAAAGAAAATCGCGAAAAACAAACATGCCTCTCTTTCAGTACTGCTGGTGAATTTTGACTGAAACTTCGTCAGATATGGTAGTAGTACCTGAACGGAATACAGTTTGAGCTTCCTGCGAATTTTTCCTTACTGAAATAAATATATTGTTCACAAACACACAGTTTCACAAAGTTCACAAACATATTTATAATATTCAAACAGCCGTTTTTTTACGATGTTTTGTGATTAATTATTAATCTACAAAAAAATAGTTAATAATTTGAACTATTTTTTCCAACCCTTTGTGATTTTATAGACGATTTTATCACCGGTGCTTTTTACTCATCCAAATTTCACATGGATTATTCATAGAAAATCTCTTGTTTGGAAGGGGGTCTTCTTTATTCTCTATGTCAATAATGAAACTAATAGAGATTCAGCAAGTAATACTATAAATGCTATAAGAAAAATAATCGGAAATACTCGATAATAATCGAAAATTTATTTATTTTATCTAAAACATAAATTGGTTGCTGTGGCAATCATGTTCCAAATAAGGCTATAAAGTTTTACAATGTTTTCAATCGATACTATTTCATCATATATTCTTCTTTATCAAACTTCACTAGCGGAAGCCTTACTAAATGTACCAATAATTACTATATCAGTTTCGTAAGGCTGTGACACTCTCTTGCGGGCGAGCCAGTAGTTAAGAGGCTTACCATGTACAATACTACGTACATGGAACCCCTTATTGACGTCATTGCATTATTATAGGATAAGCAGCATGGTGATATGCTGTAATGACGAAATAAAGATGTTGTTAACATATTTTTGACCACAGTAATTTTATGTACCCTTCCTGCCAACTTAATATATAAGTCTTGGGATTTTGACTGATTTTCCAAAAATTGAGTTTTCACAGCACAGCTCAAAAAAAAAAAAATTGCAGGAAATTCAAATTTCATATTCTGTTTAGAGTAAAGCAGTTAGGTCCGAAAAAAATCAAGAAGCCTAGAGCTACCACTGCAATTTATGTGTGAGTCCACTAAAAGTTTAATATATTTCTATGTTTGATGTAAGGATTATAGTAACAGAAAGTCGTATGGGTGTTTTGTAACAGATATTTATACGCTTCTTTTTCACTTCATTTATTAGTAAATGGGGAGGGGGGCAGAAGAATGAGAAGAATGCTAAACAATAATTTAGAAAGCGAACTCATATCAGGGTAAGAGGTGAAACTTGCTATTCAGTGGAGTTGCAAAAAAAGCAGGTACTTGCTGAAATTTTTTAAATAAAACAGCAGGCTATTACTAAACAAAGTGAGAGTTTCTGTTTTCGTAGTTTTGAGTGTTTCTAGTGTATATGTATGATTGTCTAAAAGCAAAGCTGCTTGTGTGATGGATGCCAGAAATATAAAAATATATTTTATTTGAAATTATCAAAATTCTGAACAAAATGTAACATTCGCTGGCAAATGGGACTATTCAGGTAGAAGACCACCCTTGTCTTTTAGAGTTCATAAACTTGGTTAGCACTGTCTACACCTTCTCACAGGGGAAGATTTGAACTAACAATTAGAAGGCATTCTTTCAAAACAGTCTGAACCAGACATCCAACCAGAATACTTCTGGAATCGCTCACTTAACTTCAGAGTTTAGCATTTATTCTGGATAAACAATTGATTTATTAAGATATAGTTGTGATATTGTAAAGTATTTAAATTCACCTAGAGAATATATCTATTTCCAAAACAGTGGTGATCTCTTGATTATTTCTTAATACTTCTATCTGTATCTTAAACATACACACAAGCCCTTTACTAAACCGCTCACGCCACAATCTACTACTACTACTACAACACATCACCACATTTCACTTGAAAACAATAACAAAGTTGAGATTCGAAGCTAATTAGAGCTTACAGAATGCATCTTAAGCACCCTGCTCAAGAAGGGACGGCCATGTGGTTTGTGGAACCTGAGAGTACGGTGACAAGAGAAAGGTCGATAGAGAGAGAAGGAAAGAAAGAAAGATAAGTTTATTGTGCTCTGGGACGTATGTCCCTTAAGTGAAAAAAAAAAAAAAATTATACCTTTTAATAATTACAATAATCTAGAGAGAGAGATACATCTAACTAGAAAAGAGAGGAACAAATCGCCTTTTAATAAGAAACCTTAACCCTATCTTGGCATTCTCAAATCAATATTGTAACGACATTGTCAGGAAATGGAGAGTAACAGAATTGGAGAGTATTGGGACAAACATGAATGTTGTTGATAGGTCAGAGAGGGATGCATTCAGAGAGTTAAAACTACATATTTGCTGAGTCATGGTGGATAGATATTGTAAGCATCTTGGTAGCGGTTATAACGGGCATGTCATCTGCACACATAGCAAGAAGGCGTACGCTTTGAGTTATAAGGTGTAAATGTGGGGAAAAAAATGAAAAGGATAAAAATGCCTAAGCAACTACCAAATTGTATGAAGTTATAGTTGTTAATTAGCTACAAAACTGGCAACTAGAATTACTTGAATGTTCCTTTTTTACTTTCTTATTTTGGTACACATTCTACTTTGTATATTTATTTCCTAATTAATTTTTATTTTCTTACTTTCAAACAAACACGATCTGATACATATTTGGCAACAAATTTTACAAGTTGAATCTCGTCACTTCAAGGCTTACAATAAAAATAAATAGTAACTAAAATACTAACTATAATGATAACTGTAACTACGTTTTGTGAAACATATATGCAAAAACAAAACTACCAACCATATTTTTTATAACTATGTAGTTAACTACGGACTAACTGAGCCACATATCAATGAAGAATCTAGAAAAAAGAATTAGAAAATTAAAGGTCTGAGATATTCTTATATATTGTATCAAGACCAGGAGACTGATTAAGGAATGCTAGCTTTAGGATATCTTCTTTAGAGGTGAGGCTGTATATAAATTTTACTTGGGAGAATGTTAGGCTAAGAGCCATTAAGACTAATGCCTTTTTATTCAGATAAAGAGTTCAATTTAGGTAGTAAAACACTGTTTCTTAGTCCAGAGCTGAATTTGGAATATTACAGCAAAATTGGTTTGCACAAACTTCCAGTTACGTTCAGTTAAATTTTAAGGGAATGGTTGTAAAGCCACACGAAATAACTGATGTAGCTGTGTGCGCACGCAAGTGAGTAACTGTTTTACTGTTTTTGTTTATAATGTTCGTAGTCTTCTGCAAAAATGTGATATAAATATATAGGTGGAAAAGTATGTAATAGTGAACTCAACCTTATGAAATCACTATTGGACTCAGTTCTACAACCGTTTACCCATTTACAAACGACACATTACTAGTTTTGCCTGGATACTAGAATTATCACTACAAAACAATATGCTAGACTCTCCGCCTTTGCAAATCAGGAACTGGAGGAAAAAATCACCCTTACCATAATGAGAGCACTATTTATGTTACGAGAAGAATTCTAGAGCAAGCCTGCAAATCTTCAATTGGTATTCTATTTAGCGCCATTTCTCTACCTCTCTGTCGTTCTTATTCTCTCTACTATAAGTTTAGTCCTTACAATACTTATTCGGTGTTAGATTAGTCAGTGATTACCATTATACCCATAAATAAGTTCGATAAAAGTGACATCATCTACTTTACAAGCGATTCTAATACATCTTATACACATTTTTATTCCTAGTAAAAAACAAAGAAAGGAAAATCTGATTTCCATCCATATATTCAGAAAATAAACTATTTTTATCCCAATTACATTATATCCACTATTACGATACAGCCAATAAAAGTTATAATACAGACTTTTTTCTAAACTACTAAAAACAGCTGATACACGTAATTGTAAAAAAAAAAAGAAAAAAAAAGCTGTTATAAAACGAATACCACACATGATCTAGTTTTTCCGTAAAGGTAAACATCTAAGGATATCTACATGAACGATCTTTATATGAGCAAAATATATTTTTACCGCTAACAAGATCGTTCATAAATAATACATGATACAAATCACATCTTTTTATTTATTATAGAAAAATAAAATTTTTCGATTCTCTTTACTTTCATGATTTTCTTTTCACTATCATATCGGCTGAGAACTTAGAATCGAGAAGTGGTTAGAAAATTAAATCCACTGAAAACTAGTTCTATTACGCTTCCCTAGAATGTAATTGTCAGTAACGAATTTATTGAGAAAGTCTGGTATTTTATCCGTCGTAACATGCATATTTATATTGTTCCTGACCGGTTTCGGATTTTCATTCATCGTCTGAACAAATTCACCAAGTTCGTGTAGAGAGTTCACTTCAACATTGCGGACCCATCCACATATTAATATTAATGAGAAAATTTGGGGGAAAAAAAACAAAAGAAATTATCATACCTACACAGACACATTACATAAATATCACGTATAATTACATAAATATCATAACTACACAGATATATTACTGTAAAAATGGCAGTGCACTCAGTAAGCATGTCAGCTCTGGGCGCCAGTGATCTCAGTTGTTGACGCACCTTAAATAAACTTTAAATTCAATGGAAGGATTCTTGAACAAAAAATTCCTATTCTGATAGTAATTTATTATTAATCCGTTGGAACGTTCCGATAATAAAGTGCCAACATCAGCCTGATTTGAAAGGGAAGGCTTACAAAAGACAAACCGCTGCTAGGAGCGCTACATCTTATGGACGGCAGACTTTATTAGAAACTTAGAGTAGCACTTGACGCCGCAAAGATTCGAGATGGCCATCTTTATCTTTCAAAGGAAAAATTGAAAAATAAAGCTTGATTTCAAATTGACTATATACCACAACATGAATAATGGTCTAGCTATCTAAATTTAGGTGGATTTAGATTAATATTCTGACCCTGGATAGAAAAAAAAAATAAAAGAAAAGGATCCCGGGTTTACTATCAACAGTTCTATCTAATCTGTCAATGTCCATTTCAGTATATAGTTGTTTTACTTCTCTTTGATTCTGTAAGGTCACCTGTTATTTTGTCCTTTTTATCTCAGCCTAAGTCCTTAAATCCACTAGTGAGGCAACGATTCATAATAAACAGTGACAGAGGTACCCGGAAATATCGTGTGAAATATTATCTAATTTTTTTTTTAAATTTAGTTTTTCATTATTGCCAACATACTATCGTGAACAAAAAAAAAAGGAATCAAACCTAAATTAAATTACCGTAGATAAAATTTGGCAATGGTGAAGAAAAATGGAAGTGGGTAGTATGTCTTCAGTAATTTTATTTCTGATATTACATTTCCTTCCCTCTAATGATCCACTGTATAGTGATGATGATAAAAGATAACCGCAACTTTTCTATAGATAAAATACACAGTCCAGTGAGAGAGAGCAGGTAGTGCCTAAAAAGAGACTTGGGCATCCGCACGTTGGCGCTCATGCACACGCGCAAATATACACCACTTCCTTGCGAAAAACTTTTTTCTTTTTTTTCCTGGCATTCGCTCTGGGAAAAATAAAAATTTCAGAGCACTCAAGAGAAACAGAGAGATAATTTTTATTTTATATAACTTTATTTTTTTTTAACTTTTTTTACTGCTTTTATTTTTGTCGAGACATTTCGGTTGATATCATTCAATCAACATAAAAAATCAAAAATACCTTCTACATGAATCTATGACGTGGAAGAAAAAAAAAACAGCTGTTCCCAAAATAAAATAACTCAGTCTTGTTACGTCTTGTAACTACTGGTTTTACCCGTTTTGAGGTCCCCTGAGTCCAAAAAAATGGTTTTCAGAAAATGGACTATGTTTGAAAAGAATATCTCAAAAACGAAAAGTTGCAGGAAACTTGGTATTGCGTTTAGATACTAACACCGCACCACACACGAAGATTTCGGGCAAAATTTATCAACTGGAAGTGCCACTTTAATGAACGTTTTTTTTTTCACTTTTTTAATGATTTTCTCGAAAATGGCTCCAACGATTTTCTTTGAACTTTTTAATATCAACTGCACAAACAAAGAGCTACAACTTTTATATGAAACATTTCTCCGGGAAAATTCATTTAAGGACATTTTTGGGTAGTGGTAGGGTTATGGTTTTCTTTAAAGTGCTATTTCAGTTATTACACAGTTCTATCATCAAAATAATATTAATAATTAATTTTAATCGTGAGTTTGAAGAAAATTGGATGACCGGAAGAGCGACTTTAATGAATAGGTTTTTCAGTTTTTTGTGATTTTCTCCAAAGAAATGCCGACGGTTTTAAACCGTAAATTGATCCCATACATATCCAAGGGAATACCATTGCTGGTGTCGATATGGCAGTCATGGAGCTAACGAGACAATAACCGGCGTAAGTGGGGAGGTATTAAAGAAAATACTTACTAGTCACACGCGCCGTGTTCCTTGGTGGACACGAAAGCTAACAGCAGCCAGGAAGCAAAGACGGTACCAACGGGAACCGAATGAGGAATCCCGTCAAAGATATTTAGATGAATATCGGGGTGCCCGAAGGCAGTATAAAAAGATGGTCGCAGGCCAAGACCTCAAGTTGGTGGGAGTTCTTGGAGTCAGAAGGCAATAGAAATCCATCGGGTATGGTGTACAAAGTGCAGTCAAGTAAGATGAAGACAGACCTGTTACTAGCAAGTCTAAATATAGACGGAGTATCGGGTGCTAGGTCCTGAGAGAGTCAACTCAGCACTTACTGAAAGTATTCCTCTCTGAGGATAACCCTCTGGCTACACTCATTTGCAAAAAAGTCGTCGCGAAGCAGCCTATGAGTCACCCGCTCTGGATGAGCCCATAATTGGGTTCGTTATATACGATGTTAAGTTTGTTATTGGCGAAATCAAGAATAAGCTCCAGGAATGGATATGATAAATGGAGAAATTGTCCGGAAAAATGAGTGTTAAGACAGTACCTGCTTGATCTTTTCAATGGATGCCTGAGACTGGGATATTTTCCCAGCCAATGGAAAACAGGGCTTGTCTAAGAATTGGATCAAGGTGGAAACAAGCCCATCGATGATGCAAAGTTGTATCGATTGTACAACTCCTGCCCGCTTTGGGAAAATGCTGGAGAAACTAATTATAATGAGATTGAAAAGCTTCATAAGTTTCAGTCCCAGTCAGTATGGTTTTGTATCGGGTAGATTGACGACAGATGCGATATCGAAAATCCTGGAATTGGTGCGGGCAGTGGGCACAAATACATCCTCACAGTCTTCCTGGACATAGCTGGGGCTTTTGATAATGTCTGGTGGCTGACCCGAATCCGCATCACAGACTGTCGATTCTATGGCTGGAGGTATTCCAAATCGTAACGCAATATTTCACGGGCCTCGGGGAGTTCAATTCTCCCCGTGTTTTTCAATTCTCGGAATGATTGCCCGAATTGCGAATGCAGTGAACGGGACACAGTGCATCACGTTCTCCTCCCAGGCAAGAATCCATATGGAATTCAAGCTGAAAAGGAGGGGAGAAAACTGGCCGGGAGACTGCAAAGAGTTAATGAAGAGTGCTATCACTTTTAAAGACTTAGTTGAGTTTGCTCGCGAAGTAGCGGTAATGCGCCGGACTAGACGGATATATAGAGGTCCGCCTCCACGTGGCAGGGATGGTAACTTGCCTACTATGCTGGCAAGGTTAAGTGACTATAGGCACCGGTTTTGGCGCTATTCGATAATTACGGTGGCCTGGAGTGTACTCTAATTTTTTTTTTATAAGTGCGAAGAGAAAATTTGCCATTTCGCATTAACAGAAAGTCGTGTGAGCGTTTCACATTAGATTTTTTTTTTTTTATAGTAAAGTAGACAGATTAGTCTTGTGCACAATACTTCTATACTTTATGAACAATCCATAATGGAACTAATTAATATGAATATTTTAACTTATAATTAAAATTTAAAATCTGATGGGAATATAATATAAATCATGGATACGTGACTATCAGATAAGACTGGTGATTTGTTGGAAATAAACTGTCAGAATAATGAAATTAAATTACAATGGTTCAATAAATATTTTAGTAGCGACCATTTTGGATTAAGTTAAATTAATTTGTTCGTTCAAATGGAGAATTTCGCCTCTGTAACTCTAGTTTTGGCTGACTTTCAAATAATAATCTCTAATATTGTGGAAGAAACTAAATATAATATTTGATTTATCTAATATGGAAATTACTAAGGCTCTATCTTCAACTACGTTCAGTTCAGTTCAGTTCAGCTTGCAAAGTCCATAGTAGGCAGTAAGAAAATTCCATCATTGCGTCGCGGGTCTTATATTTCTAAATTATAGGCAGTCGACAATAAGAATGTGCTGTCTAGAGTTTTCCAATACATATATAGTAGTTAAACGTATAAGAAGTATTTAGGTCCCTCACACCTCCCCAGTAGACAAAACAAGGGTGTTAGTTTAAGAAGAAGAGAAAAAGAAGATGTAGCAGGGGTGGACAAAGACAAATCCACTGTAAATTAAAAAAAAAAATTTATTGGGGCTCCCTACTCGCGTCTGTATTTTGTGATGTCATAAGTAATGGTGCAAGAAGGGAGTGGAATTGATGGCGAGTTACTGCTTGTTTGTGTGGGCAGTTTAAACCCAAATTGTCGCATTACTTTGCAAAGTTCGTACTAACTCTTGGGAAAGATAAAGATGGCTTTCTGATAAAATAAAATAAATGTAATGCTAAGCTAAATACCATTATAATGTTCTGAGTCTGTTGTCCATATGAAATGGTGCTCCTATTAGCGGCACTTCAACCTAGCGCAACCGTGCACTAACTGTGCAGTCACTATAGATTAATGTTATTCATAATATTTAATGTTAGACAGGGAAATACACAGAAACGCAAGCAATCCAATGCTTTATAGTATGAATTGCTTAAGTCATTTAAATTTAGCCGATCTGAGGAAGTTCTTTTGTCCCTGTAGATGGGGATTTAGAATACATCTTCAGTAATCCCTGCTCGTCGTAAGAGGCGACTAAAAGGGTACACCTACACCTAAACACACACACATTTACAGACGATCACACTTACACTCCATACACCCCACATAAACCAATAAGGCATCCTCAGTAAACATCCTAGGCTACCTGCCCTAGGAAACAACCTCTGTTGGGGGAGCAAGTTTGGAGGCTCCAAGGAGGCAGCCCCTCCACTAGACTCGGGCGCTGAGGGCTAATCACCCGCACGCCTTAAATTCTCATAATTACGAGACTTCAAAGAGAAGAAATCAATACCGGATTGATAACTGCAATAGACCCCGGGGAAACGTCTTACTGATCTAAAAATAGGATTTTGGAATATTTTATTCCTTTACAGACTAGGAGGACTTCAAAGCCCTTCTTAATGAGATTCACAAATATCACCGTGACCTTGCTGCGATCCAGGAAATTCGATGGACTGGTAATGGAATTCTCGAAAAAAGACACCATAGCATCTATTACTGCTGCCATGATAAAAAGCACGCTTTTTCCAAAAGGAAAAATGAGAGCACTGGTCATTGGATTTACACCTGTGAGCCCGTGTATCTGTAAGCTGCGGATTAAAGGAAAAATTTTTCCATTATAGTTCATAAGCACCATGCTCCCACTGAAGCTTCTGAGGATGATGAGAAGGAGGACTTCTACGAAGCCCTCGTGAAAAGCGTTTGATGAATGCCCCGGAAGTGACATAAAGGTTCTCCTTGGTGACTTCAACGCTAAAATTGGAAAGGAGGTATGCTATAGACCAATTATTGGCCTGCATAGCTGCATGAGATGAGCAATGACAACGGCCATAGACTAATTAGCTTTGCAGCCTCACGTGGTCTAGTTATTTCCCAGGGAAAAAGATACATAAAGCCACAAGGAGGTCAACAGACGGAAACATCTTTAATCAAATTGACCATTTAATTAGCGCTCGTCACAAATCCAACCTGATTAGTACAAGATCGTACAGGGGAGCTAACGTAGATTCTGACCATTATCTAGCTATAGCTAGAATCAGATCTAGAATATCTCAGACTAGGAAGTTTCGATCGGAAAAACCGAAAAGATTTAATGTCGAAAAGCAAAAAAATAATGAACTGCAACCTATCTACCAGCAGAAACTTAAAGAATACTTAGCTGAAGATTTATCTCAAGCGAATGAGTCGATCGAAGGCGCATGGAAATGCTGGCAAAGTGCTCTAACTCAAACAGCCGAGGAGATTCTTGGAATAAAGGAACCAGAAAGAAGGTCTCCTTGGTTTGATAAGGAATGCGAGTCAGCAACAGATGCAAAGAATGTGGCCTACAAAAAAATGCTTGCTAAGTGATCTACTAGAAGAGCCACAGAAGTATGAAGCCAAAAGACGGGAGGAAAAAAGAATTCATAGGAAGAAGAAGAAAATATGGGTAAATAAAGAATTAGAAAATATTGAAAGTCACGGGAATGTAAAGAGAATAGGCAGTTCTTTCAGAAAGTTAATTATGGAAGGGCTCCTTTTGAGCCAAGGGTAACAGCATTAAAGAAGGAAGTCGGGATGCTACTATCCAGAAAAGAGGATATTTTGAATAGATGGTCTCAATATTTTGAGAGGCTTTTAAATAGTGATAGACCGGAAGAGGTACGGGTAATTGAACTGAGCCAAACAGAAGTGCATAGAGAGAATGACATTGAACCTCCGGACTTCGAAGACGGTATGGATGCAATTCAAAAAATGAAAAATAACAAAGCCCCCGGAGTCGACAGTTTGCCGGCCGAATTATTTAAATATGGCGGGGAAGAATTATACAAGGAGATCCACAACTTAATTATGGGTATCTGGATTAATGAAAAATTGCCGGTGAAGTGGAGCCAAACCATTATTTGCCCATTCTATAAGAAAGGCGATCAGTTAGAAAGCTCGAACTACAGAGGCATTTCATTACTATCCCGTGCCTATAAAATTTTTTCGAAATTCTCTTTAACAAATTGATTCCGTTTGCCAACAAGAAATAGGACCCTACCAGTCAGGCTTCAGAGAAGGTAAATCTACAGTGGACCAAATATCCTCCATGCGGTTAATCCTGGAAAAGAGCCTCGAATATAAAATATCAACCCATCATCTTTTTATTGATTATCAAAGTACCTATGACAGCGTTCTTCGCCCAAAATTGTATGAAGCTATGGCGGAAATGAATATACCTCGCAAGCTTATAAGGTTGATCAAGTTAACGATGGCGGAGGTTGCATGTAAAGTGCGTGTCCAAACAGATATATCCCCAGAATTTAAAACGAATAGAGGACTGAGGCAAGGAGATGCTCTCGCCTGCCTCTTATTTAATTTAGCCTTAGAAAAGATTATCAGGGATTCTGGGATACAGACGTCTGGCACTATTCTGAACAAGTCCGTCCACCTGCCAGCATACGCAAACGACGTGGGCATAATAGCTAGATCCCTCCCCGGATTGAAGAATGCTTTTCGTGCCCTTCAAGAAGCAGCGTGTCATATGGGCCTTACTATTAATGAGGAAAAGACAAAATACATATATGTCGGTGGTGGTAGGGTCTCCGGAGGAAATATAGAGATAATTTTGTCTTTTCAAGGGTACAAGAATTCTGCTACTTGGGCTTTCAAGTCAACCTCTCCAATAATATTTCGCTCGAGATTGGTAACAAAATTATGCCTGCGAATAGAGCATATTTTAGCCTGATTAGGTAATTAAAGAGCAACTTGATCTCGAGAATCACAAAACTTAGATTTTATAAAACCCTGATTCGCCCGGTGTTAACATATGCCTCACAAGCTTGGACAGTCCCAAAACGGATGAAAAAAATTCTTATTTTTGAAAGGAAATTCTTCAAAGGATCTTTGGACCTGTGAAGGAAGGAGAAGTGTGGAGAAGAAGGAAAAATAAGGAATTGTATGAAATGTTTGGAGAACCAGATGTAGTGAGCACTATAAAGTTAAACGGACTAAGATGGAGGTCACGTTATAAGAATGGGGGAAGGAGAGATTCCAAAAACGTTACTCGAGGGAGCAATAGGTGGCTCAAGAATAAGCGATAGGCCGAAATTAAGATGTCAGGATGGTGTCTCCAGTGATGCTAGGAACTGTTGGGTGTCCGGAACTGGAAAGCAGCTGCACAAAACAGAGACGGTTGGAGGAACTCATTGAGGAGGCTAGGACCCACTAAAGGGTTGTAATGTCATGGGGAGAGAGAGAGAGAGAGAGAGAGAGAGAGAGAGAGGAAGTTCTTTATGTAAATTGCAAACTGAATGGAGACTCGATTAAAGATCCTTCAGCCCATCTAATGAAGTAGTTCTGGACATCATTGTTTGAGAACAGAATAAAGTCGATTTTTTTTTGTTTTATGAATAAGCGAAATTGATGAAGGATTTTTCATCTGGACTGAAGAATATCCTTTGCGGAAGACTGGATATCCCTGTATCAATAATGGATAATCCCTGGATACTGGATAATCCCTGTAATAAAAAGAATCTTCTAAGAAGTTCTGCTTGGAAACTTTCTGAAGAGTTCCTCTACAGAACTTATAACTTTTCAGTGGATGTACAATATAATCATATTTATATGACATAGATTTGAGTCCATTAGTTCCCCTGAAAATACAACTTAGATGAAATAAAAAAAGTCTTCATGCAGACGACACCGCCTATAAATTATATAAAATTTTGGAAGATCTAATCGAATAGTGATGCTGGAAGCAAAGAAACATATCTTCTAATTAAACTAAAATTCTACGTCACGTAAAACATGAAGGTGAATGATGTTAGAAACAATTTTTATTCTTCGCAAAAAGGGAATATAATATGAGAATTTTTTTGTTATTATATTCAGTTGGTATCACTGATTTTTTTTTTTTTTTTTAATATCCTTTACTCAAAAGAAGGTTTAGGTTGTAAATAATCTTATTACATCGCTATTGTCCACTTTTATGCTGAGGGAACTGGTAGTAACATCCGTATTGCCAACAGCTGATAGTTTTTCTTCCACGATTTATTGGGCAAATTGTACGAGAAATAGAATTACAGAGGAATAGAATTACATTATGCATTGTGTTGCTAATAAATTCAAGCGGACTTTAATTTAATTATTTGATCTACATTGGATCGACATGTACCTGTCGAACATGTGAAAAAAACAAAACAAAATTGAATGTTTGAACATTTCATTGTGCTAAACAATAGTAATGCCATGTTATACGATTTCCTCTCACTAAATCTGGAAATCTTTCAGCATAATTTTTGTTCATCGTTGAAAAATTCCAATAAAATAAATTTTCTATAGATAAATCTGAAGTTTATGTTTTTACAATTTTTTTTTATCCTGGTTGCTCAAAGAATGATGTTGAAAGAATATAGCATATTGTAATAGTATTTCGGAGGAAAGCTTGTCAACAAATTTTCATCTAACCAGTCTTTTTCGAATACAACTTTATTCAGATTTCTACAACTGCTTTTTGCATAAGCAACGAATAACGTTAGAACTTTAAAACAAAAAATACAATACTTCCTCTTACTAGGAGTAAGAGAAAGTAAAAAAGATTGTGTTACTACTGACATTCTCTTTCCGTCCTAGAAAATTTCCCCAGGAGTATACTTGAAGTGAGATTGTAGATGAGAGAGGATATGATGGAAGGAGAAACTGTTGCAAAATTTGTGATTTTTCTAGATCGCAGATGAAGAGAATCTTGAGGTTAATAGTTTTTGGCGTTTTGAGCGCCGCAAGATTTTAGATTGAAAGGTTTTGTTGACTATTAAGATGGGTTCGATATAAAGTCTTCTTTGGTTCTATATTGTAAATTTGAAGCGTTTTAACAAGAAGGCTAAAAACTTTGATTAAGCAGGTTAGTTTAAGCCTAAAATTGGAGCAATCTGTCAGTCAGTGGTCTGAAGTAAAGTTCTGGAATAATGTCGGCAGCTGGTTCAAGATATATAAACAGGAGGTACATAGAGAAAAGTTCACTTTACTTTCTCTAATTTCTGCAGAAAGGAAGGATTTTTTAAAGAAAAGAATTTCCAAAAATTGAATTTTCCATCGGAAATACATGCTTTATGTAACAAAGATCTATTGGTCCAAAGCTGTAAATAAGTTGTGGAGTTTGTAAGAATAATGAATGTAAATTTAATGTCTATGGTATAATAAATATAAATAGTGTAGTGAGTAGATAGATAGATATAGATAGATAGATAGATAGATAGATAGATAGATAGATAGATGATAGATATATAGATATATATAGATAGATAGATAGATAGATAGATAGTAGATAATAGATAGATTAGATAGAAAGATAGATCGAATGATAGATAGATAGATAGATAGATAATAGATCGATCGATAGATAGATAGATAGATAGTGTCGGTATGTAGATAGAGAGATAGATAATAGATAATGATAGATAGATAGATATATAGATAGATAGATAGATAGTAGATAGATAATAGATAGATAGATAGATAGATAGATAGATAGATAGATAGATAGGTAGGTAAGGTATATGATAGATTAATAGATAAGATAGAATAGAATAGATAGATAGATAGATGAGAGAGATAGATAGATAGATAGCTATTATTAGAAGATATAGTAGGGATGATGGATGATAGATAGATAGATAGATAGATAGATAGATAGATACGATAGATAGATAGATAGATAGATAGATAGATAGATAAAGAGAGAGAGAGAGAGAGAGAGAGAGAGAGAGAGAGAAGAGAGAGAAAAGAACAATAGACCTTATTTAATATTCATTGGCAACTCAGTTACCTCCTAGAGGAGAGGCTTTTGTCCTATTTAAATGTTGTAATGGATCTACATGTACATCTAAACTAACTCTAGGAGAAGGCAATCTAAGGAGAAGTATATGGCCTTTGGAAGGAGAAGAGTAGGGTTTAGCCCAGCCGCCCGCTTAAAACGGTGCCTAACCGCCAATTCACTCTCGTTCAAACGCCATTCAAACAACTCAACACTCGACGATCATCGGTCTCATACCGTCACTCTGCCAGTCAGTCTGTCACTCTCTTCTCACGTTACCATACACTTTCATTCTGAATTATACAGCATTGGAGTCCTTGAAATGTTTACTATTCTCGTATAATATAAACAGCGTTCAACAAGTCTAACTTACATACATCACAACTTAAGTGATATCCCCTTCTTTCAGTTCCCAATTTCAGTTCTGTCAATAATGCTTATTCTCATATTATTATAAAATCTATTTCAGAGTTAATTTCTAATGCTAGACTTTTTAGTTCTGTAATACGAGAAGGTGAATTAATCTGAATCAATGTATGAATCAATAGATGGATTACCTAGGACTACGTTCCAAATTTAGCTGATAATTCCACTATTCTATTTTAGGATAAAAATAAACGAATCCTAATAATTTCTTCAATTAGATTCCTGCGCTGATTGACACACTTTTGTAAACAATTTGGCAATCAAACGTATATTGAGGAATGCTAAATGAATTATATATGTTCACAAACTTCTTGTTTTAGAAATTAGATTGATGTTTAACAACTCGTTAGTGATTTAGACGACCTTGAGGGCAATACAGTTTCTAATAACTCCTACACATCGACACCCACATACTTGTATTTAGAGTTTGCAAAAGGTAGATTTAGTTAGTTAATTGATTGAGGACAGCTACTTGAGTTTAGCGGTACCCACAACACAGGTAATCTCTAAGCTTACTACCACAAACACCTATCTCGGATCTATCCGACTTTGCAGTGACATAGTAACGCATTCATACTCTACAAAGCTGGATACGCCAAGAGCCGCAATTTGATATTAAGGTAGCAGTGATTTTACCTTATCAGCCAGTTCCTCTAAATACTTGTATCTACTTTTGATCCAATCAAAAGTTCAACTTAATTAGAATATTTGAACTGGAACACGCTTATAAAACGTTTCATAGTAAACTGTTCCAGACAGGAGAAAATCAGTCATTCCAACTTCCAGTTCTGTTAGAGTGCCATCAATAGAAGTGGATTTCATAATTTAACAGTTTGAACTAATTTAATTTTCTTAATCAGTTCAACCGGAAAATCCACTTCTTTCTCTGTTCATGAATTAATACAAAATCTTAATTGTCTTTTAATGAGTTCATTAAACGATTCCAGGCAATAAATTGTAATACGTTCGGGTAAAAATTGTTCCTTTAATGAAACTTGCCATTCATTTAGTACTTGTGCTTTCAATTACCAAGACATCGAACTCCAATGGCAGCACGGAGAGTGACTGCTACAAGCAACTAATAGGCATTTGTTTCTTTCTTCTTCAAGGAACAGCCCTCAGCTTCAGATTCCGAGAAGGACCTTGTTTTGTTAAATTTTTCAAGCAATCTGGCATTTATCCCACCACACACAAATTTCTCTTACTCCTTTGAACACAATATCATTAAAATGAGAAATTTTTTTAAACTTCAAATTTCATTCATTTCTTCTAACATCAATAAAGAGGTGGGGGGGACAAGTGATTATATTGTTGTCCAGATGAACGACGAAATAAGCAAATCCGCACTAACCCTGCCGATAACGTTTACAAATTGATCGCCATAAATTCCGCACAACTATCTAAAAATCAATATTTTGGAAATATGTTTGAAACAAAAGTGATAGGCATCTGTGTTGACAATATACGAAGTTTTCGTAGGAGTCGTTTTTGAAAAAACTGAAGAAAAAAAAAACATCAGTAAAGTTGCAGTTCCTTTGATGGATTTTGCCAGAAAACTTCATGTCAGATACGTTGTTAGTGCCAAGGCGGAATATCAAGTTTGAATTTTTAAGCGATTTTTCGTTGTGAGATATTTTGTTCACGCGCATATAAGTAAAACAACAGCAGCACATATAAGTAAAACAACAAGCTCTGACCGGAAACACTACGGGCTAGGTTTGTCTTATCAAGATGTTAAACCTCGGTTTAGAGCAGCAGCATTTTATATTGGACGAAGGAACGAGAAATAAGAAATAGATTTCGGTGGCTATCTCAGCAGAAGGCTGTGCTGGACAACATAGAGATATATCCTCTCTTTCAGCCTGAAAATATTAAAATTATTTATAAGCTGGGTAGTGAAATATACGAACCTCAGTTACAGCCAGTTAATTTCTTGTATTTATTACTTCATTATATAAATACATATTACTCCCAACGTTTCAACACTTTGCGTGTCATTATCTAGGGATTTGTTATTTTTTTTTATACCATTACACAACTTTACAATTTATTCGATGTAATTTGATGATTCTGATTAAAATTAGTTTTAAGGCATGTCCCAATATTAAGTATATTCTTAATTAGTAACATTAAATTATTACAGTCACTTTATTATTATTTAACTTATGTAGTCAATTTATTAAACTTTATACCTTATTACTGGTTTTTATAGTAAATTTTTTATTGCAGTGTGACCACGTGGTTTTTATTATCATTATACATTTGTTTGCAGGTTACTTATTAAATTTTTTGTGGTGAGTACAAACGGCTGTAAAATGTTGAGTCTCCTCGCTAGCAGCGGTGGTGGTACGCCCAGCTTATAAATAAGAATAACTTACAGCCAAAAATTCACCTACAATCTATTAAAATTAGGTTTCGATTCCTGCTCCATTTTTTCTAGTTGTTATCCGTCTTGAATTATATAGCTGAGTGAGTGCAAACGATTTTCCAACCTATCCATGTAAAAATAAATAAATAAAAGTGAAAAAAATAAAAAATGAAAAGGACACAAGCGGAGAACATTTCACAACTTCTTTGATAACAATGAGACAGTAGTGGGGGAGATGTGGCACAGACATCCATCTATTCTTGTCCCTCCTATACAACACGACTTCGATATTTTTTCCGCTCTACGCTACTGTTGTTCATCTCGTTTCTCTGTCCACTGTATGGCAAAATGTAAAACCCCCGGAGTGGTATACGAGAATTCCACGCTGATTTAACTATAGAAAATAACCGAATACAAATTTTTGTTTTCGATCTTAAATTTTTAGGCCTCAACTTTTGTTTCTTCAAAGAATTAGATCACAGATAAAGATAGACATTTTTCGACTGAGCTACACGTTTGTTAGGACTGTTTTGAAGCAAATAGCATGTATCTAGCGACAAAACATCGAATATAAGTGCTCTTAAATTTATAAGATTTTCCCAAGAAAAATCTGATGGGAAACAGTCTTTCCACGTTCTCTAACTGCTAAGTTGATTCAAGTATAAAACTGGCAGTTTTCATTAAACTTAAAATTAACCCTAACATAAATATGGTGGGCTTACATGTAACCTACAGAAAGGAGTTATTAAATGAAGTAAATACATTGTAGTCCAGCATACATCACCAATAACATTGAACAAAATCTAATAACGTTTTAAATTCAACGTCACCGATTTCTCAGAATCCCATAAATCAATTTTTCCGGAAAAATGTCTCAAATAATAGAGATAACAATGCATAACAATGCAGTTTGCATTTCAACTTTAAAGAAAATCGTTATAGCCGTTTTAGGGAAAATTTCAAAAGCTAAAAAAACCTTTTCTTTAAAGTTTCCCTTTCGATTAACCAATTTTCTTAAAATTTAAAATTCTAGCAATGCTGCTAATGTACCTTAATTTTAAAGTTTTTGGGTAGAACCACATGTTGTACTGAAGTAGTAAAAAGCCTAACTTTAGAGCTCCCCACCAAAAAACCAATTTTCCTGGATAATGGCTTAAAAAAGAAAAGTCTTAGGCAATTATGAGTATAGATGGGATGTAAAGTTTGAAGAAAATCGTTGGAGCCATTTTGGAGAAAATCAAGAAAAACTAAAAAAAAAAACCTTCATTAAAGTCGCATTTCTAGTTAATAGGTTTGAGCAAAATTTTATTGTCAGTTCGTGCAGTGGTATCTAAACGGAATATCAAGTTTCAGCTGAGCTCAAAACATGTATTTCCGGTGAACACTCACTATTGAAAATTTGACTCAATCACGTTACTACTAAGAGTAAGTAAAAATGGTACAAATAATTATTTTTGTTTGTTTTGAAAATTCCTGCAGATTAATATTGAAATTATTATTTTTTTTTCTTCTTAGGAACCTCTGCAGCTCACTGTCCGGTGATGGATAAAGAACACTGTCCGGAGGCCGGCAGTCTTCACTGAGCAAATGACCAAAAATGTTGACTTGCCTTATATTTACAAAAACAAACAATTAAAAAAAAAATACAAACTTCTAGTGGCCATTTCAAAATTTGAAATTAATTGAATCATGATCGGTATTATCATGTAGCCTTATGACCCTGACCTGATCAATGCTGTCGGCTATCATTCATGACCTGATAAGACAGTAATAATATTAATGGAAATTAATTACATAATCTTATCTTCTTATGTAAATAATTAATATATTCATTACTATCCAAATTAGGTGACGCTGTAGGTAACTAACTCAGTGGATGGAGCGCATTCATTATTCGGTTAAAACCATGTCAAGCGGGGGTGTTAAATTTATAATAGGATTTGTATAGTTTACTAATCGGTTCTTCATCTAACATACCTAATCGATAGTTTAATAAAAGAAATAAATAAAAAAATAAGAGGCTCTTTATTATCATTATTATGCAAATTAGAATTTTTTTAGTTTAGTTTTAAACAACCAATATAAAACTGTTTCATTAACATAATACTAATTAAAAGTTTTAATGGATAAAAATTAATAAAATTAAAATTTGTTTTAATGGAAAAGTTTTGAGGATGTTTCATAATAATTTATATTAAACTTTTATGAGATACAACTTTTAGACATACAACCCCTTAACAATAATCGTATTGCAATTTTATGTAAAGTAATGCCTAAATTTTCCAGGCGGGCTACCAAATTAGGTGTCGTGGATGGGAGTGGAAACATTCTTTACCATTAACATTTTTTTTAACGAATACAAAAATTTAGTACTTATACGCGGGACTCGAACTGGGGACCTCTCAGTTACAAGTCCATGCTCATAACCACTACACCAACTCCCACCTCTATTGTATTTTATGTTAGCTTTGTAATAATTAGGGAGAAATTATAAATACTATAAATTATAGATATTAATTTTTTTTTTAACAAAAAATGTGATTCACAAAATAATAAGCTTCAAGAGCACCAAATGAGTACTCTTGAGTTGTATTCTGAATAATAGCTAAAAGAGATTTCGAGGAGCGGTCAATAAAATTTACACTTTTTTTTTAATCTTTTCCAACGTTTCAACAAATTTATTGTCTTCTTCAGGGATCTGTACAACAATCAAACAAAAAGGAATAATAATAATAATAAAGAAATAGTGTTGGGACAATTATTAAATACCAGAAGACAAAAAAAATATTTTAAATTACTTACAAAATTAAAAAAAATGTTAATCGGTGTTACATATAATTTCCATTAAACAAACTAAACACAAAATATGTACTAAACAAAAACTTGATATGGCAGAGAGAGTTGCTAACTATATGAGCTACATCATCAGATATGAAGGTATGTGGTAGATGAAGAGGTTATTAAAAGGAGTGGGGGATGGAAAGGAAAAATCAGGTCTTATGTAGGATGGGAATTTCCAATTTCCAGGACGGGGGTTTAGGATACTATTGTAGATAATTGATAAGTTGTTTGTGTCCGTCCTACAATTGATTGAAGTTCTGTGTTTTTTAATGTTTATTTTTTTCCTGTTGGTGGCAAGAATTGTAGGGTTGTCAAGACAAAGCTGTGGTTAAGTTGAATCGGGTCTTGTAAAGGAACGGATGAAGTTTATTTTTTTAAGATAAGGATGGTGAGAAAGAAAGTGTAGGAAGCGGTCAGATCGAATGGACTTCATGTACCAATTAGTCACAAGAGAGCCATCGTTAGAGCGGATAATGGTCATATCAAGATAATTGATTTTATTATCATTTTCAATTTCATAAGTAAACTGAATTCTCGGAAATCTGAGTGTTAGGAACAGCAGTTAGACAATCGTCAACATATTTGAAAAAAAAAAAAGGGTAATTAAACGGTAAAATTAAACGGTAATTTTGCTAGTGAATGTTCAATTAACTGAGTCATAATGATGTCAGCCAAAATTGGTCCAAGACTGCTAACCACTGCAGAGCCAAAGACTTGTTTGTAAAACTGTTGTTTATACTGAAAATAACCGGAGTTGCAACAGTGAGTTAATGTGGAAATAAAGGCCTGGAGAGTAATTTTTGAAAAATCTTGAATTAGATGGAATTTGCTTTTTATGATATCAATAGTTTCTTGAATAGGAATATTAGTAAAAAGAGAGGACACATCAAGTAAAATAAGTACAAAGTTGTTGGGAATTTTTAGGTTGTCAATTTTAGATTTTAACATAAATGAATCTTTAATATTGTAGGTGTCATTGGATAGGTGTTGGAGAATATAGGCTAGATATTTAGAGAGATGATAAGTAAGTGATTCAATCTGTAAATGAAATGATAGGACTTAGAGGGTTTCCGTTTTTGTGACTTTTAACAAGGCCTTAGATTTTAGGATATATAGGTGAATTATGGGAAAAGCGTAGTTTTGTAGGCATGTTTATGTATTTTTGGTTAAAAAGTTCTGTTACCAGTCTGTTCGTTGTGTTTTTAATAGAATTGGTCGGGTCCTTGTTGAGTCTACCGTAGGTATCCGTGTTAGAAATGAGGGAGGATTTTACGTTCATATTCGTCTTTATACATGGTACTGTCTGTTTACTTTTATCGGAAGATAGGATCATGATATCAGGATTTGGAGAAAGGAAGGTTTTTGTGGTTTTAATAAGGGAATTGATAGGAGATGAAGATAGTTGATTATGGCCAGATTTATGGATATGGATGGTGATAATGTTTACAATTTTTGCCCTGACATTGTCTTGTTCATTTGTATCTAAAGTATTTATACCATATTCTATATCACATACAATATTTGATAAAGGAATATTATTATTCTTAATAGGAAAAGCAAATTTAGGACCTAGACTGAGACAATTTATTACCTTCATGGGAAACTCTTTATCTGTAAGATTCACAAACCATGAATTGTTGAATTTTACAACGGGCACATCTTTTTTGTATAAACTATTCAATTTGTCAATGTGATTATTTTTAATGTTTTTGAAAATTTTCTCAAACGCTGATTTTAGGTGCTGTGGAAATTGTGAAACAATGTGCTTTGGTAAAATTTCTTGCGCTTTAGTCATATAAGAATCTATTTTTTTGTCTATGTTTGCAAATGTTGTATATACTAATTTTAATTTCTATATTTAATAATTCTTCTTATACCTGACACCAGCGCGCTGAAATTCACCTATGAATGGGGGCAATCTGAGAAAGGAATTTTGGTACTTGTTTCGATATGTTTAGGGAAGACATTATGGCGACGATATTGATGATTGTCTAACTGCTGTTCCTAACACTCAGATTTCCACATCCTTAATATCTTCAATTCCTTCCATCCGAGACTTCAGTTTACTTATGAATTTGAAAATGATAATAAAATCAATTTTCTTGATATGACCATTATCCGCTCTAGCGATGGCTCTCTTGTGACTAATTGGTACATGAAGTCCATTCTATCTGACCGCTGCCTACCATTTCGTAATCACCAACCATCCTATCTTCAAAAAAAAACTTCATCCGTTCCTTTACAAGGCGTGAATTATTTCTTAGTCATCCCAGTTTCCATGACTAAAACAAACTATTACTTACCACCATATTTAAAAATAACAGCTATCCCGCCCATATTATACAAAATATCCTTACAGAAGTCACTAATCACTTTACCTCCAATAACACCAACATAACTAGATTACAGTCTCCTACACATTCCTCACAATCACCTTGCACTTATATCTCCATTCCTTACATTAAAAATCTATCCGAAAAAATTGCAAAAATCTTACGGACTTACAACATCTCTGTGACACACAAAGTTCCAATACTTGTCAAAAGATGTTTACTAGACTTAAAGATTCGACTCCTATTATTTCACGTTCAGATTTAATTTACAAAATTGATTGCTAGCAATGCCCAGGCACGTACATTGGACAGACTTCAAGTTTAAAAAAAAAAAAGACTATACCAACACGAATACGATTGCAAAGTTAAAACATACAACGATAAGACTACCGCCCTCACAAGACATCATATTGAACTTAACCACAACTTTGACTATGACAACCCTACAATTCTTGCGACCAATACCAACAAGAAAAAAAAGAAACATTTTTGAAATGATAAACATTAAAAAACATAGAACTTCAATCAATTATAGGACGGACACAAACAACTTATCAATCATCTACAACAGTATCCTAAACCTCCGTCCTGAAAATTCCCATCCTTCATGAGACTTGGTTTTTCCTTTCCATCCCCCACTCCTTTTAATAACCTCTTCATCTACCACATACCTTCATTTCTGATGATGTAGCTCATATAGTTAGCAACTCTCTCTGCCATATCAAGTTTTTGTTTAGTACATATTTTGTGTTTAATTTGTTTAATGGAAATTATATGTAACACTGATTAACATTTTTTTTAATTTTGTAGGTAATTTAAAATAATTTTTTTTTTTTTTGTCTTCTGGTATTTAATAATTGTCCCAAAACTATTTCTTTATTATTATTATCTATATTCAGTTTGTGATTATTATTATTCTTTTTTGTTTGATTGTTATACAGATCCCTGAAGAAGACAATAAATTTGTCGAAACGTTGGAAAAGATTTAAAAAAAAGTGTAAATTTTATTGACCGCTCCTCGAGATCTCCTTTAGTTATTTATTACATCGGTCGAGAATCTTTATTAGCATTCCTTTATAATGTTTGCTAATAGCAAAATTAAGGTGCGTTTTTTTTTGTTTTTTTTTTACCACATATTAAGATGTAATAGCATATCAATATTAAGGAGCTTAAAGCGGAAGTATTGGGATCATGTCAAATTTTCGAATTAAGTTTTCACAGAAATACAGATTTTGAGAGGCCCCTGTGTATAAAAAAAAGAGTTTTTAACGAATGATGTGTATGTGTGTGTGTGTGTGTGTGTGTGCGTGTGTTTTAACTAATATCTTAAATAGAAAAAACGAAAAATCATTGGAAGTTCCATTTAGTTATCAACACGCATCTGAACAAGTTTTGACCAAATATCCATCAATCTGAACTGCTCTACTTAAGATGTTTTTACTTTCTCTTACTCCTAGTAAGAGGAAGTATTGTAATCGTGTCAAATTTTCGATATCGATATTTCAATCGAAATACTCGTTTAGTGATCCTCTAAATCCAGAAATCTGGTTTTTAGAAAAGTGTGTGTGTGTGTAAATGTATGTATATGAAAAGTATAGCTCAAAAACAAAAAATCGCAGAAAGTTCAAACTTGATATTTCGTTTAGTTATCACCATGGGATCCGTCAGTAAGTTATATGTCGAAATTTCTCAAACCAAGTACCACTTTACCACATGTTTTGTTTTCTTTTCCCACTTTTTTGCGAATTTTTTTAAACTTGCGATATCAACTACACATATACAGTTTATATTTGAAATATTTCTCTGGGAAAATTTATTTAAGGGAGCTTTTGATGTGGGGAGGGGTTAAGTTTTCTTATAAAGTGCTATTTCTGTTTATTATACAATTCTATAATCTAAAAACAATTAAAACTAAATATGTCGCCAAAATACAGAGTATGAAGAAAATTAGTTGACCGAAAGTGGGTTTAAACAGTTTATTTTTTTTTTCAGTTTTCTACGTTTTTCATCATAAAACGTTTTTCACCGACGGATTTTTTTAAGTTTGATGTACCAACTATGAATACAGGGAGCTGTAAGTTTCGTTTAAAACTTTTATCCGAAAAAGTTCATTTGAAGAAGTTTAAAAGAAGAGAAAGAAGTTATGTTTCCCTCCAACAAATCATTTTATTATATTCAGTTTCTCTCATTGATATACAAATTGTAGACAAGTGAAAATTGTAGTGAAAATTATAAATGTGAAGAAAATTTATCAATTGTAATTCTGTAAATTGCAATAAAAGGAAATAGTATAAGTGTTTCACTCCAGACTTCTTTTTTTTCTATTTTTAATATTTCCTGATTTGATTAAAGACAGATCCCATGGAATCCTTTTGGAGAAGTTTTCCAATTATAAAGATTCAAGAAAGAGGCATTCCGATTAGTCAGATTTTTGAAAAAGGCATTATATTATAGATCTATATTAGTTAGAGAGTTTAATTATAATTAACATTGACTAAAAAATCGAATTTTTTCTTTAATAATTACTTTTCTTGTTGTTTTTCATTATTTTGATTACTATATTTATAGATTATTATAATGCAAAAAAAACTACTAAGTGATTCTTCAAATTTAAGCTCACATTTGCAATTCTGCTGACGGATAATATCCAAAGTAATAATAATGTTAAATTATTGTATATAAAACTATGTAAAAATATTCTTGTCCAATAAACGTTAATATTATTATATTATTAAAGATTCAAGAATTACAATAATTATTTTATTAATTGAATTGTTATAATAATTATTTTGTTATTTAAAATTTCTATTATTCCTCCCACCATCATGTTTACAGTTCAAGGGGGAAATTCCTGGAGAATTTTAGACAATTATTCCTTTGTGAAAATAATGTCATGGTCTACGAACTATTTCTGTAGGAAATGTAATTTCCGGAAATATATACAATGTTATCAGATCTTGTTTACATTTAAATTTCATTTCCAGAATTATAGAAAGTTACTATTTATTTTTTAAACTGTACAAAAAGTACTTCATTTTAGCTCTTTTTAGTTTGAATTTATAAGTTTAGAAGTACGTAGAACGTCTACAAAAGTTTCTTTTGTTTTTTAGTAGAAACTTTTAAGTGCAACAAGACGACTTAATTAAAAACTTGAAGGTGAATGGGCCTTATTTTCTAATCTAAGTCTTTCTTAGTGGTTTCTGTATCGCTCTATCTGAAGAAATAGCTTTGCTAAACGGAAAAAAATCTGGTGTCAAACATCTCATACGACTTTCTCTTACTGCAGTTTACAGAATTATAATTAACAAATTTTCTTCAGACTTATCATTTTTACTAAATGTTTATTTGTTTCAATTTTATATCAATGAGAGATTCTAAACTTAATGAAATGACTTTTTTGAGAAAAGCATATCTTCCTTCTCTCTCACCCCAAGAAAATTCTTTAAATGAACTTTCTCGGTAAAAAATATCAATCAAAAGTTATTATCTGTACGTTCCTAATTAGTATACAAAATTTAATGAAATCCATCGATGCTTTTATGGAGAAAAACGTGGTAAACTAAAAAAAAAAAACAATTTTTCAACAAAAACGCGTTTCCGGAGAAATCGATTTTCTTCAAATTCGGAATTCTGGTTAAACATTCAATTCTTATTAATATTATATAAATGATAGAATCGTACAATGTGTTCAAAGAAAAACATTTAATAAAGATTTTCATAATTGAAGAAAATTTGTGAATTACGATAAGTGAAATTCATGTGGAGTGTTTTGGAATATTTTATGCGGAGATTGAATAAAACTACTACTGAAGATGTGCCCGGAAGATGATACGTATCAACTGGAATAATATTAAAGAAGTTCTGTTTTGAAAAAATGGGGTCCCTCAGGAAGTTGAAATTTTTTTTTTCTCTTTTTACCAACTATATACACAGTTCATTGAAGCGGCAAAGTTGAAACAAAGTAAGAAGGGATGCTGAGGTAAACAAACTCTATGTAAACATGTGGATGGTCCACTATCCATGGTAGTTGGGGGACAGACTCAGCACTATCTGTTCCCTTCCCACCCACCTGCGGTCCTGTTCTGACCGAATATCCATCTACACAATATCACCTTTTGTCCTGAACCTCTCCCTATCACCTACAAATGGGAATATACAAGATGACATAATCCAATATCAAATGACTGCCAAATAAGTCAGCTGACATTGTAACATATCTGCTGGCAGATTCTGTCACATGTAATATGAATTTTACATTCACATCTTTATTTCGCAGTATGCGTGCATATATATACTTATATAATGCATGTGGTTCTGTATGGACATCGAAAAAAAATTATAACATAACAACCGGATGCGAGAGGTATTTGGTTAAAACGTTTTAAAGCACTATTAGTACAATTCTTCGGCTAATGGAGATAAAAGGGGTTTTTTATTTTGATTTCAAACAATAAAATACGTGTGAAACATTCGCACAACCTTCTCTTATAGAAGTTTACAAAATTCAAACAGAAAAATTTTAAAGTTCATATACCAAATTTAATGAAATTCGTCGGTGTAAATGTGGAGAAAATCGCAAAAAACTGTTCAGTAAAAACGTACTTTCGATTTACTAATTTTCTTGAAACTTGGAGTTTTGGCGATCTATTTATTTCCAATTAAAGTTTGTTTAGAAGGTAGAATTCCATAATCAACCAAGATAGCACTTTAGAGGAAAACATAATCCTAGACCTCCCCCAAAAGCCCCCTTAAATGGAAGAAATGTTTCAAACAAAAGTTGTAGCTCTTTCTATGTGTAGTTCACATTCTTTCTTTACTGAAAATCGTTGGAGCCGTTTTAGAGAAAATAGCAAAAAACTGAAAAATATTTGTCAGTAAAAAAGCACTTCCGGTTATCTGATTTTCTTCAAAATTGGTGTTTCAACTACACATTTAATTCTAATTAATATTATTTAGTTGATAGAATTGTGTATTAACTGAAATAGCGTTTTAAAGGAAAACCTGACCCTCCCCTCCACCAAAAGTGCTATTAAATAAATTTTCCCGGAGAAATGTTACTAATATAAGTTGTGGCTCTTTGTATGTGTTGTTGATATATCAAGTTTTAAGAAAATCGTTAGAGATATTACTCACGTAGGATCCCATGGCAATACCTAAACGGAGTAATCAAGTTCGAACTTTCTGAGATTATTTTATTTTATTTTATTTTTTTTTTTGGAGCTCTTTACATACAATACACACACACACACACACGCACACAGAAACTATTTTCTAAAAACCACTTTTTTTGACTGAGGGGACTTCAAAACATGTATTTTCGATGAAAACTCGATATTGAAAATTTGACACGATTACAATACTTCCTCTCAGAAGGAGTAAGCAAAAGAAAAAAGCCTAATGCGCAACCAAGACTTACCAGGCGGCGATTTTTACTGTGAATGGGTTGGCATGTGGTAAACACGCCATAGTTTCCTCACTGTTTAGTTTCGATCTTCGCTCCTAGGTTCGCTACCAAACGTGAACCCCACTTTTTCTCACGATGTTGGGACAGGACCGCCATTTGTCTTCACGGAGATAAAGAAATATTGTTATTTTTTTAGCTGAGAAAGTAAGAGAAAGTAGGATGAATGTTTCGTTCTAGATATTTTGTGTTGTTTTGATGCACTTCAAGGACGGCTCTGGATTGCGATAAAAATAAAAAAACAAATAAACTATTTCAAATTAGGTAGCAATAAAAAAAATAAATAGCATTCTGTCTGGAATTAGAAATCAGATGAAAAAAAGAAATTGTCAACTGTGGACTATTATGGTAACTGTAACCTGCTACCACCGTGGTTTCCTTTGAACATTGTTAATTTCTATATTCTCTTATAAGAGATTCAGAGGAAATTAATTGATAACATGATATCCTTATGACAATGGACCTTAAAGTATCTCATTTTATGTTTTGATTACACAATTCTCACATGGTGGAATAATGGGATGAACGTTCCACACGTTTTCTCTCTTGTCCACTTTAAATCTAGCCATTTTATTGGTTCACGACAACTTTGCTAAGATCACTAATCAAAAGAGACCTTATTTATTTATTTATTTTTTTTGATAAATTGATTATACATTTCTATTTTTCTATTGATATTTTTAAAATAATTGAAAATGAAGTTCGTAATTAAATAATTATATCATAAAAATGTAATATCTGATATTTACATTTAAAAGCTCTGAATTAGTTTTTATTCTGTTTTATATAATTTTGTGGTGGACGTAATAAAGATCAAAAATCCTTCTATTTGCTAATTAATTAGCATACAATAAATCTTCACAATACTGGTGGGTAATAACTTTGTAATATTCAGCATACATTATTAATATGGAGTTACTAATCTTTTTGTAATGCTTTATTTTAATTAATCAAATTTTAATGTAAGTTTCAATTAAACATGATGAACTAATTAAGAAGTCGTGGTACATCTAGGAAAAAGATTTTCATTTAATTCGAAATTTTGGCCCTCTACTTTTTTTTAAATAATACTGTGTAGAACAATAAATCGAAGTGGCTCCTTAGTGGTATGCTAAAACTTTAGTTGACAAACTAAAAATGAAAATATCCAAGAAAAAGGTTTCAAGTAAAAATGAAACAGTTGCAAATTATTAACTACACAAAGTATAGTAAATATAAGTATACAAATTATTTCTTACTCACCTGGTAAGCGGAAGTATTGCGATCGTGTCAAATTATCGAAATTTAAGTTTTCACCGGAAATACAATGTTTTGATGTCCTTTCAAACTTAATATTCCATTTATGTACCATTATTGAACTGTGACAATGCAGTTTTGGTCAAAATATCGCCCGGAAGTGGGACTCTAATGAATTGTTTCTCTTCCTTTTTTTTTTTTGTTATTCGCGTTTTTTTTGAAAATGGCACCAACGATTTTCTTTAAACTTCATATAATATATAAACTAATAAAGGCCTAACTCTTTTATTTGAAGTATTTGTCCAAGAAAATTGGTGTTTTGTGCGAGTCTGGGGTGATAGGTAGCAACATAACTGTTTTTCATAACCTGCAGGAATCATCGCAGAATTTCTAATTTCGGTAACAAAACTCATTTTTCGAAATCTAAAATGTTTGCAATAACTTTCTTTTACAATGAAAGAAAGAAAAAAATCTGGTATAAAACAGTCACACAACTTTCTCCTTCTCCAGTTCTCAAAATTATAATTGACAAATTTTATATTTTTTGTACTAATTTAATGAAATTCGTAGAAAACTGAAAAACTGTTTAGTAAAAGCGCACTTCGGTCTTACTAATTTTCTTGAAACTCGAAATTTTGGGCATCTATTTGTTTCTAATTAATTTTGTTTGGATGATAGAATTGTATAATCAATTACGACAGCACTTTAGAGAAAAACATAACCCCACCCGTCCCCTAAAAGTGGCCTTAAATGAATTTTTCCAGAGGAATGTTTAAATAAAAGTTAGAGATCTTTGTATGTTTAGTTTATATAGGATGTTTCAAGAAAATCGTCGGAGCCATTTTTGAGAAATCGTGAAAAAATCATTTAGTAAAGTGGTAGAGTAAACGCACTTCCGGTTATCCGCTTTATTTCAAACTCGGGATTTCAACAACATATTCAATTCTAATTCACATTATTTAAATAACAGAATTGTCTAATAAATTAAAATAGCACTTTACATGAAAAACTAACCCCACTCCCCCATAACTGCCCTTAAATGAATTTTCCCAGAGAAATGTTTAAAAAAAAAGTTGTAGCTCTTTGTGTGTAGTTGATATAAGCTTAGAAGAAGAATTGTCGGAGCCTTTTTTGAGAAAAACGAACTGGTAAAGTGGTACTTACAGGTGAGGATTTTGACAGATAACGTACTGTCAGATCCCATGGTGATACCTAAACGGAATATCAAGTTTTACTTTCTACGGTTGTTCGTTTTGAGCTATGCTGTTCACCATACATACACACACACACACACACACACACCACACAGACCATTTGCTAAAAACCACTTTTTGGACTCAGGGGACGTCAAACGGATATTTCCGGTGAAAACTCGATATCGAAAATTTGACACGATTACAATACTTCCTTTTACTAGGAGTAAGAGAAAGTACTCGCATTAAAGTAACAAGTAACTTCGTAACAATCCGCTGATTTGCTGGATTACTGTTTCTGGGCAATTTTACAGCTGTTTGGCCGAAACACACGTATGATAAACCCTGTTACTTAAACAAGTTTGAAATTTCCCTGCAATATACTCAAAACTATTTCTCAAATAAATGTTAGCTGTTACCAGGACAAAAGGGAATAATATTATTAATAACTTCTTCTCTCTTTTGCTTTCTCTCTCTCTCTCTCACACACAGAATTAATACGTTTGTTTCGCCCTCACCTTGGCAACGATCAAAAGTGAATTTCTAATTATGATAATAACGGTATCCAAGAAAACCCTTTGTGTCATTAACAGATTATTATTTTACGTAAATAATGTAATTAATACTGCTCATTTATAAACTTAACTTAAAATGATAAACTTTTCATAACAATAGTTAAATAATAAAACAATTATTCCACTCTAAACTTAGTGACTAAAGTTTTACGAAATGAAGAACAGTGTTGCCAACCTCTGACCCATTTCAAGGTTTGTATGAAATTGCTAAATTATATTAATAATATTAAAGAAATCTAGAAGCTCTTGAATTAAACATTTATTTTAACATAGGTATTGAAATCAATTTAATTATAAATTAAATAGCAGAAAAAAACGTAATCTAATTTTGCTTAACCATTAGCTGATGTTTTACGGCGTTTCTGCAGATAATCTTTCTTTTTTCAAAGTACAATACGCTCTTAGAGCTTACCGTACATTTTTACCCCTTTTCATAAACTTTTTTAAATTGTTTTAAGTATTTAAACAAAAAAAAATACCTTAGAGCAAAATCTTTTGCAAATCTCGTTTCACGTGTTGTACACGTGTGGAAAAACCAGAATTCGGTATATAATAGTGGCACATTATTCTCTAATCGAATATACAACTATTTTTTATATAAAAACATTATATAATGACTTTATATATTATTAATTTAAACTTCGCCTATGATGCCCTCATGCGTTGTTAATCTGATGATTAACGCACTCACCTTTGGTGAAACAATTGAGGGTTCGATTTCCCGTTCATTTTGCATAAGTTTGTGAGCTCATCTAACACGTATATAAAAGGTACCTGCCAGGGGGGAACCTCGGTGGAGCCAAGAGGCAGCATCCTTGGCAGACGCAAATCAAGATCTTGTAATGATTCAAATGCTCGCACCCCAGTCGGTCTTGTAATAGTAGGCTTGGCCTCATACCCTCGTCTTTTACTAAAGAGAATCTCATAGTTTTGATGGTTATGATTAGCCCTAACTGTAGAGACATAAGTTGCCAGTAATTTCTGTCGCCGGAGACGTAGTGGCAAAAAGCCCGACTCACTATATAAGCTAACAGACGGAGTCGTTGGGAAAGCCCCTAGAGCGTATCTAATGCCTCTATGATGCAACGGATCAAGAATTTTTAAAACTGATTTACGTGCTGACGAATATGCTACACAACCGTAATCTAAACGAGAAAGCACTAACGACCCATAAATACTGAGTAGGGAGTCTGGGTCGGCAACCCATTTACAATTTCCTAGACATTTAATAATATTTAATATTTTTTTACATCTCATTGACAAATCTTCAATATATAATCGCCAATTTAGTTTAGAATCAAAGATCAGACCTAAAAATTTAACCGATTCTTTACATTGTATAGCCATATTTTTTATTTTTAATCGCGGGCCATAATGTGGTTTTCTCAGTCAGCAAAAGTGAATGCATTGAGTTTTTTCGACGGAAAATTTAAACTCCACCTCTTCTGCGTTTCGAACAATTTGATCTATTGACTTTTGCAATATTTTGTTAATTTTTCCCATTTTAGGAGCTGAACAAAAAATATTAAGATCATCTACATACAAGCATTTATTAACTGAGGGTTCAATATTGGAAGCAATACCATTAAGAGCTATAGCAAAAAGGGTCACACTTATTGTAGATCCTTGAGGGACACCATTTTCTAAATTTCTAACTGGAGATAGAGTGTTGCCCACTCTCACACGGAAGCTGCGGTTACTAAGGAACGAGGAAATAAATAGTGGTAAGTTTTCTCGAAGACCCCAGGCATACGATTTATGTATGACTCCCATATCGCCAAGCCATATCGTGTGCCTTTTCCAAATCGAAAAAACTGCAACGGTATGTTCCCTATTTTTGAAAGAGTCTTGTATGGCATTTTCAAGGTATATCAAGTGATCTAGAGTGGACCTGTTTTTACGGAAGCCCGCCTGATGTTTAACCAGTAGACAATTTTTCTCAAGAACCCACACTAGTCGGTTATTAACCATTCGTTCTAGAATCTTTCCCAGACAAGAGGTGAGGCTTATGGGCGATAACTGGAGG
This sequence comes from Triatoma infestans, assembly GCA_011037195.1. Classification (NCBI taxonomy): domain Eukaryota; kingdom Metazoa; phylum Arthropoda; class Insecta; order Hemiptera; family Reduviidae; genus Triatoma; species Triatoma infestans. The sequence continues at coordinate 178,373 of JAAEAF010000942.1, forward strand.
GGAGCAGAGGATCCTTATCTGGTTTTAATGGAGGAACAATGGTCGCTTCCTTCCACTGCAAGGGGTAATAATGGTTTTCCCAAATCTTATTATAAAGAGTAGCATGATTAGTTTAAAACTGTAGGGTACATTGGAGAGCATCTCATAATGTATGGTGTCCGGACCCGGTGCTGAACTTCTTTTGAAACTAAGAGCTTCTTTAAGTTCAGACATCGTAAAAGGTATATGATAAAGATGTTCATCATCGGTACTAAAATCTAATGGAACCTCACGATTATTTTTGGAAGCTAGGAACAACTGGTCATAATTATTTGAGCTACTCGCTTTTTCAAAATAATTTGCTAAAATTTCTGCTACAACACTCGGGGTATTTACTAATCTCCATTATCCAAACGAATATTCGTAAGGGAATGGAGGATTTTAGAACCAGCTATGGTCTTTACATTACTCCATACTTCTGATAAGGGGATGTCTGATTTGATTGAGGAAACATAGGAGCTCCATGTAGATCTTTTGTTTTCTATAACAGCCAGACGGGCTTTGGCTCAGGCTTTTTAGAATTTTATAAGATTTTCCATGGTAGGGTTCCTCCGAAATTTATTTAATGCTTTTTTTTTAAACTGATTAATTTAGCTACTTCGGGATTCCACCATGGAACGAATCGTTTTCTAGGAACTCCGCTACTCTTAGGAATAGCTCTTTCTGCCGCAGAAATTATTGCTTGCGTTAATAGATCTACTAACTGTGAGGTCGGTACAACAATATTTTTTTGAAATAGTGACCACTGAGCTTTCTGTAAAAGCCATTTTTGAGGGACGGATGGTACTGTTTTCATTCGGTCACTCCTTATCATGATTGGGAAGTGATCACGATTGTAAAGATCATCCAGAACATCCCATGATAAGTGCATGGATAGTCTGGGTGATGATAATGACAGATCAATAGCAGAAAAACTGCTCGATCCAGCATTGAAGTGCGTCGCCAATCCTGTATTTAACAATGTGATGTTATTTCGATCTAATATTTGTTCTATTATGTGGCCTTTGGTGTCATTTGAAACAGAACCCCAAAGAACATTATGTGCATTGAAGTCTCCGACTAGTCAAAATGTGGGTGGGTAGTTAGAAATTATCTGTTCGAGGTCTTGTAATCGCCAATCGGCGTTTGGAAGATATATATTGCAAATGACCACTGAAAAGGGAAACGCTATTTGGATCGCAACAGCTTGAAGTGGAGTATTCAGTCCAATTGAGGTGAAACGTATATCTTCTCTAATTAGAAGTGCTACACCTCCTTTTGCTCGAGTGATGGCAAGTTCATCTTTTCTTACTGTTTCATAACGCCTAAGTGAATAAGCTTGACCAGACTTAAGGTGGGTCTCTTGTCAGCATACACATATTGGGTCATATTTTGTTATGAGTAACTTTAGATCGCAGTGATGAGTGTTAATGCCATTACAATTCCACTGTATAAAGTTCTCCATATTTCTTTCTAGTAGTAATAGATGTATGCAGATATTCTAAATACTAAAAGTCTAACAAAATACTAATAAACAAAATAGAAATAAACTTAAATAGTTAACAATAAGCAAGAAGTATGAATAATTTAAAAATTCAATATTAAATAATTGACGGTATATCTTATAGAAATAATAGGAAATTATGTTTTATTTCGAGGTTTTCCCTTAGGCCACCCTTTTTTCTTTTTTCCCCGGCTACGTGGGGATTTTCCTGGACTGTCTAATACTAACGATCCGTCTGTAGAGGGTTCTTCCTCTATTTCTTTCATTTCTGTATGTTTGCGCTTTTCAGAGCCCACTTCTGAACGCGCGGGACTTTGACTAGTCACAGAACCAGTACTTGGTCTGAATGCTGTTGGTAGCATGCCAATTCTTTGAATCGAGGGCGAAAATACATCTCTGGAAACAAATACCGTTTTCAAAACGGAAACCAACTGAGGGACTAATTCTTTAATTAGATCCCACGAGTATCTAAGGAATAAAACAGTCACCCACAGCAGAGCCTGGTTACCGCGGGAAGGCTACATTCCAACCGGAGGACGCCTGGTATCCGGAGGGCACCGTTTGAGACGGCCAGGATCCCTGCCGCCAACCAACCCATCAGCACGGTAGCTAACACCTTAGGTTAGGGCCCTAAATATTTATCCTGTGTTCGGCGTGTACGTGTGTGTGTTTGTGTAGTGTTATATGTTATGTTCTGTTTGTAGTCTTCCCCCATATCAGGCTGGGCTAGTAAGGAGAGCCGACCTCCCTAAAGAGTGCTAATCACTTCCCCCATATCCTGTTAGTCGCCTCTTACGACATCCGGGATTTGGAGTAGGCTTATTCTGTCCCCGGACCTGCAGGGGCATTCATTACATTAAAAGAGTATATCTATATATATCATTGAGTATATCCGTATATATCATTGATTAGTTTTCTTGAAACAACAATCCTACATTTTTATAATAAACTGCAAGGATATTTTTAATTGTTGCGGTTGGTTTCGCAGAGCTGGAAAGCATCAGAGATATTTTCTGTGGTAGCGTGATTCTTTTTGTGGTCATCGACCGGTATCGGGCGTTCGTCCATCATTAGGATGCGATTGTCAAACAGTGTGATAACATAGATTTGCACAGAGCAAATTTAGTTTATGCACTGACTGGTCTTTAAATGTTCTGCCTTGGCCTAACTAGGTTAAAAGGGGGAAGGGGATGGTACTTGAGTGGGGAAAACACATATTTGGGTCTTTAAAGGGAACATTTTTTTCTTAAAATTGAAAACATCTAACACGTGGGGGTCTATATCTTAAACTACGTTGTTTGAGGGAGATTTACTTTATAATTAATTATCCATACTATTCTATTATATTTATTTATTTATTCATAACAGCGCGAAATAACACTATGTCAGCTGTGGCTGCTGTGAAATAGTTACTGACAAGAAATGATAAAATACGAGTTGATTGATCGTAAGATAGTATAGATAAATAAATAATATTTTGTTAAACAGAATAATCAAAACACAGTAAACAAATAAACAATCAATCAATCAACAATCAATCTAATATAAGCAGGTTGTTTGATAACACTAACATATTTCGCATTTCACCTTTCATAATTCACACACACCATCAACGCATGGATGTATACTTAAATATGGGTTCTTTATATGCCTAAATGCAACAAGTCTAAACTAACTTAATTACAGGTTTTTTACAAATACCTATGTAATTGAAAAAATTATGTAAGTGTATTAACCAGCTTAATGTAACGTACATTCCGCATTAACATTTCATTTTCTCGACTTGCATATATTATTCACATATGTACACCTTAAAGGTAGTTATGATTCTTATATACAAACATGAAAGCTAACAGATTTAGAAATAAATCTAAAATCTATTTGGTTTTTAAACTTAAAAACTATTTGGTTCAGGTGAGTTGTATATAGTTTATTGTCGTATTGTTGTATATTGTTGTACATTTTTAATATTTGTCTTTTCTGAATCATTCGACAATAACGTACGAAACCGTAAAAAATAATTGGATAACATTTGACATAGAGATAATACCAAATACTAATAGAAATTAGGTCTTGTTTTATTTTTTGGTTATAGGTAAAAGAGAGAGGACGTTTTTATTTGAAAGGAGCGCAAGTAACTTCTAAATTTAGCGGGCAACGTATTCATTTTTCCTTGTCACATTGTTGATAGGCGACATCTAAACTGATATTAAATAAGAAATCCCAAGTTAGACACATTTGAAATTGAATGCTTTTTGGTGATCGCTGTTTGATTTGCCAGAGTGAACATACTTGTGACAGATAATGTATGACATCAACAGCCATGCGTTTTGTCAATTATCTTTTATGATTTATTTCATATAGACACTGAGACGTTTTGACATCTAAACTATATTGTGATATCTTGTATTTTCTCGCCGTTTTCTACAATACATTTTCCATAATTTTCTCAAATTCTTTTAGGCTTATTTATCCATTTATGAAAACTTCAAACTCCAACGGATGTTTGGGTTCATAGAGATTTTTCCTTGATCGCCGTGTTTCGTTTTGTTATGAATGGCAGGTTTCGGACGTTGGTCGGGATATCTAGGTAAAAAATGTGAGATCGTTTAAACGCGAAGGATGAACCTGTCATCAGAATCACAAAATAAATTGGTGAGGTGTAATACACTACAGTTAACATCATATGTTCGATTAAGATAATTATTATGATGGGGGGGGGGCTCTTTACCAAGTTTTTTTTATGAGGGTATGTAGTGCTCTGCGATCTTTACAGATCCAAGGCCCTATTGATGCCAGGATGAGACTGACTTTTCAACTTCAATCACCTCTTCTAAGTTTATTTCTCTAAGATATTTGAAGTCTGGGAGGGTTTTAGGAACTAATATCTGGTACCTACGCTATTAAGGGCATAGCATTCCATTAAGGATTGTATGGAACTTCTCCATCTCCCCACAGAATCTGCACTTGCTAGGCCATGTTCTTCAGGTATCCCACTATAGGCATATTGTCTATGAATTAAAACGAAGACATGGACTCTTAAACAGTCGTGCACTCTTAAGAGCTCGTTACAAGTATCACTGAGGTGAGATACCTGAGAAAAGTGGAAGGAAAAACAAGCCAGAAGGAAAACAAAAGTAAAGGCTATTATGAACATGAAGTCTGCCGAACTTAAGGGAGAAGAGTAAACTAATAACATTCAGTCCGTTCTTTGCGTCCAGGATAACTTACAAAGATAAGATAAGGAGATGAAGAAGAATAATTTTGGTTGGCCAAAGCTGAAATGGAAAGACGATATATGCAACGCCTTCTCTAGAACAAGATTGTCTGGAAGAAAGCGCGGAGTATTGGCGCAGGATAGGGACAATTGGTTCGAGCTCCTATAATAGAGGAAACTCACACTATTTAGGACAACAACTGTAACGTCTAAATAATATATTAATCAATTAACAAAGAAGAAGAGTTACTGAAATATTTGAATTATTTTCAGTCAATCAAGACGCTAGATAGCTAGAGGGTATAGCGGGTGGCAGCTAAACAGCCAAATTCGCTGAGAACTAGAAGATATATTTATATTTAAAATGGAATCGTCTGTAAAATGTGCCATATGCAAAAGTTTGAGTGTGTATGTGTCTGTGTGAGATAATGAGCTACAGTTTGACGTTTGGTTCGTTAAACCCTAATAGTTTTACATATCAACTACTGTCGTATTGTATTGGGAGAGTACCACTGTAAGTACTGTTCGTGTTTTTAAGCTCGTGAAGGTCGCTAAGTTCACTGAAATTAACTCCCTAAAAAATATTTTACATTTCTGTAATACATGATTCAATTTTTTCGTCTTCCAATCGCTTCCCTTCAATAAAGACAAAATAAGTTCAATTTTTCAAAATTGCATTTCTACAAAAGAGCTAAACTCACTAGGAGCCCCGCTTCCAAACACCCTGTTTATTAAACTTAAAATGTCTTTTCTGCTATTTTGATAATTCTTCTGAATATATTTGTGCGGAAAAAGAACTTTACTTCAACTTTCAAGCAGTTTTGTGTAACTGATGCCAAGCTTTTGGATACAAAATTTATTTCCTTATGAATCCTATTCCAAAATTGTTTGGTAAAATTGAGTAGTTTCCGTAAAGAAATACCTCAGTAACGTGTGATTTTCCTTAGACATTGGAGTGTAAAATATGTTCTCTAATTTGGAGTGGACCTTCAACCGTATTATATTCAAATAATGCGAGATAAATTAAAATTATTGTAAATTTTCCATAAAATTCTATTAAAATAGAACGATATTATGTATTTAGGACATGTATGCATACAGTTTTAGATGTATGAGTTACATGCAAAAATATTTAAATTCCCTTAACTAAACATTATCCACTCAATGTGTAGGACGTGGGTTCTGTTTTTAAATAATATGTGGGTTGGTTGTTAAACCCTGTATGAAAATAAAATTTACTAAGTATGCAGTGGAAAAGGACGCACTTTACTGAGAAAATGGGATATTTCTCTTCCAGCGGCCAACTGTTGTGGGCACTATCACTTCAAGTGAGTTCAATTAACTATCCTTACCAAAACTAAACAAGAATGACGTCAGCAGTTTAATAGAGATTTCTACAGTTCATGCAGTATGCGCATGATCGAGAATTTTTTTTTTTTCAAGAATAATTTCTACTCTAACACTATGATAGACATTCTGATATTAGGTGCTAAAACAATATTTAATAAACTTCACTGATAACATAAACTTGAACCAATATAAAACTGGTGTACAATAAGTATTGAAAACTTACTACCGTTTATAGTTCTGGCTATTTGCATTCCTCGTGGGAATTGAGGAATCTTAGCAAGTCTCAATGAATATTCCAGACTAAATTATAGGGACACTTCTAGTGCCATTTCTCAAGGCTCACACAATACTGAAAAGACCTTCTTAGGTATGTACAACCTTTGGGTTTAGCAAATCCAAAAGTAAATTCTAGCTCATCGCTACAGGCACACGGACATTCACGCACTTACATTAACACATTATACAGTTTAGTGAATTCACTAATGACTACTTGCACAAACCCTGTCACCATAAAAGGTACAACATATCTTAGAGGTTGCAGTGGATTCTTGTAACTCTAACCAAGATTGCATTGGAAATTTCCTAGCCTCTAAAACTGAAGAAGAAATTCTCTGCAAAAGCACAGCCAGTTCATTTTTAATATCTTCATCTAATTAAAAATAACACAGAGGAACAATATCCATCCAAATATCTGACCATTTTTCCACTACCTCTTTTGTTGTAAAAAGGAAGAATGAAGATCGAATCAAACTTCGAAATTGAGTTTGCACCGGAAATACAATTTTGAGATCACTGATGGGTTGTGATAAAGAGAGTACAGCAACTCAAAAAATGAAATATCACAAGAAGCTCCAACTTCATAATCCATTTTACTATCTGCAATGAATTCTAGATGAATTTTCGATCGGAATCTTGGTGTGAGGCGAAACTAAATTTTTTCTTTCCATTTTTCGTATTGTATCTGAAGAAGATTTTATGTCAATGATTTCTACGATTTTATTCATATTTAGCGTGGTATTAGGTACACTGTAGGCTTATTGTTAGGCTGCCCTTTTAACTCTGGAAAATCGTCATTCTATTCAATTACATCAGCAAGGCAGGATCGGAAAGAGTACTCTATATGGGCACTAGGTTGCACTAGAAATTCTGCTGGAGTCAGAGGTATGTACGGTCTACTTAGTAAATTGCCAGTATTTAATCTTAAAGTAGATCGTGAAGGACCAGCCAGTCGCTTTGTTTTAGTCTTCTCGAAGAAAGAAAGAGCAACTTTTGACAAATAACTCCTGAATTTCAATTACTGCGATAATTACTTTTCTCAATGGAAAATAACATCGTACCAGAATAAGTAATGAACAAAAATGTTTAAAAATAGCATCATATTTCTATCAGGGAATTGCCAATAAAAATATGAAACAATGGGAAAAAATTGTATGAGTAAAATAAGCTGCCGATAATCACAAATTAATGACGTCATAAGATAAAGTTAAAAATAAATAGATTTCAAAAGATTATTTGGTTGGAAGAGGGAGAACTTTAAGTAGAGGTAGAAGACAGAGATGTCAACAATAAAACGTTGGAATGGGAGAATGTATTTAGAGAAGTTATTTTGTAGATGACATTGTAGAATGGGCGACTATAGCTGAAGAACTTGAAGAGGAAGAAGGGTTAGTTTTCGGGCTCTAACAAGTATGGCTGCACAATAGCCTAGTTGACTATGGTGGGGATAATGAAGTAGCAGCGAAAATAAAGTGAAAGAACGCTCTTTGTTTTTCCCCTTTACTGGTGGGAAATCTAATAAAACTGAAACTTTAGAAACATTTTCTTTTAAGTAATATACTTCGGCCAGGTAATTATTTATTGTAATATACCTGGTCTTGTATTCTCAGCTCCTACGGCAGTAAGAGTTGGGCGTGCATTCATGTATGGCTGTTGAAATTGAGCTTTCACCGGAAATACATGTTTTCAGGTCCCCTAAGATAAAAAATAAATGTGTTCAGCGAATTTTTTACTTTGTGTGTGTAAACAAAACATCTCACACACAAAAACTCTCATAAAGTTCAAACTTTATATTGCGTCTAGGTACTTCCAACCATATCTGACAAATCCATTCGGGTTTCCGGGCAATATCCATCAATCGGCAGTGCGATTTTTTTGAATGGTTTTTTCGCCCAGCTTTTCGCGATATTCTAGAAAACGCCTCAAAGATTTTCATGTACTATCTAGGTATACATAAATATCTATCACTTATATTGGAAACATTATACTGGGAAATTTTATTTTTTGGGTGAGTAGTGAGTGAATAGTAGCGTTATGGTCTTTTCTAAAATACCACTTCAGTACACTGGCTATACAACAATAATACTGTAATAATAATACTATACAATAATAATACAAATATTGGCATTGGTTCAATGTTATTGGCACAGCGTTCATTTCCCTATCTGCTTGGGTAGGTAGGCTGGTAGTTGCTACCCTCCGCCTTCACTTCTATATTTATTGCTAAGATAAATGAGCAAAATTTGAAGTTGTAGATTGTAATTGTTGTAGGAGATTATTGCACTGCGACCTGAAAGATCTATTGTGCTCCCCGGAGCCTTCTCAGTGCACTGCCGGCCCCCAAGCAGTGTTCTCTAGCTACAGACAACACTGCCCATCACCGGACAGTGAGTTGTAGAGGCTCTGGAAGAGAAAATCCAGGGGCAGCATGCTGATTCGAACCCGGGACCTCCGCGTTGCTGGCCAGCGCGCTACCACTGAGCTAATCCCTTCCTTCTCCCTTGGCTTAGGCCAATTAACTAGGGACGGAGACCCTAGTTTGTGTACTGTGTTTGTCATTATCTGTAAAGTGTAGAGTGTATGTAGTTTAAGTGTACTGTTCTGATGAAGTGCATGGAGTACTGAGTTACGTGGCAACCCGTGGGGTCGCTACTTCCCAAGTAACTCCATGCAACAGATACCTTTTGCGGGCTAAATTTGAAGGTAGGCTCCGTTCACCTAGTATAAAACTGGTGGATATAACGTGTTCTTCGAAGGCGAGATCATGGCGGTTGCTCTAAGAACTGCTTCGCCATCTCTAAAGGCAGAAGTATGGAATTGTTTAGCGTTAAAGCTACCCTTGGTTAGTATAAATTTGGAAATTTGTTTATATATTAATCAATATTTGAAAGAATTTTTATTTTAATTTGGCATGTTTTCAATTTCCCACAGTCACACTCGATCAGTGCCAAAGGATGAATTAATCTGCCCACCATTTATGCAAATATTAAAGATAGAAATTTGAAGTTTATTGAAAATTTGTTATTTTATATATTATGATTGTAATAACATTATTCACTTCAGAGTTTTTACTTTTTTAGTCAATTTTTTTTCGAAAATGCCTCCCACAATTTTTCTTTGAACTATGTATTATTGTACTGCACGTACATTTAGATGAAAGACTTTTGATTTGAGACGTTTTTTCTAAGAAAATTGATTTTAAAAGCGATTTGAATGAAGGTGAGTGAGACGTTCTCTAGCAACTAAACAATGTTTGTGTAATATAAAAGTGTTATCAACTCTCAAATTTTGAAGAAACATCAGTTTGACCGTTAAGTTAATGTGAGTTTATTGAATGCATTTGTTAATTTTCTTAGATTTTGTTTTTTTGGATAAAGACACTAAAGGATTTTTTAAAAGTTATTATATACATATATAGACGTACCACTTTTATTTGATACTGTTTCCATAAATACTGCATTTAGGAAGTTCTAAGGGCGATTGGAAATCACATTCCCTTCAAAAAATACCTCAAAATTCGCTCGAAATATTTTCTGTGTTTTTCCATTTTATAATACTGAAGGCAGCTAAACATTTGGAAAAAATGTCCTAAATTTACATCATCTTTATAAGTATCTTTATAAGTATAAGGCAGATACATATTTGTGTGTAAAGTGAAAGCCAACAAAATGCTTAGTAACAATTCCGAGTTTGAAGAAAATATGTGTGAATTAGAATTGTAACAATCCCAATAACAGAAGGTCGTGTGAATGTTTAACATCACATTTTTATCATGTAACTATTGAATTTAAGCAAAATCTGGACAGGATTTGAAAATAACCTATTTTTTGGAAATTTATAAAAAAAAAAATCTGTTATATAATATTCACAGACTTTCTCTTACTGCAGTTTTCACAGTCGTTTCTGATAAATTTTGTTCAAATTGGAAATATTTACTAAATTTAATTGGCTGCAATATTACATATTCGACTGGAAGAAAATCCCTGGGAATGACCTCGACTATAAACAACACTTGGGGGAAGCATAGACATTCCACTTCCCCCAGATCCTTCCTAAAATCTATTACCGGAGAAGAATGTATCATGCAAAAGTGTTAGGTCTGTATGTGTAGTCAGTACACTAAAGAAACTCTCTTGATCACAGAAAACTGGAAAAAAAAGAAAAGAAAAAAACTGTACAGCAAATTGACATTTCCGGTCAACCGATTTTCTTTAAACTCGTAATTTTGGCAACGCATTTTTAATTCTTTATTAATGTTATTAGCGCTACCGGCGATTTTTTTTTTTTGAACTTTTGCCGCATTCCCTCACATCACACAAATAAATACCTATATAAAGGACCACCCGCTAAAAACATTTTTTTTTTCAAAAATGTATTTCCGGTAAAAAATCAATTTGATACGATCGCAACACTTTCGGTTATTATCGATCACGCTTTTCGAGACTTTGCGAGCATATATTTTGAAATTTTAATAGGACGTCACTGCCAAATATGATAAAAACCGAATTTATTAATTTAAAAAAATTCCTTGCAACCGCTTTAAAGAAAACTTAAATAAAAATTGAAAAGCAAACTTTTGGTTGCTCGATTTTTTTTTCCAACAGAAACTTTTCTGACTCGGGAAAAACTTTAAACCCCGTGAAAACTCAATATTTGAAAATCTCTTTAAATAGTATATAAAAATTTTCTTTTAAAGGTTAAAAATTTATGGGAGAATAAATTTAATAATTACATCTACTCATTCAGTTTTTAATCTTTTCATTCAGAGATTTATTAGGGAGAACATTTTCCTATCCATGTAATTTTTTTATATTTCTTCCCTCCTGCTGATGGAAAATAAAGTAACATTGAGTCGGGGGTGGAGTTGGGGGGAAGGAAGAAACGAAGCCGCTACTGGTTGATGGTAGTAGCAAACATGTTTAGACATTTTCATGTTTTCCATTATACTCGTTCATTATGTAGGTGTTTTCTTCTATAAAATGCTTGTTAATATTTGAATTTTTCCTTCGTACATGAATATTTTATACAATGCACTTTTCGTTTTTTTAATTATTTGTAATTATTTTCATGACTGCAGTAAACCTCTTCAAAAAGTAAATTGAACTATAAGAGGTAAATCAAATCCAAACAATTGAAAAATCTAAAAAGAAAGTGCACTTAAAACGGGTAAGACTCATTCAGTGATAAAAGGAACTGAGGTTTGCAAACTCCCAAGCAAGAGAAGCATCCAGAAAATTCCCAGAGTGCATAACCTACAAATTAATAAATATCCAACATAACAACATGCCAAAATCTTGCTAAAATCAAAAAGTACTAACCTGAAATCTGACTAAAACTCGGAAAAACAGGATCCTACTTAGTAATAAAAAAGTTCAACAGATAAGAAAACGTTCTTGTGATGGACTGTATATTATATATCGACTGTCACAATATTTGAAACAAGAAGTCTTAAAACTAGGCGAAATTTGTATACTAACTGAATGTGAAGTTGGCCACATAAACAAAATGAAATCGGTAACGAATTACAAACAACATTTTCTATAGTAGCTGTTGGGGTTCCACACAGCTGGAAAGCATCAGAGATATTTTCCGTGATAGCCTGCTTCTTTTTGTGGTCATCGAGCGATTTCGGGCAAAAAGCATCCTGATGATATGCGAACGCCTGAAACCGGTCGATGACCACAAAAAGAAGCAGGCTATCACGGAAAATATCTCTCATGTTCTCTATAGTACGTAAACAGACTGACAGAATCACCTGTAAGAAACTAACAGGTTCTGGCAGCTGGAGTCAATCTCCAAAGAAAAAAGATGTTGATTTAATAATAGTGAGAATAACAATTTTGTAACCATTGTAAATTTATACAAAATTTATTATTTTTTATGTAACTGCATTAAGAGGAGTAAGAGAAAGTCGTGTGAGTGTTTCACAACAATTTTTTGTTGTCGTTGATGAGGGAACATTTAACGATAGTAAGAACTTCGGTGCAATATGCTTTGGACGAAACGATGTCGATAGTATTGCAAGTAAGAAGAAAATCGATTACCGGAAAGTTGGACTTTACAGAATAGATTTCTGAGCTTTTGCAATTTTCTCGAAAGCAAAAACATGAACTTTTAACTTTTATTTGCAACTTTTTCCCCGGGAAAATTGACTTTTTCAGGGATTCTCGAACACATGTGGGTTAGGCTTAAATATAAATTACCGTTACAAACATTGCTTAGATATAAAAGTATTTGTTGACCGTTGATGAATTATGTTATGAAAAAATTTGATGATGATCGGTCAAGAAAGAAACATTCAATTAAGCCAACGTTTCGACAGATTTTTCTTTCTTTATCAAGGCTTTAATATATAGATAATCGTAAAGATATGGGGAACGAAGTTTTACAAATTCTTTCTCCACATCTTCACGACTATCTATATATTAAAGCCTTGATAAAGAAAGGAAAATCTGTCGAAACGTTGGCATAATTGAATGTTTCTTTCTTGATCGAACCTCACCAAAATTTCTTCATAACATAATTGGTAAGATATTGTGATAGAGGGCTCTGTCACACAATGTAAGTATATTCAAGTAAACAATGTTTTATTAAATGGAAGCACAAATAATTGTTTAGTGAATATTGTATGTTCAAAGAAAATTTTTCCAATTAAAATAGTTATAATTGCAGTGAGAGAATGTCGTGTGCATATTTCACATCAGAATTTTATGTTTTTTGTTTGTTTTTTTTAAATAAAGATCTTTTCGAGATACATTTTAGTCAAAATATGTGTGACAAATGAATCTATATACGACTCTGGTTTCTGTATTGGCCGCTAATGTCACATAAGAAAACGTAAAAAATTATATATGTGTAACAATATATATTTATATGTTATAAAGAATAAAAAATATGTATTTGTCCTAACATAAATATAGATGAGGTGGGATACATACTAAATCTTCGCAGGTAGAGAACTGATGATTACATTACTGTCCAGTAAATACTCAATTTCAAAAATCTGGCAAGATTGCAATACTTCCTCTTACTAAGAGGAGAAATAAGGGAATGTAAAAAAAAAAAAAAAAAAAAAAATCAAGTGTGAAACAGTCACATAACTAACTTGCAACGACAAAATGCAGCAGTTCTTTAAACCCGTAATTTTTACATTTAAAATAGTTAAATCTCGTTACTTAATTATAAATTTTCTAACCAAGATGAATTTAAAATTATAATGAATGTTTTTATTGTGTTAAAATTTAAAAGAGCAGCAGAATTTTTAAGTCCAGTTATCTTAATGTTTCTAACTAATGGAATTCAATTAATGGCTGAGCTGGTAATGTGGTAGACATAACTTTGTTTCTTTAGATTACGTCATTCATTATTTATTCAAAGAGATCTCTCTGTTTTGCCCTTCACTTCCAGGTGTTTTTTTTTTCTTTCTTTTAAACTTCCGTTATAATTTTTAAAGAAAAAAACAGCTGTAATAATGTATAAAGAGATTATACTGTCAAGCTGTTTAGATGGAAAATGAACAACACTCACCCCTCCCTCCAAATGTGAGTTGTCACCTTTATGAAATAGAAAACATTCAAGTAATGTCTCTCGCTTTCACTTTATATTTTTCTGTATAGATAAATTAAATTAAATTGCTCTTTTATTTTAAATTAAATATCTTTCGTTGTTCTCTCTTAGACCTAGGTCAGACGTAGCGACTCGTGTCAGCACACGACACGTAAGTCGCGCCGCCTCGTGAAACAGAAACATTAGAAACAGTAGAAAGTCGCTAGATGTGAAACATATAAATTAACAAAAATTATTGCACTAACTTTCAACAATAAATAGAATTCACTTCCTGTTTATTTTTCTTATTGTTGTTACATACGACTTCGCGAAAGTAAATTCATGTATACTTTTCTTTGGAGACACCCAATTATGTAAGAATATGTAATATTCGTAAAACTTGAGGCGAAACTAATCTCCTGATGATATTACTATTATGGCTGTTTCCCAGATAATTTTAATTTTTTTTTTTTATAAACCCGAAATTTTATTTAGAATAGTAAATTTTAATCCTATTAACAAGAAGGGTAGGACGCCCTAAGTTGCGGTGGATGGATGGGGTTAGTGAGGACGCTAGGGGATAGACTTTGGGGGAGCTAGAGACATTTATATCTAAACTCTATAATCAGTTGTAGAATTTCAGACGGTCTACAATATAAGTAAAACACTGTGCAGTAAAAAAATCCGTCTAAAGAAAGATCTGCCAATTAAAATCGTGATAATGGCAATAAGATGTGTCACGCGAGCATGGCTTTATATAAGGTTTTTTTCTTGTTTTTTTTTAAATACGCGCATTTTCCTCTGCTTGGTATATATTATGCTATAGTAGAACATGTGTAAAAAAAAAAAAAAATGTATCGACAATTTGTGGCTGAATTGTTAAATAAGAAATTTAAAGTGACAAGTTCTTATGGGTCAAGTGTGCACTTAGAGACTGCTGGTTGGTTGCTACGTTACACAGAATCTTTCTCTCAGTCTCTCTCTCGCTCTCTTTCTCCCGCTCGGACTCTCTCTACTCAACCTCACCCACGCGCCCAAAAAATTAATCAGAAAAACTATTTGCCAGTCAAGTACTGCAATATGTGTAGTCAAAATAGACGAGCTTGTAAAAGATATTCTTAGCTATACTTATCTTGACATGGAGAAATGATTCTGATTCGTTCGTGCCTTTCAACAATAGAAGATTCGTTTTTTTCTTTTATTCCAGGTGATATGCTTTTACGATGGTATGTGTAATATTCTATACAATGGCAATAATATATTCTTGTTATTAAAAAAGGCATACCAATTGAAGGTTATGAAAATATAAATAATTGATGTGTTTGGGCGTTATTATTAAGCACAACAAGGATGGTCGGCAGCGGCGAGAACTGGAGGGAAAAAATCTGAAAATATGAAACATTCACAGAGTTTCTCTTGCTGCAGTTATTACAGCTCTAACTGACATGATTTCTTTAAACATGCAATGTCTACATAATTATACGAATGAATGAATGATGTCAATTGCATAGTTACATAAATAAAGAGAAAGCCCTACATATATAAAACAAAGAAATTTATCTGCAATTTCTAAATGCTGTAAAGAATTACTTTTTACAATCAACAACGAAAATCAATAACTTGAACACGAAAAGTCTTAACTTCAATGAATGGAATTTTGGTCCTTCTGTCAGCTATATCAATATTTAGCTTCCTACGTTCTTCCATTTTTGAGATATTTAAAAACGTTTTTTTCCTTATTCAATGGACCTCATAAAACATGGCTTCCGGTTAAATTTAAATTTCGGAAAATTAACACCATTTCAATACTTTCTATTACCACCAATAAGAAAACGTAAAAACGTTTGGTGTGCGTGTATTACATCAGTGCAATTAGTACCAAATTTGATGGGAATTTCCCGATCTTTTCAATCTAAAGTTGGGCTGAAACAAAGATGTTTGCTTTCGCCGAGTATTTTCTCGTTATATGTGAATGATCATAATGAGTTTATTGGAGGAGGAATTTACTTAGGTGGAGTGAACATTAGATGTTTAATGTACGCTGATGATGTGGTGTTGTTGGCGGATAACCCGAGAATCTTGCAGAAAATGATAAATAAAACTTTTGAATATTTCAATTTATGGAACTTGACCATTAATTTAAAAAAATCCAAAGTGATGATATTTCGAAAGGGTGGGATACTAAGTGCAAAAGAAAATTGGAATTTCGGTGGGTTAAGTATTGAAGTAGTGAATAATTATAATTATTTGAGAATTGGTTTTACGCCTTTATTAAAATTAAAAAAACATTTTTATAATAAATAAAAGTTAGCAAAATTTGTACTTAATTATTCTTATAGCAATTTCATTAAAAAAAATATAAATTCCGGTATCAAAAAAAGTATATGTCTTCAATGCTGCAGTTCGGTCGATAATATGTTATGGGGCCAGATTTGGGGAAATTAACAGTTCGAAGAAATAAAAAAAATAAATCTGTATTTCATAAAAAAGTTGTTCTCTCTGCCGGTTAATTCACCCAGTTACATACTATATCTGGAAACAAATATATATCCCATATTCTTTTACACTCTGGAAATGCATTTAAAGTATATCCGAAAAGTATTAAGCTTACTGGATATAAGACTACCTAAGATTTTGGGAAAAGAAATTATAAAACAAAAGGTTTATTGGCACAATGAGAATTTGGACGTGTTTAACCAAGTAGGAACTCAATTAGATTATATGTCAGATAATTTAATTCCCACTATTTTAAGTGATTCAAAAATAGAATTTAAAAAGAAGATGCTAGGTTAAGCCCATTTATCTCAGTTTCATAGTTTATATTATAAGGAGCTAAAAATAGATTTGGGTGAGAGTCATTATATTTCGGACAAAAATAATATGTATTTAATGAAAGCAATATTTAGATTGCGGGGCCAGTTGCTTAGTCTTAACTTTAATGTAACTCGATCAGAAGAAGCCAAAAAGTATACTCTGTGTTCTCTCAATGTTTATGAAGATATATTTCATTATTTGGGGGTGTGTTTGGTATTAACTGAGTATAACTAAGATGGCTGGGGGAAAAAACAATGGGATCAGACTGAAATAATTGAGTTATTGAATGGAAAGAATTGGAAAGATCTGTTTTATTATCATGTAACTGCCGGCAAATATAGATCCTTTTTGATAACGGAATATAATGGCTAGTTAACGGAAGTAGAATAGGAATTTTTTGATTGTTTTATGTTTGTAATATTATTTTTCAGTTTTAAATTTATGTTATCATATCAGTATACAAACAGAGCACCTTTTTTGTTATTTTTTCTGCAGTATAAATTTAAGATAGTCTGTTTAAATTTTGTGTCTGTTGCAACTCGGACTGACGGATTTATCCAGGTTCTATGAGTTTAGGTGTAATACTATATATTAGGATTGATTAAATGTACTTATGTATATATTTCAATAAACGTATATAAACTAACTTATTAGTACCAAATTAAGGGCAAATTTTCGAAATTAGAGTTGCCACTTAAAAAAAGATAAGTAAGTATCTGAGTGTAACTTGTGTGATAGTGCCCTCTGGGTCAACTAATAAAACTTGTAGCGACAGTTTAAATTTCAATCGTGGAATCCGTCCAAAATGTTACAAATAAAAGTAATAGGTTCATATCTGTGTAGTTAGCATTCCAAGTTTAAAGGAAATCGTTATAATGCGTTTTAGAAAGAAGTTTTAAAAACCAAAAAACTGAAAAACCTATTTCTTGATGTCAGCACTTCCTGTCAACCGATTTTCTTCAAATTTGTAATTCTGCAACGATACTGTTTCCCACCAACATAGAAATAAATTTTCCCGGGGAAATATTTCAAATAAATGTGGTAGGTACTAATTATATGAAATTTAAACAAAATCGTTGGAGCTATTTTCCAAAAATAATCATGAAAATCTGAAACAAAAAAAAAACATCAAGCTGAACTTCCGGTTGGTGGATTTTGGCCGAGAACTTTGTATATATATATTGAAGGAATATCCAAATATCTATTTCCGTTTGAAAACTCAATTTGAAAAATTTGATGCGATGTCAATAATTCCTTTTACCATTAATAAGAGAAAGTAAAAAAAAGTCCAAGGTGTTCAGCAGGGAAAAATACATTAGATAGACCACGAAGTTATTCGACTTAGCTTTTTCTTTTTCTTCTTTTTTTTTTTTCTAAGGGACAGGAAATCATGAGAAAATTTCATTATAGCCAAGTAAATCAAATTTCCCGCAATGAATAAAAGGGAATTACAGCCGTATTTTCCACAATAAAATTTACTGCATTGTAGAAAAAAAAGAGTATTCGATCATATCACATAGTAAGAAAAAAAAACACTAGCATAACAACGCCCTCAGTGATAAAAAAAATAAGGGCATTAATTATGAAACAATAATAATTACAATAAATAGCTTTGTAACCATGGTGATCGTATTTCTGTTTAAATGGAGCTTGATAAACTTTTTTATCCAAAGATTTATTTAAAATTCAATATATTCGAAAAATGGATGTTATCGTACTGTGCTGTTACCTTCCTTCTTTTATAAGATCGATTAATTATGTTCTTCAATTTCTATTCTTACAACAACCATAGCTGGATAGCTTCCCCCCCCTCTCCTTGGGGGAAGAATTTAATAAGTAAAGATAAACACAACCCAAAGCAGCGGAAGATAAATAAAAAAGAAGCGCTCAAGAAAATTATTAATAAAACATAAGTTCATTGTACTGAAAGAGAAAAATTACAAAACTAACATTTGCTTGTTTTTCATTGTTATGTTAAGGTTATTGGTACAAAAAGGTATTTTTATTGCTAAACTTGATTTTTCCCTTTTTGCACAAACTGAAAAAAAAAAAATCTGGGAGGCAATTTTTACCAAATGTTTATGTATATATATATATATATATGTGTGTGTGTGTGTGTGTGTGTGGTGTGTGTGTGTGGGTGTGTGTGTGTGTGTGGTTTGTATATAGTATCGTTATATAAGACGAGAAAGAGGGGGCCCAAAAAAAATCGCAGTAAGTTTAAACTTATAATCTGTATGAAGATGTGGGGGGGGGGATTGATTTTACATCGATGGTTCTGATGGAGAGGTTACGTTAGGCTTACCTTTAAAATGCTATTTTTGTATATTTTACGATTCGAACATCTGTGTAATGTTAATGACAATTAAATGTGTTGCTATAGTTCCGAGTCTGAAGGAAACCCGGTTGCTCGAATTTCCTGAACTTTAATTTTTTAGTTTTTCGCGATTTTCTTCGATAATGATACCAATGAGTTTCCTTAAAGTTGATAAACTAATTACTCATATACTTACTCAAATTTACTTGAAACCATTTTGCTAGAAAATTTGTGTTTAGGAAGTTCTGACACTACGCTTTCTTTAAGTGGCACTTTATTATTAGTTCCACCACCTGTGAATATGAAGGATACTCAATATTTAGTAAAAGATTAAACATCTGGTATTTTATCCGTCGAAGCATGCATATTTATTTTGCTCCTGACCGGTTTTGGATTTTCATCCATCGCCAGAGTAAATCTATCCTTTCATGCAGAGAGTTCACTTCAAACGCAATGTTTTCGTCTCACTCGACACTTGTGGTTTGAAGTGAATTCTCTGCACGAAATAGATAGATTTACTCTGACGATGGATGAAAATCCGAAACCGGTCAGGAACAAAATAAATATGCATGCTACGACGGATAAAATACCAGATGTTATCCAGCATTGCGGATCCATCCACATATTCAAAAGATTAAACGTTTCAAGAAAATTTGCTATCTAGACTATATGGAAATTGGTCATAAAACTACGAGAAAGTCATTTGAATGTTTCCTACCAGTTTCTTAATTAGCACGAAGAAGCGCAATCAGCGGAAAATTGTAGCTGTAACAATTTTAAATATTTTATTGTAAAAACAGTGTTGCAGTGTAATAACTCTTCAAATAATTAAAAAAAAGGGAATAAATTGTCTATGTTTATTATTAGAACGATTGGACGACACTATTTACGTATTATGTGCACGCTTCAATAATAAATTATGATGTGCAGGCTTTACAATGTGTGTTAACTATGCTAGGTCAAAGGCTTAAAGGTTGATCTAAAGTTAAACTATCCGTAGCTTAAAAAAATAAAATAAAAAGCAATATTAGAAAAAAATTGAGAAAGGTCATGCATATAAATAAGGCTACAAGAAAAATAAAAACGGAAGTGACATTATTAAAAAAAAAAATAGTGCGAAGAATTCCTGTTATTTCCTTCATTCTCTAAGATCCGAATGACAAATTTCCTTGAAAGTAGATATTTTCAGTAACTATTTAGTTCGCCTAATTTATAATTAACTCCATTGTTGATTAAATGAAAAACTCGTGTAATAAAGATAAAATCAAATAGTAAGAATAAATAGTTATGTAGAGATAATTAGTAAATAATTAGCTAGATTAACTAAGTTGTGGATGTTTGAAATTTTGTATATATATATATATATATCAATATCAGCCTTTTCCGTTTATAAGATCAACCATTTTCCTCAGTGATCATGTAAACACTTAAGAACCATTCAGTACAAAATGAATGTACGTTGATTAATCAGCCAAAAAATGTTTAAATCTTCTTCAGTGTTGGTATTCACAGTGAACAGAGACCTATTTCTTCCGAGAAAAGATTATTTTATAATTTTAATATTACGCTTCTTATCTATGATGATCCAATGAAAGTTTACCTCTAAAAATAATTCTACAAAGCTCACAATAATTCTAACAAGATGCTGTTTCACCGTGAACAAAAACAGAGAAAGTAATCCTGTTTCCAGATATATGAATGCTGATGGTGTGTGATTTAAAAATCAGAACAATGTTTTTTGAAAGAATCTCAATAATTTTACAACTTAATCTTTTAGGTTTCCGCGACTATATTCATGAAAAACACTTGGGTTGCCTTATTGCCTTTCAAGGTGTAACGACCCTGAAGAGGTTCATTGCAACATGGGCGAAACGTCGTTTCTTAGCAAACCACTGACGAAGTCTCAGCCCGGAAACTCAAGTATTTTTCAATTTTACACCTTCATCATTTCAGTGTGCTTTCCCCATACCTGGCTTGCTAATACCATTAAATACAAAGTTTAGATCATATGAAATATTTTCATTTTCTATCAATCTTGCCAAACCATGATTTCAACTTTGCCAGTGATTGAGCAGCTCCCAGCTAGATGCGTTTTAAAATACAGTTTAGGAATAACTAACTGCTAGCTCTAGGTATTTGTAGCTATTCACAGCTTCGATTAAAAAAAAGAAGATGAGGAAAAACAAAGGAAATAGAAAAAAGAAGAAGTAGGCTATACCGCATGAACTTGCACACAAATGTGTAAACAGATTTTGCTCTGTGCTAGCACACTGTTTTGACAAAACATCTTGATGATAGGCGAACGCCCGAAACCGGCTGATGACCACAAAATGAAATACGCTGTCATGGAAAATATTTCTGATTACCCTAGTGGTATTCTACTAAATAATACGTTCAAAAAAGTTTGAGCTTTCCTGCAACTGCATTCGTTTTTTAATAGTACCCTTCACATACTCACATTCACTGGTACACACACGAACACACTATACACTTAGGACTGTAAAAAAAAAAACAACAACAAAAAACGCATTTTCGAACCATTGGACATAATTTCCAATAATTCCTCCGACTAATAGTAAGAGAGCACTAATAAACTGAAATTCACAATAATAAACGTAAAGTTTCTGTTCAAAATAAATAATGTTAATTTATTTACTACTATCCATCAGAATGCCACCTAAAATGAAAGAAGATTTAGATGGCCATATTCGGCTGGTAAATATTACAGGACAGGAATTGTACAATGAACGTACTATATAAGGTTGTGTTTATCCACCAGAGATCGCTGGCTCTCTGTCTTACTTTCTGGTAATAGTTGCTATTAGTTATAATAACAGAGCGTAAAGTAGTAGTTTGTCAACTTAATAAAATTAAGAATTCACCTTAACAAAAACAATAATGATAAAATTTAATTACTACTTTTAAAAGACTCACCTTTTTTAAAAAAAAATACTATTATTTACAATTAATTAATGTCAATTATCTAAATAAATTATAAACTTGTTGATATAAGTTTTGCTGATCTTATACATTGAACAATTACAATTATTATAATAATTTTAGTTATTCCGTAATTTAAAGTTTTTACACTTTCTGACAATTTAATCTAGGAAATTAAAATTATGCAATATTATGCCGTGTCACAAAAAAATTGAAAAACTTGTTTAATAAAATTGCCTATTCGGTATAGCATCGTCACACTTTATTGTAATTTATATTTTATAGCTGAGAGAATGATATAATAAACTGAAGTAATACTTTAAAGGAAAATATAAACCCCTCACCACTCCCCAAAACCCCCCTTAAATGAATTTGCTTGGTAAAAAGTTTGAAGTAAAATTAGCGACTCTTCTATGCCAAGTTTAAAAGAAAAAATCGTTAGAACTATTTTTGCGAAAATCGTATAAAAACTGAAAAATTTATTCAGCAAAAAAGTGTTACTTCTGCTTTTCTTGAAAGAGCTATTTTTAATTTATTATACTATTTCTACATGTAGATATTATTAATTCGAATTAATTATTAATTAGTTGATATTAATTAATTAGAATAAGTTACCTAAGTTTCAAGTATGAAAAAATCGGTAGTGACCGGAAAGTGTGATTTTTATTGAACAGTTTTTTTTTTCAGTTTTCTGCGATTTCCTCCATAAAACACCGATGGATTTCATTAAATTTATAGTTATACCAACTATAAATATAGAGAACTATCACTTTAGTTTTGTTTGAAATTTCTTTCATAGAAAGTTCAGCTTTACGGGGAAAGGATAAGATGAAGCCTTCAAAAAAAAAAGGTTTTTATTAAGTCGTGTGAGTGTTTCACACCAGATTTTTTTCTTTATATTCTTAGAATACGTACATCCCACTCTACTCAATATTTTCTGTTGAGGATCATCAAATTACTTTCAAGACAATTGAACAAATCCATTTTAGGAGCTTCTTACTGGGCAGAAAGTGAAAATGGAAAATTTCCACACACCATTTAATAAGTATTACCTAAACGATGTTAGTGCTGTGGTGTTTTCACACTACTTTTGAGATGGATGGTAGAAATCACTGAAAATTTGTGGTATATTATGGGTTCTCTCTCTCTCTCTCTCTTTCTCTCTCTTTTACAAGGATCATTTCAGAAGAACATGATGAAACCACATATCAATTTTTATGACTCAGTAAATATAGCTAGTTTATTTGCTGGGAGTTTGTAAATATTTGGAAATTGTAAAGTTCCTCTAACTACCAGTTTTCGCCCGCAGTTATCGTCATTTAGTTCTGGACTTCGACACTATCGCGCCTCATTTATCAAGACTGTGTATGTAAGTGTGAATACGTGTATATATTAGTATGGTGGAGGTAGGAACTAGAATTTATCTTTGGCTACCTATTTAGCCTACGCTAAAAGTAACTGCAAATTCCTGTATGCATGTATTGTGTATTTGGAATGTGGAAAGTGCTGTTCGTATTGTTAAGGTAGAATTCTTGCAGGAAACGTCGAAATCACTGAAGAAGTTGCTGGTCCCTTTTCCTATTGGGGGTATGTAAAATTATAGCGTGTGCTGCCAAGAATGGAAGAAAATCGATTGACTAGAAGTGGGATTTACTGATTTTTTTTTCCATATTTTCGGAGTGAGTGTTGGGAATATCATTAGGCAATATCGGCCCGTTGTTAGACTGGGTCACTATGAGGATGACAAGATTCCAGAATTGATGGAAACGTAAAACCTATTTCCCTCTAGGGATAATCATGTAATCAAGTATAGTCTATTATAGCCGACAAACAACTGATTTTCTAGCAGACCTGGTTAATGAAATATCATTGGGAACGTGGGTGCGATTGCATAGCAGTTACAAGTATACATTGCTAAGGTAGTAAGGTGTAACGTGGTTTTGGATGGTTTCGACATCCAATACTGGCCTCCGTTCAATACGCCATGCCGGGAGGTTGGACGTTTCTCTAAAAACCAATTATAAACTATTTTTTTATATTTAATAATCATGATCTAATTAATTTTATAGTGTTAATCAGAATGTAGATATATATTTGCATCATTAAAAGTTTGCATTTAAGATCTGTGCTGAGGTGAGAATGGCCCTTAAAAATAAGAAGATTCTCATCTTCTTGGACAGCCAGGCTGCACTGAAGCTGCTGCTACCTCTAGTTAGGGAATGTAGAAAATCTCTGACGCGACTTTTCCGAACACAACAAAGTTCAGCTGGAATGGGTGCCGGGACATTTGGCGATTAGATGTTATGTAACAGCCGACCAATTGGCCAGTAATAGAGCGATACTCTGTTTTGTTGTTCAGAACCTGTCCTAAGGACCTGTCTAAAGGGCAGTACATTGCATCTCTTAGACATTGGCCCTGGAGAGGGCATGATGACATAATCTGGAAACTAAATCCAGGAGCCAAACGTAGCTAGATGAAAATGTCGAAGCTGTGTAAGAACAGAACTAAAGAGACCCTCTTAGGAAGGAACCCAGATTAATCTGGTGACAAACCTTTTCATGGGCACGGTAGATTCAAAACAACACCTACACAAGATGGGGATAA